>VZSV01000004.1:9130009-9212330 GCA_013398735.1 Nothocercus julius
TTCTTCTTTTTCTTCTTCTTTTTCTTCTTCTTTTTCTTCTTCTTTTTCTTCTTCTTTTTCTTCTTCTTTTTCTTCTTCTTTTTCTTCTTCTTTTTTTTTCTTTAAGTTGTGCAGCATGTGTAGGGCAGAAACTGGTGTTAAACTGGAAGTTATGATGGTGGGAGGCAGGATAGGGAAAAGGGGTGGATTTGGGGACCAGAGCAAATAGTGAAAATATACTTAAGCAGCTCATACCAAGCAGAAGAGTATGAAGCTCACACAACAAGAACATCAATACTAAACCCAATAATAACTACCTAACAAGGTCTGTTGGAGCAAGGCTGCCATTAGCAGTGTTTATAGATGACAGTGGAGTTTGCCTCTCTCTGGAAGTGGAGGAAGCAATAGAAGGCATGTGAAGAGAACTCCTTAAAATTATGATGGGGTGAGGCATGGATCATGTTATCACTTCTTGTGCATTTTTGCTCCCTGCAATTTAATATAAGATTAATATGTGACCTGAAATGTTAAATCCTACCTGTGCTGATTTGATTGAATATGAAAGCAATTGTAGAGTGCTGGTAGCTGGACCTTCTCAGAGACACCTCCAGTGAAAAAGCCGGCACTGGCTGGAGTAGTCAGCACTTTTTGATGCCACTGCTCAGAGTGGTGATATTTTTTGTGTGGTATCCAATAAAAATCAATGGCTTTAGTTTGTGCTTCCTAAGAAGCGCAGGTCTCAGAGTAAATCATAGCGTTTGTTCTTGCGTCTTTCTATCTGTGTCGAATTATGCCAGACCGCAATATTCCTCAAAGAGGATATGAACTACTAAGGGATACTGTTTACTACTAAATTATCTATTTATCTATAATTTATCTCTTTTATACAGATTTATCTATTTATCTATTACTACTATAAATTCCTACATCTGAAGTCATAGCTCCTGACTCAAAACATTAGTCTTCTAATAACATGCACTGTAAGTTATTGTAGCATAATCTTGTGGAGGAAGAATGTCAAATGTCACTAACCCTGCACATACTCAGGATTAGATGAAAGGAAGGCCCAAGTCTATTGAAATGAGGGCTTTACTCTAGGAGATCTTAGACTAAACCATTGGACTGCTGAATGGATCAAAGCTGTGAAGAAGCTGCATTGAGCTATCTTTCTTCGGTAGCTAATACTCATTCGTCAAAGCTTTTTTTTTTTTTTTTTGGCACTTTAGAATACAGAGGGCAAGAAACATTCTGTCCAGTGCTTTTTGATCATAAATATTAATATGTGGTTTCTTAGGTATTGGTGCAAGAGGAGCATAAATCCTTTTATGTTGAGATAAAAACATTTTGAAAAAAAACCCACAAATTCACCTATTTTCATAATACTTCTAAACAAGTCAGGAATGTAACTGGCATTGGATTATTCCCTAGGACTGTAGCAGTTTTTATATTCTGCTTTCAGTATATTCAGTATACAGAATTTCTCAATGCTGGTTAGCATTTTAGCAGTGTCCCTTCAGACTCCGCTTTCTAGATTTCTTGTGCAGAAATGATTCACATCAACTTTATTCCTTAGGCCTTTGAGTCATGTACAACAATAGTATTACTTTATAATGACAGATGAAGAATAGTATATACAATCTTGTAATACAGAGATGAATAACTACTGTATTTTACTGCCTGTTTACACAGGTTTATTACTTCAGTAACTATGTTTCCAAATAAAAGGCAGTGTTTTTATTAATTTAGGAAAGCACACGTTTTTCTAAAGGCATTTATGTGAGCAAAAAAATCTTTGAACTCATGCATGTTAACAAAATCAGTGGAGTAATTTTAGACTTAGAAAGGGTTAGCACAAAAGCATAACTGAGGCATCTATCACCTCTGCAGCTCCCTGCAGCCCACATGGTCCCAGGAAGCTGAACCCTGAAATGCCCCATGAACATCCTGGGTGCCCTTCTGTGCCAAACCTGGAGCCGGCCCGAGGCAGCCAAAAGCCTCCTTGGTTCCTCTAAACAGGACCTGTCCCCAAGGGAAAAATAAATTGTGGAAAGACCCTTGACCCTAACTGCTCTGTCTCTGCGGTGTTTTCCCAGCTAAAGCTGCAGAACTTATTAAACTGTTGTTAATCCCTAGCAATATGTTCAGTTTACGGGTGCTCTGGTTCCCATGCGGGGTTGACGGGGCTGCAGTGTGGAGCTTGTAGCCGCCAGTGACCTTTGCTTTTGTAAACTGGGCACTGTGCCCGCAGCAGAGGGGAGACACTGAGTGTCTTCACCAGCAGGTGCTTGCAGTTCCCTCCTGAGCTGGAAACTTGCTCTTCATATGTCTGTTGTATTGTGTAAAGTAAAATACACCTTACAGTCAGTGGCATTCTCCAGAATATCTTGCTTCTATGTTTTTCCTCCTTACTACCTTGGAACTTCTTTTTTTTTCTGAGCAAGGGCAGGAGAACTGCGCAGCACCTGAACTGAACTTTTCATGCATCAAAGTGTGCGGCTGCCTCCTAGGCCAATTGCTTTTTAACTACTGGGGGCTTTGTGCATCGTGGAACTCAACTGGAAGCCTGGAGGTCTGCAGGCAATGTGTCAATATATTAGAGAGTTCCAGTTACTGGTAAATAATTCAGCTTTAGTGTTATTGTGTGCCTGAGGAATGAATTATAAAATGTTTAAAAATACCTTATTCATTATAATACATTACAGCATGTAGTGCAGAAAGCTATAAAGATGAAATGGAAACATAATATTGTTAATTTTATATTTTATCAGTAGAGGATTAAAAATATTTTACATTGACATCTTGCTGTAGGGTCTACTTCTCTTCCTTCCTCCTACCCTGTCCTAATTTGTCTAGGCAGTCTGAGAAAAGAACCTACTTTTCTTTTAAATCACATTCTTACCAGGGAGCTCGCAAAATGTTAAATTGTCGTAGCAGCTTATTATTTTATTTCTAGTGCAAGTAAGTCTCAACATATGTTAGATATGAATATTTCGGCTTTCAGACAACTGGGAATGGACGGATTGGCAGCATTATGGTTTTAGTGTGCCTCAGCTGTACTAATGCTCCTTTAATCGGAATTTACCTAGTGTGGTGGTTATGAAATAAGAAGAAAATTCTGGTACCATTTCTAATCACAGAAGTTGCATAGGATATTGGGGTTTTCATGTGCTGATCCTCTGTGTTGATTCCATCACTGCTGAGAAAAACACCTTGAGCTGATGTCCCCTTGCACCTGCGTCACTGGAACTGCTTCTGTCCCGAACAAGGAGCACACTGACGAGTCAGCAGCTGGTAACGGACGCTGTGACCATCTCGCTTTGTGGGTTTTGCCTATTTCTGTACTACCAGAAACAGTGCTTCTTAATGGGCGTGTTCTTAAAGGGCAGAAGTGCGCTGCCGGTGAAAACCCCAGCACTGCAGCCTTGGGAGAAGGCCCCAGCACATGCTGGAGCTGGGTAGAGCGGGCTGTGGAATAACCAGGCAAGTGAGCTCACTGAGAGCTCTGCAGCTCTGTGAAGGCTCCGTGCCGTGCTGACCGCAGCCGACAGCAGCTCTGCCCTGTGCGGAAAGGTGACCCAGAGCAGTGAGGGCCCTTGGAGCCACGGGGCTGTGAGAGGAACCGTGGATACAGCTGTCCAGCATTGCCTGGTAACGTGGCAGGGATAAGGGAAGGAGGAGGAGACACAAACTCATTTTAAACACAATACCGTAGTGCACCAAAAAAAAAAACCAAAAACCTTTAAGGACTGCAATTTCATTTTCTTGTGAGGAAAGTCTGGTAAAATGCATGTGAAATTAATTGAGATTAACATAAAATGATGTATAATGTTAACCTTTGCTTATCTTCACAAAAATTTAAACCAGTGTTTTTCAGTCTTCTTGACTGTAGAAGTTTGAAAATGGTCCAGGGTATTTAACCTTCTATTGCTTCATTTACTTTTCTTAGTCACTGCTTGTAGCTACCTAACAGTGTAACAGCCCTCAGGGCTGTTACTGATCACTATTTCCTCATCTGTCTGCTCATAAAACGCATTCAGCCTCAACTCTGCCTACTTGGCCCATGTGAGATGGGCATTTCTTCAAAACGGGAATCTAGGCAGATATGGTGTGACAGTCTGTTCTTGTGCTTCCCTCACCTATGCCCTTAATAGTCTTTGCAGCCTTCTTCAGGGGATTTAAATCTCAAGGGAATTAGGCACAGGATCAATTGTAACAATTCCCATGTTTTTTAACTGCTGTTCTGCATCTCTGCCAATTTAGACTGTTTTTTACTGACCTTTTATTTATTTTTTTTTTCTGTAAAACCTTCCATTAAGGAGAAAACTCCACTAATCTAGGGAGCTGACCAACCTAAGGGTTTTTATATGATGTAGCCGACTTACTTTGTCCTTATTCTTGTTGAAATTATATAATAACTTCTATTTGTAAAGGAAAATCTGTATTTGAAAAAGTTTTACTTTAACAGTATCAATTTTGTCTCATTTTCCAGGTTTTGTTTTATTCCTGTTTAATTGGTAACATTTACTTCAAAATCCCCTAAGATTATTTGACTTTTTCCTGATAGATGAGTAAAACTTGAATATACTAGCTTGGCTGATAAGCGTTGTCATAAACTATTATGGTGAAGAGCAGCATTTTTACCTTGCTCCGTTCTGATATATTTCTGATTGATAAAACAGTTAGAATGGTATTACAGTGACATCACTGTTTGTAATAAATTGGGGCAGAAAACACCTGGTTGCAATTACCAGATTTTTTTTTTTTTCCTATTTTGAAAACAAAGCAAGAAAATGTTATTAACATATCTGGAAAATAGGCAGAAACTTGTTATTTCTAGTGAGTGATTACTTCAAATGCTTCGGAGGTAAGGAAAGTTAAACTGGCATGATTCTCCCTGTATCGTCTGGGGAGATGATACCACTTTGGGAAGAACTATAAATTCTGGTACTATTTCCTTTGGTGAATGTAAGTATAACTTAAAGTGCAGCATCCTCTCTAGGCTGGTTTTACAGGGTTGTGAAGTGGGAGCTTTTTGTACGTGCTTTCATTGGGGATGCTTTCATGTCGCAGAAGTTTAGCAGATCCTTGAGGTGCCTAAATGAGAAATAAAATTTGAGTATAACACAGACAAGAACACTCCTTCAAATGGATGCTGTGAAATTCAAAGAAACTTTTTAGTAGGAGCAGAATGATTTCAGAATGCTTAAATTTTGTCTATGGTCTTTTGTGGTTCTGTATGTATGCAGCTCCTAGTATAGCAGTAATGTGGAAATGTGGTAATAAATACATGTATTTTAAATACAGAAATTGAAAATAAGTATAGAATAAAGGGATCACAACCTACTTTCTTAGTCATGCATAGATGAAAACATCCTGCCAGCTCATCCATTACACGCATTTGCAGCCCAGGTTTTATCCCATTTCCAGTGCAACACCTGGAGCTCTATGAAAGCTTGAATCTTAGCTCCTTGAGAGCAAACAAATTAGTTTCTCACCTTGGCTTCTCTTGTTGTACTTAAAGATCTACTCTGTATGTACCTGGCAACATCTTTTTGTCATTGCCTGGAAAGCTATTTACCACAGTTGTTTAAAGCAGGCCCCAGTCATTCTCTTTTTTTGCTGATAATTGATCATAGACAGAAAAAGCCCTGTCCTTCATTTGTTCCAATATAGCTTCATGTTTTAAAGACTAACTTCACCTAAGGGTATCTTGACAGAGCTCAAGATCTGTTAAACAAAATCCCAAGGAAGTGGTTGAAATAAAATTCTTGTAGAACAGAAGCAGCTCTCTCCCTTGGAGTGACAGCCCTTTGCCAACACTCACTCCTTCCCTTCCCTCTTCCTTTCCCTCCCCTTCCCTCCCAAAACCTGGAAGGTCACATTACAAAACAGACAAAATTCTGCGTTTTAAAGTGTTACTCTTACCTGACTGTGGTTGACTTGCAAGTGATACAGTGAACAAATTGGTATGTTAGTAACAAGTGAAAGCAGTAATTACTTGTAAGGCAGTAGCGTTAAAATCCTCCGCTGGGAAGGGAGAGCCGTTACTGTAGTAACTGCTGGAGTGGTGTAGTGCTGCACACCAAACACAACGCGCAGCCCCTGGCCGCCGAGTCTGGAGCTCCGTGCAAGAGAGGTGAGACTTGGCTCCTGCGTGGGATGCGGAGCTGCGGATCGGCGGGGAGGACGGGAGGGCTCCTGGGAGTCGCTCTCCTGCCAGGCTTCTCGGCTCGGCTGGAACGTGCATGTCTGGCTGCCTTGTCACGGGCTCCGAGCTGCAGCTGCTGGCCTTATGGCCTCTCTCTGGTTTTCATGCTCAGGTTATCTCCTCCAACAAGTGCACGTGCTGAGTTACTGCTACTTGTTTGGGATTTAAGGGCAATATTTCCTTCACCCCGCCAATGCCACTGTCTTTTAACTTCTGACAATAGAACTTAGAAGGGGGAGGAGAAGCCAATTTGACTTTCTTGTATAATTCAGTATTGTAATAAAGTTATTGTATATGTTGAAAGTATATTGCCAACATTATTCTTACACACTCCTTACTTTTCTTGGGAAATGCTGAAGTATTGCTTGTGTATTGAGGCAATGGGAGCTGAATTCATTTTCTCAGTCTCTCTAATGCTCCCTATAAGAAAGCTAGATAGCTCCAAAGGAGATAGGGCTTATTCTTGCCAGGGTAATATTCCAAATTTCGTATACATCAGGTTTGTTCATCATAATTTCACTGCTCCTTTTTAATTTAATAAAATCACCCTGTTAGACATTTGCAGCTAATGAAAACAAGGTGTTTGGTAATAAATCAAAAACAGATTCAAGAATCTGCCAGTACAAACTGGTCTTTTCTTTCTGCTTATTAAGAGTTTGAAAAAATGAAAAATTATGAGAAAAGATTTCATAAAATTAATTAAACATCTTGTCTTAACACTATTTAACCTACTTCAGTAATTACGAAGATTCTTATTGAAGAAACAAGTTTAAAGATGAGCTTATTCCTCTTCTACACCATTGACGCTGCAGAACTGTACTCTGTCGTCTGCAGATTTGACACTAATAGACTGTAATTAAAAATGAAATATTTTCTTAAACTGTACTTTCTGACTCTTAGCTTCCATAGAAACGCAATTGCCATGCAACAGAAAATGAGCTGGCTAACATAGCTATAAGACAAAAGTATTTTAGCTCTCCAAGGGCCAGACATGTACTACAGTCCTGCACGGACGGGCTGGCACACTGTACGGCCCGGGCTGCACAAGCATCCAAGGTGTCAGTCTAATATTTAGCAAGTTCCTGCTGACAGCAAAGGAAATGTTGATGTAGATATTGCTTATTTTCTGCAGAAACCGTGACTCTAAGGCTCTCCCTCAGTAGTTTATTTCACAGACAGAAAACAAAATACTTTTATGAACTTCAGTATTTTGTTTTTCTGTAAATGGGTGAGAGTGGATCAGCTTGATGCACGATGGAGAATTGAGCTGTGACAAAAAAAGAGTGTGAGCATCTGGTCCACCTACTTTTACATTTTTAAATATTTAAAATCCTGAACTGACCATATTATTTAGGAATGCACAATAGATAGTAGCAGCTTTTAACTTTTGATAGCCTTGCAGAAAAGGGGCATCATTTTAGGCATGCCTTTTTTTTTTTTTTTTTTTTTTAATAATTTCTAACTCTTCTGGTAGCACTTACTTTTTCAAATTAGTTTTTGATTAAATACTACTTGATAATGAATGTTAAGAGTGAGTATATATCAAATTTGAAAAGCCAATTTGCATAACTGATTTTAGTCATGATTTCCAAGAATGTGTTTATCTTGCTGTCTGTTTTAAAACCGTTTTGCTGAACCACTGCTGAGGGCTTAGCTCTGGTACATTCAGGGGAGTTGCAGGGGTGTTGGATTATGCCCATCTCATCCTGTCAGTTCAGCTCAAGTGAGGAAGATGATGAGTCTCAGGAAGGGGAAGGGAGGGTGGGCAGGGTCATCATAAAGAAATGAAAATGAGGAGAGGAAGAGACAGGAGTGTAAAATTTGGCTCCATTCAGAGGAGCTGCAGAAGTGCAGGTGCTTTGGCTGGGCTGTGATCTAGCAGCAGCCGTAGATGTGGCTCCGTCTGCGCCCTCATCTGCTCCTCCTGGGAAGGGCACAACACGCTGGGCTTTAAAGTTCTTCCTACTCAATGTCACTAAATTGATCTTTTTGGATAAACTGACTAGCTGCTTTATTTGTGTAGCTTTTTTTAATGCTGTCAAATCAAACAGGCATGTAATGTTATGTGCATTAGAGTTCCGTTGGCCTTGCAGACTGTTGTGCTGTTTGTAATCCTGTAATTGAACTATTAATACAAGAGTCATTTAAAAGAATGTTAAACTTAATTGTTTTTTTTTTCCTCCTCTTGACATCCTCTTGCATTTTTGTCTTGGTATTTGCTTTTATTGTTTGATATTTTGCTGGAAACGTTTGAGTCCTGAACAGCCAACAGAGTTAGTTTGACAACTGAATGGCCATTTTGATTGTATTAGTCATGCCTAAGATTTCAAAATCCTCTATCTGGAGATCAAATTATCCTAGTTCTGTTCAGCAAGCAGAATATGGTCCATTACTCTAAAGCCAAAGTTTTGCATGTCTGTAAGTGTCAATATTTTTGGCTGATGTGTTTAGCTGAGTTGCTATGAAATGTTAACATACAATAAAGTTTTTAGGAGAATTTGACACCAAATACATTGTCCGGATTCCCTGTGTATAGATACAGTAAAGGATCTAAAGTAAAGGAAATATTGTTGCTTTTTCTATGGATGCAGGCAAAATATGTATTTTTGTCCTAAATATATTTGCCTGCATGTTAATAGCATTATGTGCGTGTGTGTGCTGAACAGAGCAAAAAGGAAAGCAGAAGTAAAGTCAGCAAATATGAGGGTACTCTAGTCAGCCCCCCAGAACGTGCGGCTCTACTGCATTGTTATAACAGGCTTCCCTAAGTATTTTGGTCCTATGAGTTCACAGAGCGGCTGAGGCTGGAAGGGACCTATGCAGATCATCTAGTCCAACCTCCCTGCTCAAGCAGGGTCACCTAGAGCGTGGGGCACAGGATTGTGTCCAGGTGGCTTTTCAGTATCTCCAGGAATGGAGACTCCACAGTCTCTCTGGGCAACCTGTGCCAGTGCTCTGTCACCCTCACAGCATTTTATTTATTTATTTTTTTCTTAGATTCAGATGGATTTGTCTCTGTTTCATTTTGGGCCTGCTGTCCTTGAAAGGACTCTGGCTCACTCTTCTTTGCACCCTCCCTTTGGATATTTATACACGCTAATAAGTTCACACCTCGGTCATTTTTTCTCCAGACTGAACAGTCCCAGCCCTCTCAGCATTTCCTCATACAGAGAGGAGAGATAATGCCATAATCATCTTTCTCCCTTAGCTGGAGCTCCCTTAGCTTCAGTAGCTCCACTAGAGCCTGGAACTGGACACAGGGTTCCAGGTGTGGCCTCAGCAGGACTGAGTTGAGGGGCAGCATCACTTTCCTTGACCTGCTGCCCAGGAGGCTGTTGGCTGCCTTTGCCACCAGAGCCCATTGCTGTCTCGTGGTCGCCCACTTGTCCATGAAGACCCCAGGGTCTTTTCTGGAAAGTTGCTCTCCAGGTCTGTGGCCTCCAGTTAGAAAGCTGACTAAGGAGTGTTGCTCATAGTTGTCAATGCAAATATATTATCAAATAGACTTTCTGTAGTAAGTAAATCAGCTTCCTTATTACTGAAACACCATTCTTCATGGATATGGATTCTTCTTTTCAAAGTGTTTCTCCTAGCATATCACATGATTAGTACGATCATAGGCATGGGAAGGAAAAGCTAGAATCCTTTGTTTGCCCTGGATTACAGCATTAAATCCCTGTAAAAGAAAATTTTGGATCTGTGTTGGGACAACAGTGTGGAAAGGCAAGCATGGAAATGCACACATCTCTGACTTGTCTACGAATTTTCCAGATTGGAAATGTTTGGGTATTTCTTACTTGCAGTTTACATTTAAAGTGGTGTCGCTTTATTTCAGCAGGGGATTACTTGTGAATATAAAAAACTGTTGGCAGTCTCCTGTTTCACCTGCTGTAGAGTGAATACCTGGTTATGTAGTCTATAGCGGTTAAATGTTAGAGCTAGTGTATAGTATAAAATTTGCAGAGAAAAGTACACAGTCCTTGAAATGTGAACAACTTCTGGTTCTTGTTGGCTTCTGTTATGCCATTCCAGAACGATTCCCAGATATTTTTTTCCGTTGATCTTTCAGTAGCGGTATCTTGGATATGGGCTTCATTAGAGGCGGCCACGTGCCCAGTGCCATAGGGTGCCCATTAGCTTTGATCAGCTGCAAACTGCTGTCCAAACCCTCTGTCCTGCAGCCTACTTGAAAAGCTTTACTTCATCTCTCAGGCCAATTTGCCTTAGCTGAAGTGGCTCCAGTTGAGTTTCCAGTTCAGCTGGCATTTTAATGGGCTTCCTCCTTGTTCAGATTACTTTTTTGGCCGGTAAGGTACCTTGAAGAATCCTCCTTATAGGGCTCAGGTGAATTCTCCAGGAGACTGCCTAACAAGAATGTACGGGCAAGATGAATTATATAATATCCCTATAACAATTGATGGAAATATAAGAAACAGATGAGGTATGTAGAATTTATTATTTTAGAGTGACCCCTTGCCAATGGCACTAAGCAGCCCATTAGTGTGTCCATATGCTTAAAAGTGCTCTGGAGCAACCACTTGGAGTTCTCAAAGTAATAGAGGTGTTCAGTATTTCCAGCTGATAAGAAATAAGATGCAAATGACAAATGATTCCTAATCACTGGGATGATTAGGGATGATCCTAAAAATCTCAGACAATTTTCCAGCTTGTAATCTGGAATCATTCTGAATCGTTGAGGGAGATGGCTTGAAATGAAACAAGTGTCAAATCTCTCAAACTGGATGAAGAGAGGAGCTTGTGCTCTTCAGGAAAAGAACAAAGAAATACTGCCTGAGTCCCTGGAAAGATAAATGAGAGGGGTGAGAGCATACTTAATAGTGGCAAGGCAGGTAAGGGAGAGAAATTCATGAAGGGTGACCATTATCTCAGTATGTACTTCCAAGGATAAACGCACACAGAGCTTTTGTACTATGTAAGCCTGCAAAATAGGATTACTGGGACTTGTGTAATTCCTAAGCCTCCATCCTGAACAGTGACAAATGTAATCAAAGGAGTTTCCAAGGAGGAGGTTGGAAAATTAAAAGAGCTGGATGAGATTTTTTTTTTATTAGTTATGTTTTTGGTGAGCTAGTGCATGTGACCAAAGATGCAGCAACATAGAAATAATTACAAGATTTAAAGTATGTATTCATAATTACTCACATTTCACAAAACTTCAAGTTACTTCTGTGATTCACTGAGCAGCTACGAATGCAAGAAACTAGAGTAGTTTGAGGAGTTCATCAATGTTCTAAACTTCCTGCTTTAACTTGGTGATAAGCCTATATCAAAATTAGCTTAGACATCACAGAAAAGCATATGTGCGATTGAGGAATGCGTAAGCAATCTAGATAGCAAAGGTGATAAATATGGAAGTAAGAAAATGTACTACGTGACCTCCTGTGAACTTGAAGGGAAGAGTTAGCTGCATCATGGATTTTGCACAGACAGCTTAAGAAATGCAGGAGGGAAGTGACATTTAGAGGACAGCTGAAAGAAAAAGAAGGAGAAAAAAAAAGGTTGTAAAAGGGAAGCGATGGCCAGACAAACTATGGGTAACTCACTAAGGAAATACAAGCGGGCTCCTGAAATATTCCTTTTCCCAGGTGAACATGGAAAATGCCATGCTTAGAGCATGTTAAGTGATACTACAAAGAATATTTGTATTGTTACAGCACCTGTGTAAATTAGCAGTAGAGTATAGGCATACCATACTAATTATTAAAACACCATATTGATGCCTATTATGTAACATTTGATCATTTTCGCTGTACAAATAGATCAACATTAGTTGGACTCCCTGCCTTTACAGATTTCATAGACTCCCTGTCTCATCTGCTTATAAAACTGTACTTTACAATTGTACTATAAAAATGTACTTTGTTTTAGGTATTGGGGGGATGTGGAAGTTTGGCAAGAGGAAATGGTTGATGTAATTCAGCTGTAGATGAAATGCTACATAGACAATAGCTGTCAAATCCTGGAACAACCGATCATCAGGTAATTTCTTGAGTGTGACTCAGTCTGTGGAATCAAAGGATGAAACATGATGTGTTTCCCCAGAGAGATACCAGTCACAAACTAATCATGAAATCCTGGGAAACATCTAGCTAAGCAGAAATTACATCTTCGCTGGGCTTTCTAATTACAAAATTCTAGTCCAGATGTTCCTGTTGCTGAAATATCTTTATTTTTGAAGGAAAATAAAGACATGAAGCACTACGGTCATGGGATGTCTACTGGCTGTGACAGCTGCTGGCAGGAGGCAGGAAAAATATTCATTTCAACATGGACTAGGATATAGGTCCCTCTTTGGTTTATCTCATCGCTGTATAGGCACAACCTTGATATTTGGAGACTTTATGACAAAGTGATAGCAAAATCTAATTTATTTAGGGAAATTAAATGAATATAATTTTCTAGATGCAGTGTTGTGATGGTTCTGTATGTGCAGGCATAATTTATGTTTCAAGCAAACTTGCCTCTTAAAAAAAAAAAATATATGTTATGTATATGTATATACACACACACTCTCCCACAATGTTTCTGTCTTTGAGAAATGATCTGTATCTAGTGTATGAAGAGACATGGGCCTGGGCTTATATGGTCAGAGCAATCTCCCCCAGCCCTGGAATCTGCAAGTCCCTCTGTGCATCTTTTTTCAAGGCCTAATGGAAAAGAGTTGATGTTCCTACTTTTGGCATGTGCTTATGATAATGCAGCACTGCATTACAATAATTTCAACTGACAGGGCTTCAGAGGGCTGTTGATAGGATCAAGAAATTTCCTTTCTGATTTCACAGTAGGTCAATGTATTCTTCTTTTGATATTTTTTTTCCTAAGTTTCTCTGAAGAATTAAAAGTTTGGTGAGACTGGATTCAATGGACTATGCTCTGAGGAAGTAAAGGTACTTTATTTTTTTTAGACCTCTGGGTAGTCTTATAGTCTTGTTCACATGCCAAGAGTCTTTTGGCTTCAGAGAGGGTTTTATTCCAGGGCAGAATGACAGCTGCCTTCCTGGCTTTTGCCTTTCCTGTGAACAGCAGAGTTTGCCTGCTGGAAACATGTGAGGGAGTGTTGCATTATCAGTCCCTTGCCACTGTGTTGTCCTCGGGCATTGCTATACCTTGTTTTTCCTGTTAAGTTGTCTGAAGCTTGAAATGTATTTGTCTGAGGGCTTAATATTTGAGTATTCCAGTTCAGTGTGCTGACCTGCGATATATGTGACTGGAAGATCACAGAATTACGGAGTGGTTGAGGTTGGCAGGGTTGAGTTTGGAGATCATCTAGTCCAACCCTCCCTGCTCAAGCAGGGACACCTAGAGCACTTTGCACAGGATTGTGTCCAGATGGGTTTTGGTCTAGAAGTTTTTCCTCATGTTCAGAGTGAGGAACTTCCTGTGTTCCGATTTGTGCCTGTCACATCTTGTCCTGTTACGGGGCACCACTGAAAAGAATCTGGCCCCATCCTCTTTACACCCTCCCTTTAGATACTTATACACATTGATATGATCTCCCCTCAGTCTTGTCTTCTCTGGGTTGAGTAGTTCCAGGTGCTTCAGTTTCTTCTTTAGGACCTGGGATTTCTGACCTCCCTCAACAGATTCAACTTTAAATGGGCTTTGGTCTTTCTAGCTCCATCCCTGCATCGTTGGATGATAGCTCTGTCCTTTCTGATTTCAGGATCTGCTACTCTCTCATAAAGGTTTATATAGACTTTTTTTACGTACTTCTGATGTAGGAGTGTCCATGTTTTTTTTCCTGGGACAGGAAAGGGGCACTGGACTGAGGTCTTTTCACTCTTGTTGACTAGCCTTTGTGGATGTTATATAGACTTTCTCCTTTGATTAGCCATAGAACTCTGTGCTGTGGTTCATACTTGGTTTCCATACTGCCATTCATGAGATTTGGGGTGTTCTGGCTCACTGTAGTCTTACTCCTTGAAAGTGTTGTGCTGGCTTGTATTATACAAGACACCTTTTTGTCACTATTCATTTCCTTTTCAACATTTATTCCAAGAGTTGGCTTTTCACTAGCTGACAATGTATGAGAAAGTTGAAAAATTAAAGAACTGCAATTGGGAAGACATAAAGGAGAACTAAAGGTAACAGCAGAAATGGTAATTAACATAGTTCATGCAGTAAAACCTTTTAGATGTTTTTAAAATGTCTTCAAATTTTAGTCTATTTAAACAGAATAAATAAAAATGTCTGTGAATGAATGGTAGTACAATTGATTTATATCTCCAAATCAACAACTAACAAATTAGGCCTATAACACGTAATCTAGAACTTTAAGATGGTAACTTCCTTCTGCTAGTTCATGATTATCCTTACTTGTTGAACCTTGGCTATGCCCTAAGGAACAGAGAGAGATGTTCGATTTTCCAAACCATACACAACCTGTGTTGTGTAACCCTTTGATCCCAAATGGGAACTATAGTTATAGTGGGAACTACAGTTGGGGCTTTTCTGGGAACTCTAGTTACAGAACTGGAGAACAGGGAGCGCTTCAGTATGAGCTTTTCAGCACCCTGCTGTAACACCTGGTCCTGCCAGGATAGAGGACTGGCATGTGGTGAGGTGGCAGGGTAACATCAGGCCTTGTTAAGCTCTTCTGTCATGTGAACCCTGCATGTCTGATCCTACTGCTGCTGGAGGGGGAAAATAAAGTTGCTGAAGATCAGTTGTGCACAATAAAATTCAAAAGTTTTCATGTACTTTTCTCATAATAGTAAATAACTTGGAATTAAGATATATGTATGGAATTGAATACCTGTGTGGAGTGGTGAAACCTCAAAGGGATAACAAATACTGAACATGCAGCTTCAGAAATTACCTTTTGTCAAACAACATTCCTCATCAAGAAACCGATTCTCCATTAATCTGTCACTCACACTGTGCTCACGTCTCCATTTTTCTCTTCAGCTCTGAGCTTTTCACTGCTTCGAGTGGCTTCCTTCCACAAAACCTCTTCCACTCCAAGCCTGTTTACGTGTTTCATCCTTTCCAGCCTGGCAGTCCTATCTTCCTAGTCATGACCCGAGACACAGCTGTTCTGTCCTCTCAGTAGCTATCAGTACTCCATACTGCTGCACCATCCTTCACCTTTTATTTACATGTGCTTTTGTAGTTCTTTCATCTTTTATTTTTTCTCTGAATATTTTTCTTGTGATATTGAGGCTCCTGCAACTGGGTTCGGAATATTTGCACAGCTGAATTGATCTTTTTATAAGTTTTTTGAACAGAGTACCAACACTTTCTGACAAAATCATTGTGATATTTTTTATTTTCTCCTGAAGCGGTGTGCATATTTGAAGGCAGAACCTACTTTGAAGGACAAAGAGAAACTGTGTATTCAAACTCAGGGGACTGCGTTCTGTTTGAGTGCAAGGTAAGAACACTGTGGCTGGAAAATCTTCTTGTTGCATGGTAGAAATATCAAAGTCTCACTGAATGAAGCTGTTGAAATGCAGGGAGATGTGCCTTGGGAAGTGGTGGCAGCAAAGGCACTTGAGAGTCTTGTGTTTATTTTGTCTTTCTAAGTTCGACAGCAAAATTTGCAAATAAGTTTATTTTCATATTTGCCAGCCTTGATTATGCAATCTGACAGTTGAGCTGTATTCTCTCCTCCTTATATATTGTGACTGTCATCAGTAATGAAGAACACCCAGCCGCATCCCCTTTCCCTTTGCACATGTGCAGCGCTGTTCAAAATTATGTGCGCAGTTACAAGGGATGCACAAATTTAATGGGAGCATAATTTGGAATAATTGTTAGTGACAGAGATACATGAAAAGGAAGGAAAAGGGCTGGCGTAGCAGGCCTCAGTGCGTTTCTGGTGTTGGAAATCGAGCGGAGTCGCTGATTTAGGAACAGAGCACACTGATGCTCAGGCAGCCTCACCCTGCCGCCTTAGCAGCGTTGCTCCTCAGGACGCAAATGCAGCTTGGGGACCAGGCCAGGAATGACGCAGAGCGGTGCCATGAGCTCTGCTTCCCCTCGCAGGGACCACGGCGCCCCAAGGAGCTGTGTGCCTGGTGTGGGGCCCAACTAGTGCACATTTCTGGGGCAGAGGGGGCTGTGGGTGCAAATCCCACCCGCGCCCGGTAGCTACGGGGGACCCAGAGGAGTGTAACTGCCACAGGAAAACCAGACGTCACACCCAGGGTAACTGGATTGAAATCCTTTCTGACTGTGAAGGCCAGAAAGCTGTGTCAGATTTTGCCTTGACTTCAGGACCAGGACTCCACTTTCAGGCTTCCTAAAATACTTCCTAAAATATCTTTCTCTTCTGTAGAATAACATAGTGTGCCTTTTCCATCTGGTCCTGGGGAGGAAGTGGGTCAGAGTTACCTACCAGGCCATTTCTTTCTGGAGATTTACAACGTATATTGGCACATCTTTGAAAAAATGTATTTTACAAATTAGATCTGGTGACCATTGTCTTCCTGCTGTTGGTTTTTAATCTTTTTGAGCTTAATTCTCTGAGTAGGTACTTTGAAATCCATTTGAAAAAGGAGGTAAGAAGCAGATCTGAAATAAGTTTGGAAACACTGTTGATATGGTTGTACATATTCAGCATGGCACTTGGGACAGAAATGCTTTGATAATGGAAAATATATCTACATATAGATATAATAATCATCAAAAGTTATATGGTATTGCCTTGTGTTTCGTACTGCTGGCTTGTATGATATTGAATGAACACAAGCCTTTGACTGTGCTAGTGTGTATTTTTTGGATTGTGCTTGTTTGCTGGTGGGCTGCCTGATTGTAGTGGTAGAAATATGCAGTAATTTGGGCTGATTCAAATTCTCCTTTTCAAGAACTGAAATACATGTATTTTCTAATGAGCAGCCTTATGAATGGTGTTTCAGAGGAGAAAGTCTACCTACTTTGAACTGTGTGGGTCAGTTAGGAACCTGTACGTGGGCAGCGTGTCATTACTCCCCCAGTCTTCATAAAAGATGTAATTAAGGACTCTGCTCCAGAGAGACTTGATGGGAATGGCACAAGTTTAGATTGGAAGCCTAAAGGCTGCTGGGAATGTTAGCAAAGCAGCAGAGAGCATTTCTTTTTTTTTTGCTTTCAGATATGTGTAATCCCAAACATTGCTTTTCTTTTTTCTTGTTTGACTGCTGCAGTTGCATCCTATATAGCTATGTATCCTTCTGTTTAAATATTATAAAAGAAGTGAAAGAAAAAATCTCTTTAAATTAGTTTATATAATTAAATGCAGTCTTGAGTGCTCTAATTCATACAATTTCCATTGAAGGGTTTGTTGTCTTTGGCTGGAGAGGCTGATGGGTTTTGTTTTTTTCTGGTGTGCAAACACATATTGATGACTGATTTGTTTTTCTATGTGTTCAGGTTAGGGTTGGGCTGGATTCTGTTTAAAGTTTGTCTAAGGTAAAGTCTGAGCAGTAATTTCAGTGTTGGATATTGTACTTGTCATGCATCGCCTTTAGCTCTAAGGAACTGAAATGCTGCACATTTGTGGTAACTTGATGTTTAAATATGGGGAAATACGTGATGATTTTATTGTGCTGAGTTTTCCCTTCGAACAGCTCTTGAAGGCACCTGGACTTTGGCAGAGGCAACTTTTTGTTTGTAAACTGTAAAGCTAAGACCCACATAAAGTTAAAGTGTCATTCAACTTCTTTTATTCTCCCAGAATATTAATGAATTACCTCAATTTAACAGGACCACAAAATGCAGCGTATTCCAAAAGACAGTTGTCCAATTTTGAACTGCCCGGAATCGCAACAGATCCCCTTATCTCATAGTTGCTGCAAAATTTGTAAAGGTAAGATAACAGCAGGATCCATATAAACTTAATGTAATTTTCTGTTCTTAAAGATCATATGGACTTTTTTTTCTGAACTCTTGGAACAGGGTACTCCTAAACATTATAATCACCATAGACAGTGTATAGCTGAGTATGTAAGGTCTGCATCATGACATCTGCAATTTGTTTATAAAATGTCAAATAGTGTAAATTCTGTGAAACATGTTTGTTGGCATTTGTGTTTTTCAGTCTAGGCAAACATGGGTGGAAATCTAAAGAACCCTGATATATAATTAGTGATTTTATACCCTTCCTCCTTTCCAGTGGCCAAACAAATTGAGTCTGGAGAAATGTCAGTGTTCCCTAGTGTCTTTGATATTTCTTTCTGAAAACATTTTGTGCTGTGCAGTTGTTCATAGGGTGCTGTAAATGGATATTGTTTACTTGTTCGTGGTTCTACCTTGCACCTAGAAGTCGAAGATTTGGGGAATATTTTTGTATGCTATGTACCCCTCTTACACCCCCACAGATCCTTACCAAGGAGGAGAGATTCAGGAAATGCTCTGTCTTGAGCCTGCTCTCCTGATCTGGACTAATATCCTTACCTTCAAAGCTATGAGCAATTGCACCTTCAAGAGGCTACATCTGTTTCTCCTGTAGTTAAATCATGATAAATTGATACCTGGCATGAAATAAGACATCAGGCTCTTGGGTTGCCTTTAGATACACTTCAGTGAAGTGTGCAGCTCTACTGGTTTTGGTGCCACTCAGTGGAAACACAAAGATTAATGACATCAAGCAAAGGGATAAGAGCAAAATGGAAGAAAAGAACTCAAAAGTCGATAGGTCCTGATATCTATCACAGTCAAAAGGGATTTTCTGGGTGGTAATTTTTCTATAAACTCTTTAGTGTCTTAAAGAAAAGAATTCCATGTTCTGCCAGGTGTAGCTTGAAAGTTTTAATGTATGTCAGATTAGTGCATTCTGAACCATGCTAGTTTTGACTCTCATGAGCTATAGGCTTCAGTCTTTAATGAAAAAGCTGTTGTACACTATTCAGCAATGTGTATTTTGTTGATTAATATGGATGATAGGTGAGTGCAAAGAATCTTAAAACCTACACTATCACTTGCATAATATTTACACTCATAATTGTGCAATAGTTGTATAGTTACGGCAAATTACAATATTCAAGTGTTGGAGTCCACATTCCTCAGTTCCACTACAAGACATTTTAGTCATTGAAGTACTTACTGGAAAGGAACACTGAAAGATTGCTGATTTACCAGTTCTTACGTCTCAGTTAAAGAAGAAACTTCAAAGTCGCTGAGAAACAGTGAAGGACAGTAGCTTCACGTGTTATTAAATGGATTACTGTAACCAGCTTGAATTCACCTAATGTAGGAGGATTTTGAGGTATTCATCAATATAGCAGCATAAGATTTCATAAGAAACTGGGAATTAAGGAATTTAAAAAATTTACTGTGTTGAAAAACTCACTTTAAAAATTCTGGTCTGGAAAAAGGAGTTCAGAATCTCAAAAATTTGTAATTAAGGTGCAATGCAAAACAATCTCACTTGCAGGGGTCAGGGTGGGAGACAGAGTGGGAGGAGATAAACGCAAGGAAGTGATGGCTAAAAGGTCAAGTTTAAAAAATAAATTTCTGTGAAGTGGAAAGGAGAAGGCAATCAGGGAGAGTTTTCAATCTGTGGAGCTTGAAGGAAAAAGAGGAGGAAAAAGAAAAGCAAAATGTTAACTGAAGACTTTCAGTGAAATGTGGAAGGATTTTACAAATACACTGGAGAACAAAAAGTGCTAGAAAAAAGAAGGCAATCCCATTCGTAAATGCGCTCCCGAGTATCTAAGCTATTGAGCTCTTTTTATAAAAAGTCCAACCCTAGAAAAGAAATCGAAGAAAAATATATAATTAAGAAATGTCCTGAAAAAGTACTCAACAATGGCAAGGAGACAGTAAGGGGATTTAAGCAAGCCACCTATCTGGCTGCCGTCAGATCAATGACATAACCTGAAATTGAATTGAAGACCTTGGGACAGTCTGTTCTTGTGGCCTTTACTACTTCTTTCTTTCTGCTGCTTGCTTGGTACAATTTATTTTTCAATATCTCATGCACAATAGATAGGTATTCTTTAACCTAAGTGCAAAAATGAGAGGGCTGTCTTTGACAGGGATTTATAATGCTTAGATTCTTTTTAACCCTCAATCGTATTTGTTTCTGGGCAGGCCATGACTTCTGTACCGAGGGACATAACTGCATGGAGCACTCTGTGTGCCGCAACCTGGATGACAGGGCCGTCTGCAGCTGCCGCGATGGTTTCCGCGCCCTTCGAGAGGACAACGCTTACTGTGAAGGTAGTGCCTTGGGCAGGTGGCCAGCCCCACTGCATGGCCTGCTGGGCAGGAATGTACTCATCTGCGAGTTGTCAAAGTGATGGCTCCATTGAATGACGTGAATTAAATTGGCAGCGTAGTGATCAGCTAAAATAATTAGCTATCCAGTTACGTTTTTCTTTTTTTTTCTTTTAATATGATCGATGTTGAAGTTCCTAGCTGTATGGCTGAGTTCTTGAATTAGAAGCATACCTACGTAGGAAAATCTTGCCTTCTTTTCATGGGGTTGTACAGACGAATGGCACAACTAGCGTGCTGTCGAGCTGTTCTCACAGTATAGCCTAAGCGTTTGCTGCAGCGTGGCCTTTTACCAGTATGCAGTTCAGTTCAGATTTAGCCTGCTAAATTGAACACTGAGCATCTGTGAGCCATGTCTAAGTACCCTGTAGACCCATCTAATAACTAGGTTATTCTCTAGTGATGCACAATTATATGGTGTGAGTCAAGGCCTTTTAAAACGGTTCCTTTGGCTGAATTCTGCAAAAAAAATGATGCCTGCAGCTCATTTGAATGAGTAGCTGCAATAACTTCAATGGGAATGCTTATGTGGAAGCTTACATCGGAGAATTCAGGATTGTTTTCAGGAATAGAGTGTACAACTAATTCAACTTCACATACATCTCTGTTTAATGTTTATTATAAATTTTTCGGTGGAAAACTGTTGTCAAGAGTAGAACTAAAAGCCACGCAAGACCCTTGCCCCTCATTGTGTCCAAGTGGACATGTGAGGTGGGGACTTCCTATACTTCCATCAGCCACTCTTTATCACATAGTCTTTGGAGATGAAGGTTTAGGCCTGGACCTGCATTTTTGGCAACTCATCAGGCATTTTCCTGTTGAAAAGGTCACTAAAGCAATGGAATTACAGTGAAATCAGGCTCTTTGAGAATGTTTTTCCACAGCTCTGTTGTTCCTCTGCTGACTGCAAAGGAGGCAACAAGTCATACTCTTAGTGATTTCCCCATCACTCAAATCAATTAGAGCCTGTTGCTACGTGTGGAACTTGCCAGGCATTTAATAAGCAAAAAGATAGAGAGCTGCTTGATCATCCAGTGATGAGATGTTTTAGATGAGGGTACAGTAGTGTCATATGTGAGATCGATGCATCCATACAGTAAGTGAATTTGCCTGTTTGTTCAGTCCCTGAATCAATACGGTTTTGGGGGAAGGTTTCTTAGTCTGAGTGCTTTTGTATGACTATATGACATTTTTTTTATTTTTTTTCTTTTTCTTTTTTTTTTTTTTTTTTTTTTTTTTTTTTTTTGGGGTAGCACTTACGAATCGTCTAAGTACTTTCAGAAAACTTGCAAAAGTGAATAGTAGGTTGGAAGATACTATTTACTTAAAGAAATGATCACTGTGATATTGCTTATATCTGGATGCAGAGAATTCTCTCTTAATGTGTAGAGCACAGGGCCTTATTGAGAAGCACTTACTAGCACTGGAGTCAGGGAAATAATCCCTACTAGGAAGACCGTGTGAGCAAACCTGGAGACTGGGCCCTGCCAGAGGAGGCCTTGAACCAATCCCCATCATTTCTGGGTTGGGCAGCTATTTCAACAGCTATGAATTTCCAACCAGATTTTCTAGAAACACATCAAACTAATTAACGTTTAAAAGACTCTGGCACATTGCCAGATATGTGTCTTTGTCTTAAATTTCCACTGAGTGCTACTATTTCTTTTTTTCTGTTGCTCCTCATTAGTTCCTCCTCCTATATCATGCTGTCCAGGCTCATTATAAAAGAACTGCAAATCTTGTAGGAGTCCCTCAGCCTTTCCAGTGTAAAAAGACAAACTCTGGCAAAGATCTGTCACTTTTACAGTTTATAAGAGGACATATGAAATATGGTCTTTATTAGAGAAATTCGTGTTATAAGGAATTTTTGAGGTGGAAAGAAAGAATACAACCAAGAGCAAATATAAATATGACTTTATTAGTAATATTCAAGAGGCAGTAATGATTTAGGAGTATCACCTTCTTTGCTTTCATCATTTTATAAAATTAAAACTGTTAAGATGAAGTAATACCAGAAATTTTGATTTATTTTTGTTAATCAAGTTGCAGAATATCTTTATATATTTTTGTGTGTATATATGTATATGTATACATGTATCTATGTTTGTGCATACTCTTTCTTCCCTTTCACATTTTCCTACTGTTATTTCAGCACTCTGCTTGGCTAGAGATACCAACTTTGTTACCAGATTCTCTCCTAACTTCCTCTTGTTTTTATTCTTTTATTACTGTTTGTTTAAAAAAACCCAAAATCAGCAAGAACCCAAAACCTCAGTGTACACACAAGAGCAGGGGAGGCTGGGGTAAACTCCTGGGGATTCATAAATTTGACAGTGAATTTCCTTTCACAAGTAATCTGAGATGCTCTTGATGAAGACTACTTTTTGGCAAAACCAAATACACACACCAGTAAGTCATTCACTTCCCTTATTTAGTTACTGATGGATTGATAATTGCTATCCAACAAGTGATCAACCTTGCTGGCCCTGGAGACCCAGGAACTTTATGCTCCGTTGTCTTTAGCATGAGAACCTGAAGTCCCGTCCAGCTCCTCCAGGGAACCGAAGCTCTCAGTAATTCACTGTGAGATGACAGCGGCTCTCCTCAGCTGCATGAAGGAAATAAGGAGTTTTAGGGCATAATTCTTCTTTTTCAAAAGTAAACGTCCATAGTAGGTTAGAAATATCACTTTGCTGGGTTTGATCAAGATTCCCTTAGTTTGGTGCTTGTACTTTCCTTCTGCCTGGAAAGATTAGCTAATGGGAATGCATTTGTCCACCAATTTGGGTAGAAATACCAGTAGGCAAGGCACTTCATTTCATCCTTTACCTAATACGTAGCATCTGTTGTTAATATTACTGCTTCCCAGTGTTTTTAACTGTGGGCTAACCAAATTAGCAAAATAAAGTAAATTTTCAGAATGAGTCTGTTTTTTACAGACTGCAATGAAGTGAATTAATCTTTTAGAAGAGAAAAAGGAATAATGAGAAGGATACATTCTGCGTTACATTGGCCAAGCACAGTAATCAACAACATTTTTTCTCTAAATTTAGGGAACTGTAATATTGAGAAGAGCATAAGTAAGTCAGAGTCATTTGAAATGAAGATAAGCCCTAGAATATTTAAATATATTTTATTAAGTCCTGCAGGTCTATATGAAAGAATACTGGGCTGCTCGCTAGCATTGAGATCTTCAGAGTACTCACGTTCCTCTCCGGATGTCAGTCCTCTCTATGCGAGAGCTCTGCAATATTGTCAGGATTTTACAGTTGGGAAGATTAGTTGGGCTTCTCTCTTCTTACATAAATTCTACTTTCGAATCAGGATGTGGCAATAATATCACATGTAACTACAAAATTAAGGTTTCCGTCTCTATCAGCGCTTGAATGATTACTTTGTCAATTTGGGTTGAGAAATTAATCAAGTAGCAAGAAAAGCTTTCGTTCCAGGAGGGCAGAATGTTATTCCAAAATCTCTGTTAAAAAGTAACTAAACAGAAAAATACTATTTTTTCCTCCGAATAAAGGCAGTAATTGTCAGCTTATTTCCATCATTATGTAACTGAGAAATCTAAATATGATGAATTATCGGGCCGTCTTAATGCACCAGTATGGATTATAGAGGGTAAGCCAGGTCCTTGTTTGTCTTGGCTCTTATTCAGGAATATAATAAAGCATTTTCCTACTCTCAGTGTGCAAGCAGCAGCAGTATGTAAAGCATGGTGCTGAATCTTGTGCCTCTGGGCTGCAGGGAGCCCTCTGTCCGCAACATGGAATAGCTTGTACATGTGCACAGTGCAGGGTGTAATTCAGTGTTACTTGATTTGAACTACTGCTACAGGAAGGATGTTCAGGCTCATTCTGTCATCCACCCATGGGCAGGTCTGACAGCGATGTTATTAGGAGGAAAACAAATGGAAACTAACCGTATCAAGGGAGCCTATGAGAAACTCTTTTAATGTGCATGCTGTAAGAAAAGTTTTCTGTTATACTGAGGACAATCATTTTGCCCAAGTAATAAAAGCATATGCTGCATTTTGTTTTTTTAAATTAGAACTCAAGGAGCTATTTTTCATAGAAATCTCCTAAAACTTTGATTATCGAGCAGAAGAACAAAGCACCTTAATTTTGTTCTTGTTTACCTTAAATACCAGTTTTTATTAGGTGACGCTCAAACTGGTGCTTGACATACTCAGACTGCTGTTTGACATAACTGACATCAGTTGAGAGGCTACATGAGTTGGGACATGGCCATTTATTCTTCTCTTCCTGAATGTGAGATTTAAAAATATATTTGCAGTTTCGTTATATAAATAGTCTCTCCTTCTTCTTATTGACCTTTTTTATTTTAAAAAAGGAAAGAAAAAAACATTAGCAGAAGAGTTGCAAGTTTTTCTGAGTTCTTAAAAATCATAATTTGAAAAATGCTGGGAAGAGTTGTTATATTAGAAAATGTATTAAAAATATAATTTAAGCCCTTATTCCTAATGTGATGCAGTGCTGAAGGTGGGGTAGAGGTCATGAGCTGGAGTTTCAGTAAGTTATTGTCATTTTTGGAATACACTGATTAATCATATACAGCATCCTTTTTATTCTTGGTGTGCAGCTACATCAGACTGCTTAGTTGGTGTGTAAGGAAAGCCCCCCGGGATGATTTCATGTCTGACAGATAACAATATATAATTACTTGTTTTATCATGTATACACTACCATATGAATTAATTATAATATATTAAATAGTAAGAAGGTGCAGTTTGCCAAGTAAAACATTACATGAAGGCAGGCAGTATTTGTTTTCAAAGATTTCCTGTGTGATGTTTTCTTTTTTTTAACTGTGTAATATCTGTGCGGTCCAGTAATGTTTCCATAAGACAGTGATGAAGATTTCAGTTTCTTTCAAGTGTCTCACTTGCCCTGGTAGCTGTTGAACTGTATCTCACTTGAAAACTCAAACAGAGACAGTTTTATCTCAAGTCTGTCTGCCCAGAGTGACTTTGTCTTTATTTCAATTGTATTTTCTGTCCCAGTGGTCTATTCTCATTCTGCATGAGGTAGACAGAAAAAAAACATGAACTTAAGCAAAAGTCAGAAGTGTAATAATCTCCGAAGGGAAAAGCATCAAGGTGTGTGCCCGTGCATGGGGGAGTGTGCTGTGTGCAGTTTTATTAAGGGCAAAAAAGAGAACACACCTTATATGCAGATCCAATATTTAGAGTTTATTTTTAGCATAATAAATGCTTTAGCCATCCAGTGAAGCTTTAACAACCTCTTCTTAGTCCAATAACTTTGGTGCTAATGCTTAAATCCAACTTCCACAGTTTCTCTTAGGGTCCATTAGTGTTTCCATAAAATCCATAGGCCCAGGCAGCTGCCCTGCCGCTGGTGCCACGTCCTTCCCTTCCTTTGTGTCGTGACAGCGTGTGTGTTCCGTGTTCCTCACTGGGAGCAGCACGATGGTGGTGCTGGGAGGCTTTTTTCTCTGTGGGCTTGTGTACACTTAAAGTTATTTCTTTTTGTTTTAAACTAATACGTAGGGATGAATTCTTGTAATAGATTGCTCTCTCTCCTCTTGATCCACAAGGTTAGTTATGTCAGGACTGGGTAGGGGTTAGTTCTTCGCTTGTAGAATGTTTTATTTTGGGGGCTAGAATTGCACAGCTGCACAAAGACAAGCACTCACAAGACAAAAACAACAACAAAAAAAGAGTCTGAAAATAAGTTCCATAATGTAGTTAAAACAAGCAACCATACATCTGACGTTTGGGTCATTTTGCTGTTACAGTTAGGCCTATTACTGGCTGTTGGGAACACCAAATTAGATGAGCACAGGTCTACATATGGAAGGAGGAGAAAGACTCAAAAGAATCTCCAGAGGGTGTGAGCAATGACAGTGATAGTGCAATCAGCTGGGATGAATAGTGTGGGAAATAGTGAGCAAAACATACAATTTTGATTTAACATCCTCTGTATGTCCTCTGTACAATATGTCAGATGGAAAAATGGCTGTTCTAGATTTGGTAGAGCAAAGTGAGACAGAAGTACGGTGATGAGTCTGTGACTCGCTGGAATGAAAGTGGTAATTAAGCCATAGGTTTGCTTGGTGATAAAAAGCCTAGAAAGAGTAGCAGAGAGGGAGCAGGAAGGGCTTTGCCAGAGCTCTCAGAGACCTTGTCCTTACAGACAGGACTTGGGCCTCCTAGGTGAGAAGAAGGGCTTGCACCAGAAGAGGCATCCACAAACACACTGTTGGGAAACCAAAGCATACAAGGTACGGAGACAGAGTTGTAACCAAAAGCGAGGTAGTGTGAAGAAAACGGGAGCTCTGAGATACGGTTGGGGGAAGTGAGAGGGACCCTTCTAAGAACATTGTTATTGGAACAATGAGTTGGGGAGTTTTAATGCGTTGGACACCTGAGGGAGTTGGAACAGTCTGAGAAGTTTCAGTGTGTTTGGTGAAAAGGACAAAAAGCTATGAACAAGAGTCTATCCTTTTTCTTTTAAGAAGGAACTGGGGAAGGGAAGGGTTGAAGCCTGTGGGAGGTCCGTGGCAAGCACATAGTAGTAAAGTAAGGCAGGTAGAAAGTGGGTGACAGAGGGGAACAGCAGAGAAAGTTTGGTGTCAGAGATAGGTGAGAAATACTCTTGCAGGTGAAAGGAAGACAAAGAGAAAAGACAACTGTGTTTTTTCTTTGCAACCCTGTTCAGGGTGCATGAACTGGATAAGTTTATAGAAGAAAATTTAAAATTGCAGGAAAGAGCTACAGAGAAAATGGCAAAGCGGTGCTCTGTGGGAAGAAGTAAAGTTGATGGGATAGGGAAGAAAAGCAATCTGAAACAAAAGCTGCCTGATGGTGAGGTTTTCTTTAAAGATGAGCAGGAGACACTGTACAGCCACAGTGCTGCTTTACAAATGCAAGGCTGCATTTGTTCCAGGCCATGTGCAAGAGATGGGTGCCAGTCTTAAGAGAGAAGAGGCGGTATAGTCGTAGTATAGATAGATACAGGCTTTTTATTTATTTATTTTTCCTACCTGTGTGTGCTTAGAAAGACTCGTACTGTTTAAAAGGCACATTTACCCTTTTCCCTGGTAGCAGTTGCTGTGATCTGTCACTGTTCATTCTCCACGTTTATAGTCCCTTAGCGGGTGACGAACATCTGCTGATTTTATGATGTCTTTTGTCTGGGTCAGGATCCAGATGAGGAAGTGTCAGCTTTTCCCAGCCTGTCTTTTTCTATATGAATCAGGTCAGTAGTGATAGAAATTAAGAACTGAAGGAGCTTTTATATATTGCATGTTGTAACTGGCATCCGTCTTCAGGAATCTCAGCAGAGAGGCCGCAGAGGGGACAGGAACGTGAGGACACGGTCCCCTTGCCTGCGCAGCAGAGACGGCAGGCGCAGATGGAGCTGTAAATCAAATATGTTTTGCTATTGGGTTCAAGGCCCTTTCTGACATGCTTTCTGAAGAAATTTTGAAAAATACATCTCTAAGTGCTTCTGTTTGCTCTCTTTAAGGGGAATTGGAGCAAGCTGTTGCTGTAATCCTGCAAAAGCATCTCCCTAGTCATCATTTGCCACACTGGATGTGACCAGTGAGATCATTTCTGCTAGACGCTGTGGAGGGTTTGAGGAGGTGGCTGGAGGCAGGGTGTCATTCTGGAAGCAGCCTTCTCTTTACAGCCCAGATTTACTGATCAAGTCCCATACTCATTTGTGCTGGCAGGTTTTGTGGTGGATAAAGGCAATGATGGATGGAGAGGCTTTGTTTGTTAACATCTGTGTTATGAGGCTTTGGCCAGTAATGATTTATAGATTACAGGTTAAATTCTTTTCTTATTAATGGGATTATAAAGCATAAATGGGTATTCCACTCCAGGGAAGCAGGAGTTCAGAAGAAGGGAAACTCCTCTTGGCTTATATATTTTTAATAAATCTCATTTAGATGTTTGGCAGGGGGTAAAGGCAGGGTTTTGCTGGTGGTAGCTTTGCAAGTATAAATAAACCAATGCCAAGTACTTCTGTGCCAACCAATTTTCCAGAAATTCCTCTTGCACCTGTTCCGCTGGGAGTAGGGCAGGTTGATCTCCATGACTACCTTGTGTCAGAGCAGCACCGCCGGCAGCTCCGTATCGCATCATGCTCTCAAAGCAGACAAGTTTTTATTGTTGAATGTGCAAAACCACTGGAGTGCTGCATTCACTCTATTGAACTGAGCAACCGCAGAATCTTATTGGCTAAACAGTAAAACATTAATGTACATTAATTTGTCAGCAAGGGTTTTTGGCAGGGTAAAATTAAGATAAATGTTGTAGACTTGCTTAAATTTTGAAATGCATCAGGTTTGCTATTGTACTGAATTCATTTGTGTCTAAAGGTGAAGGAAAGGCTAAACCAGTGTGTCAACCAATAAGCAGGGTAAAAAGGCTTTTGTTCCGGGAGCTTTTAAAGAGAACAAATGTTTGGCTCCTCCTCTGCCGCGGTTCAGTCTTCCTTGGTTTGTAATGCAGAAACCTAAAAATAAATTCTAAGAAAAAGTAGAATTTTGAGTCTCCTGGGACTTTTTATTTGCCAAAATAATCATTAGTATGATTTTCAGAAAGTTCTAACATTTTTGAGACTTTAGATCTTTAAGTAGAATTGTCTGCAGGTGTCAAAGCTTATTCACAGGAAGTCTGACCCCAAGAATATAAGGCCAGTAATTATTTAAAGGCCAATATTATTAAGTATAAATTTACACTATTAATTTAACATGGAGTTGTGAGTTGGAATTGTGAAAGACACAAGTTGCATCATTTATGGTAGTAGCTTTGGTAAATCTTGTAAAGAGTGGCTGGTTTTGTGCCCTGCATATTTGTTTCTGCAGGACATTGGTACTTTGGGAGGTTTGTGCTATTTTCAGCCTTCTGTGCAAAACAGCTGCCTCTGTCAGCCTCTTGGGATAGCTTTACTTTTAACTGTTCTTAGATAGTTTTCATAAAATGTATTTCCTTGTGAACAAGTGGTTGACGCTTGTGTGTATATGTACCTGAAAGCTCCACCTGCTTTACTAAATCAGCACCTCATATTGGTGATTCTTACCCTCCTTCTAGCCCCCGCCATCCCCCGTGCCTGTAGGTCATTTAGAAAAAGGGAAGGAAAATGGCTCAAATGTGCTGGTCACAAACCTTTAGTTTTGTACCAGCCAGGTACAGCACTGAGCCCCAGCACTGAGCACTCGCAGTCAACATGTTTGTGGCTTCTAAAACACAACATGTGCCCCCAGGTTCTGCAGCAGAATCCATGGATCAGAGCACTGGGAGAGCTGGAGCCAACAGGGTTGCCTAAACTGGGCTGGAAAATGGAAGGGTTTTGTCAAAACTGAGAGATGAGTCTGGAATCACT
This sequence comes from Nothocercus julius, assembly GCA_013398735.1. Taxonomy (NCBI): domain Eukaryota; kingdom Metazoa; phylum Chordata; class Aves; order Tinamiformes; family Tinamidae; genus Nothocercus; species Nothocercus julius. Next base: position 9,159,797 of record VZSV01000004.1, read on the forward strand.
CATGTTCCATGTGCTGCATTGTTTCTTACTGATAAGGCAAATGTTCATGTAGCTAAAGGGAAAGCGACAATGAGTGAGGCTGGGAAGTAGGTCGTGCTTTAAGGCAGCTGGCAAGGGGAGGAGAAATTGGGAGATGCACATATGACATAGATGGGAGTAAAGTAGAGCAGTGAACATTGTTGTCATTTAGCATCTCATCGTTAGGAAAACATCCCCGAATATGAGATTGTAAGTGCAGGCTACTGTTTTGAACTACCAGCAAACTCTGGAACACAACACTTTGTTCTGGAGGTTTCCTTTTTGACTCCAAAAGCCATGAACATCATTGGGAAGACGGAGCAAATCAAAGTTGATGAGCAGGAAAAAGACAAACCCAGCAATCCACCCTTTTGATTTTTAACCCACTTCTTTAACAAGATTTGGTGACACGTTGCGTGTGATACAACTGGTTGTAATGAGCATCTCAGTGGTACTGGCTTCATCACTAGGGCTACATGAACAGCATGCTACTAATCACTTCCAAATTAATATAGTTTTTCTTCTGTGCAGCATAATAATAGAGTGCAGAAGTTGCTAAGTTATTTGTGGTGCCCTCTCTGTCCTTTGACTCAAGTGTAACCTGCGACAAAAAGTAGGTCTAATTTTAAAGCAAAGCAAGTACCGAAACCAGGCAGGTTTTGAAGTCCATGCCTGCAGTTTGCTCTGTGACTCTCACAGCATAGCAAGTGTTCCACCCCAACAAATATTTTATCAAGTTGCATTTTTTTTTCTATCAGAGCAGATCTTTATGTAAATCATATTCTGTCATGTTTCTTTCAGATAGGGTTATCATATATATGTAATAAATTAGCAACTGGTTACTTTAGAGTTATAAGAGAAATATCTAATAAGGCCCAGTGTCTTTTCAGAACTCGATGTGTTCATTATAGTGCCTTCCCAAACAGTACATGTTAGATCAAAGGTGTATGGTATGGCTATAGTGGTGTGTTGATATCTGTGTATTAAAGACTACATTAACTATACAGATACAGTGATTGATGATACTGCAGTGCTGAGACAGCTGGTCTTCTGTTTTGGCCCCCACTTATGTTCTAGTCTTATTTAAATCGTAGGAATAATAGCATAGGCACTTCAAAAGGATTTAGGAAAGATCTAAACCAATGTAATCTTCTTTGTAACTGCACTAACAGCTGTTCACGAAAAGCTCATGCTGCTCCTGGTGTATGAACACTTCAAACAGTTGTTTTAAGGGAGAGCACCAAGAAATTTTTCAAAAAGTTTGCCTGTTCAAGTAATTTCATAGTTTAACTTAATACTGATGGAGTGAGTAGTACAAAGTATTGAAAGATGCTGAAGAAAACAACTGAATTTGGCTCATTTTTCTCTTTGCCTTATTCACAGATATTGATGAGTGTGCCGAAGGCCGACACTACTGCCGTGAGAATACCATGTGTGTGAATACCCCAGGATCCTTCATGTGCATCTGCAAAACTGGATATATCCGCATTGATGACTATTCGTGTACAGGTGAGAGGTGTATATTTGTGAATGGAAGTAGCAGCGCAGCAGTATTTAGGAGCATTGCTATGATTCAGGTATGATTAATCAGATAAAGTTAATCTCTGTTAGATTCACACTGCCTGTTGATGCTTTGTGAAACAGTCAATGCTAAAATAATTAGATGGGTACAGTGCAGTCTGGACTGCCTCCTGGTTACATGCTTTGGGATAGTGATAGAGAAGTTAAAGGCAAGAGGCTGTATGATAGGAGACCAAAAATAGTGCTATGAGGTCTCAGTTTCCAACTCGTAGTATAGTGATGCTTATGCAAACCTAGGAGTTAAATTTCCTGCATATTAGGTATGTTTTGTATTCACCTACATCGGGGAAATTCCTTGGCTGAATTCTCTATGAGGTCAGAGGGCAAGAAATCTGTCTGCTTTGTGCCTCATGGTATGTCTTGTCTCGGTACCCTTCCCTTCTGCTCTGCTGCCACTGGATGCTCTAGAGGAAGCACTGGGTTCATGCTGACTTTCTGTATTCTAGTCTTCTGTTCTGCAAAGTATTTTGGGTTTATGAAATGAAAATAGAACATTTAAAACTCTCTTTATCAGAGGAAGGTTGACTATAAGTGTTCCTTGGAGGAATGTGTTTTTTCATACTAGACAGATAAAGAAATATGATTCAGAGATGTGGCACATTCTCTCAGTGAAGAAAAATGTTTATGAACGAAATAATACCACTACTTTATTCTCACAGGGGAATGCAATAGCTCTTTATATAAAAGGATATATATATATTCAGTAAAACTTTTCTTGAAGTTTGTATTATTCTCTAAAACTGGCTAGAAATGGATGAGAATATTCAGAATGATGGAGTTATCACTGTAAAATTCATTTTATTTATTTATTTCTTATTTCTGTCCATTCTGTTCTGGCATTATGGGGTATCAGTGGCATGTCTGGATAGAGGAACAGCTTCCTTGTAAGCTAGCATAATTTCTTTGCCCAAACATGCACAGCACTCAGGGATGTGGATTCAAAATCACCTGTGTGTGATGTATGTGCATGCTGCCTTGTAAGTATTTACCACTGCTCTCACGTATGCTGGTGGGCATTATTTTACCTCAGTGAATGAAGGACCAAGTCACAGGCTGCTTGCAAGCAGATCTTTTCCAAAGCAAACATTATGTTTGTCATTGCTGCCTCATGTTTTCCACACCCCTAGTTAAGCCAAACAGTTGTTTCACTACCTACTGAGCATGAATGTTGGTATTATTTTAGGACTGAGCTTATCTAAATCACTGTGATGACTGCGTGACTCTACTTTGCTTCCCTCAATTTGCCATCCTGATGGAACTCTACAAACACTAAACTCACGTAAACACAGGGGCATTTGGTGTATCTGTAAAAATAATAAAGGTATTTCTCAGTACTGCACACAGAGCAACCCCCATTTTTGCTGAAATCTGCTGTTATGAAATTCAATGAACTTTAAAAGATCTTGACATGCTCTATCAAACTGATGTAAAACTTGCTAGAAATCCATTACAGACCTCACATTACAAAATGAGTTTGGCTCTGCATTTGTAAATAATAGCTTCCAAAGGAATCAGCCTGATGGATGACAAGATGATTTCTTTCCCACCTCTTCAAACAGGAAAAATAAATAAATAAATAAATAAATAAATAAATAAATAAATAAATAAATAAAAGAAAGTAAAATCTTAAGACTTCTTCAGGCTAGGGGAATTTCTAAGTGCTGTAGTGTCTCCCTCTGTCTAGGCAATCCCACTTGTAATTATTTGGAACATATTTTCTTGGCACATTTATGCTACCTGGAATTTTTCTGAGGTTCAACTGTAGTGAATTTGGAATATTATGTAGCAGCCATGAGAAAGCAATGTCAGCTGGATGGTACAATTCCCACTGATGAAAACCTTGCATAAGTAGATAGGCCATAGAATAAACTTCTTTTTTCTGGTCTTACCATTACTCTGGGCATCTCCACTCTAGCCACTGGTCAATTAGTGAAATATGTAGAGTTATGAGATTCCTGTGTGATGTTTCCACCAAATGACAAGTGATTGAAAATATGATTACACTTTAATGACTGAGTGGAACAGGGGATACTTTTAGAGTCATCTGCTTTGATCAATAAATGGTAGTTTGCTTCTTTTAGTCTGTATGACTGGCGTTGAGAATGTTTGAATTACAGCAGTGCATTTGAGCAAGTGGCAAGTGTATGTAATTGCTGTAGTTTTTTTTCACCTCTGAATGAACATGTGCTTTTCATTGGCTTTGCAATCTATTAAACTCCTAATTTCTGAGATTTTCATGTGCACGCAACTGTACAGGTATAACTCTGAGAGGCAAGGTGGACATAAATAATGCAGATATGTTGCTGTGGCTTTAACGTGGACTTCATAAAATTTTCCCTATACCTAATTGCTTAACAGTGTCTGTCCTGAAGAAACTTGCTGTGTTCTGACAAAGTACAGCAGCGTAGTACTGCTCTTCTGCATAGTGAGAACACTGACTTTGTTTCCATCACTTTGCTGAAAGATGTGCATATTACTTAATCCATGCTGAGTAATAACAGGAAAGAGTTGATGATGATGATAACAGTTCTCCGCCATCCTACGGACAGTTTTATTGCAGGCAGTTACATTTATCTATAGTATATCTTCTCCCTTCACTTCAAAAAACAAACAAAAAGCCCAAATGTTTGTTTGCTCCATGCAGACCCATCACTTTCATCTGCCCCTTATCATTTGCAGAAAGCAGCGAGTAAAAGTGTTTGCACTTTGAGAATCCAGATAGTGTCCAGCTTGGCCAACACACCTGACTGTGCATCCTGGCCATGGGCATTCTGGACCCATGGACTCATTTCAGACCATTCCCCACACCTGGAAATGATTCAGCTTTGTTTTTTGTCATGATGGTGCTAGCTGTGTGGGTTAAGAGAATGAACCCAGTCTTTTGATCTGGCAAAGAAGCAAAACAGTGATGGACCAAGAAACTTAAGAGATCTGTGAGCGTAACAAGTATTTTTGAAAGGTTCTGTGAAGAACCTGTTTAATTTGGCCTAGCTATGAGAGTAGGGCTGTACTCTGTCCTTAAGAGAATTGACAGGTTTTCTATTTTTGATTTTTTGCTCTAAAAATCAAGCTTGTTCTATAAGCTGCACATAATAACTGGTCATGAGTACAAAAATGTGATGGTTACATCTGTAAAAAATGAGAAGTGGGAAAGACATCTACATAAAGAACAATAATTTTAAAAAAAGCAATTCTGGAGATGATGTTCAAAATATTTTTAAAATCATTGCATCACATAGGCTTTGTTTTACATAATTCTTGCCAAAAAAAAAAGGGGGGGGGGGCATACCTTTTGTATTGCTGCTTTTTGTTTTCCCCAGGATAGGTGGTGCCATGAAAGCCGATGCTTCCAGCTATCAGCTACTGTGAAAGGGCATTGTAATTTGCAGCGATGCAGGTTGCCAGTGCCGCAGGAGAGCCAAGGGGCAGAAGTGTCTCGAACACGGAGCATTCCGAGCCCTCTTGGGGCAGCTCGATACCAGCAGAGTGCTGGGAAAGGGAGCCCAGGCCCAATTTAAGCTGATGTGGTCATGCAGGAGGCAGTCCCATCCCAGCAGAGTCCAATATACTCTCTGTTTTCAGTTGTTCAGCCTTCCTCTGTCTTCTACAGAATTTAAAATATTTGACAAGTCTTTGTTCGCCTTATAGGCAATTTGAATTTATTGTGGACAGGAACAAAACTTTACTAGCTCAACTTTTGGAGTGCTACGAGGTAGGAAGAAAATATTCTATAGCTCGATGTGAATAGGTCCTTGTTTGTAGAGGGTTGCTGAAGCATGAGCGGGAGATGTTGAAAAATCATAGACAAACCTTGATTAGACAGGTATTATGTGAGTGAGGTCCATGCAGCCTGCTGGCAGACTAATGTAAAACGCCTTATTGTTCCATTCTGATACCTACATTCGTGCCTATATAATTTAGCAGTCATTGATCAAAATAGAAAAGAGGCATAAAAGCAGTGACATTGAGGGGGCTTTTCTCCTACGTGAGGCATTTGAAAAGAAATCTGTACTATCTATCTCTGTTAGAATCCTGTGCATATGAGACTGAGTTAGACCACATGTAGACTGTTTTGGAAGCAGCTAAGTCTTTTTCTTCGTGGCATGTTTATTGTGAGCGTAACAATAGATCTGAATTACATTTTGATTTTCACAACAAAGGATGTAATGAAGACATCAATTTAAGATTTTGCTATTTGTACTCATCTTGGAAGCAAGTATCACAGGGTTAGGCTGAGTTAGTCATAACTGTATTTACACAGAAATCTATTGTTTATGAGTGATTTCACGTTCAAAAATCAGTCATAACTATGGAAGGGGAGATGAGTGTTAAGCTACACCCAAACGGGTGCACAAATGCAAATTAAAGGCATAAAAATACGCCACAGGCTGTCATACGTCCTCTAGATTCAGCTCGTCTCGGGCTCTCCACTTTCTCTCGCAAAACCCAGCGCGTCAGGGCGCGGCGCTGGGGGAGGAGTGTGGAAAACGGCATCCTGCTCCACCGGGGCAGTTTCGGAAGTCAGCACCACGCTGTGCCGTTGCTGAGTGCGTCCGCATACCCTCGCGTGTTTCTGGAACAGTGATACTTACACCCTTATTCTGGCTAGGATTTAAAAAACGCACAGGCTCTTTTCTTGGCTAAAAAAGAAATGTTTTCCTTCAAGAAGCAAGGATTCAGGTGGCACCTCCAGGTCTTTCAGGTTGCTGGGTACTCCCCAGTCAGCAGAGCAGTGCTCTCAACAGCATAATACATTTTCCTTCCTGCACAATTTAACAAAATGGAAGAAGAAAAAGGTAAGAAATGAGAACTTTCCACATTTCGTTCTAACAGCGAGTTTTTCTAACTAGTGCAACTGGACAGTTAATCATGTCTGCTCTGAACACGTCTTTTGTTTCTTGCCTTGGGACCACTCACCTAAGTAACCCCTCAAAAAGGGAATGGAAGACAGAAACCCTGTGAGATTTTAGCATTGTTTACTGCTTAGATCCTGTTTAGGTAGAGAAAGAGCGATCTTCCCAGGCCCAGAGAACTTGTTTAAAACTCTGTTTATGGGTGATTTCACTGGCTGCCTACTTTGTTTTCTCACTTTGCAGCCAGCTTGAAAGGGGGACGCATTCTGCGAGTGGTGCCTTCTGAGGGGATTGCCCCAAGGCAGCTTTGTGCTTCACCCTTAGCAGTGCTGGAGCATTGACCCGGGCTGAAATCCCCCCTGACTGCCAGGCAGAGACCCCAGCAGCCTTGAGTCACATCTTCACCTCACACTCTTGCTAAAATAATGAGCAACCAAAAGCAAGGCAGACATACAAGGTAGACTGTGTGAGTACCTAAACCAGGCTCTGTAAGTCCTTCCCTTGGTAGCTTGGTAAGTAATGCTTATACACGCCCTATTCAGTGGTGTTGGGCAGACTCTTTTCCATGCTTTCCTTTGCTCTCTTGCTTGCTCTCCTGCTTGTGCCTTTTTTTTTTTTCTATTTAACAAAAGCAGGTGATCTACAAATCTGTGCCGTGACATCAGCAAGGTTTTAAAATTACACTGCGCTTTGGCAGCAAATGCTTGTGAAGTCTTAACTGATTAATTATTAAAATCTATCAGGCATGTTGCAAATTGTGGCCTACTTCTTCAAAACGTGGCCGAGCCATGTGACCAACCTTACCCATCTCAGCAGTTACCCCGAACTATGTGGGACTACTCCCATGTGCAGAGTTATTCACATAAATGTTTTAAATGCTTGCAGACTTTGCAACTCTCTTCGTAACCATTTTGTTAAATCCATTCCACATGATTTTGTCTTTCCCTGTTGCTTTCATTTGAGCCAGGAGACGCTGTATTTTTGCTGCTACTTTCTTTTAGAAAGAAATAGCTTTGAAGTCAAAAGAAATGGCAAGATAAGTGGAGATTCTAAGTCAGTTTGGCTGCTATTATACATTACAGCTAAGTACCGCCATGCTTTTGTTTCTGGATATTTTTTTCTAGACCTCCAAAGAAGATTGTGAAGGGTTTTTATATACAATCTCATGACTGTGGTGGGAATAGTTACTGGGTACATTGTTCTTCAGTGAGGCGTGTTTGCAGAGTCTAAACAAGCAGAAGAGACAAAGCACTTCCTTGGAAATAAAAGGAATGGAGGGAGTAGATTAATGGCTTTGGCATTTTTTTTTCTCCTTCCTTTCTTTCTCCCTGAGTTGAGCATACAGAAGGCAAAGGAGATCATGTGTCAGACTGGGCTTTTGCTAAGTGTGTCCAGCTGGACTTCACTGTTACCTCCTTTCCCCCTAGCAGATATAAGTCATTTAAATGTGTCAGATTATTCTAACAACCTTTCCTTTTTTTTCTGCAAGTGTTGTGGAATCAGTGGATTCAGAAGCATTTAATGTGTTTTGGAATGGCCTCTTCTAGTAGATGGAAGTCTAATAATTGTTTCCACATAAATTGCCAAAAAGCATGGTGGTAGCAAATTGAGTGACACCTGAAATGTTAATTCCTTGGAATGCTGGCAACTTTGCATATTTTTTTAATCAAATCACAAATCTGTCGCAAATTGGAAGGAATTCCAAGAACAGCATTAAAATATTGAGGGTCTGGGGAGATTGGCTTGAGATATGGGAAAGATTTAAAGAGAAAACCACACATTCACCTACATAATGGTGACTAATGTGCAGAAAATAGGGAAGATGATAACACTAATAGTAATCATTACTTAAAGGATGTCACTAATTCATGGGAAAGTGTAGAAGAAAGGCCTACATGGTTGCAGATCAATAGACTGTACTCTTTGTTCTTAATTTATTACATCTGACCCACAACACTGCTCTTTATTGTGGGTTGACTTTGAAACAAAGGTGATTGGTCATAGTGAGTTTTATGTATAGAAAAATAATTGTCATATTTAACCTATTCAGTGTTTGTGTATTGCACCTATCTTTGTGCTTTTCTTTCCATGCAAGCCCATTACTATGTCCTCATTCGGGTTTTCTGGTATGCCAGTTCATTGTGATTCATTTTATATTCACTTCCCTTCCCCCCCTCCCCCCATAATTAAACCTGTGACCTTCCTAAGCCCTCATATTTGGGGCCATTCTTAGAGCCATCTGTGGCTTACAAATGGACAAATCTGCTTGGATTTCAGCTGATGTCAGTGCTTAGTCTTCTGAAGATGTGGGGCAGGTGGTTCCTTTCCTCTAGATTGAGACAAATCTTCTGAAGGTTGCACTGGGGCTTTGAGGGTGTCCCCACTTAGGGAGATACCTGCTGGTATCTTGCTAAGCATTGATAAATGCTATCTGTGTGTTAGCACTGAGCCTGGCAGTGAATCATATTATCCAGAAAGTAGAACACTGTGTTTTCTATTAGAACTATCACTATTTTTGAACATGAAATGTTAGAGGTATCCTTATACTCCTCTGTAGAAATAGGAGCTACTTTTAGAGGCTTCTCTCTTCCCTGTCTTTGGAAGTCACAGCATCAGTTTTGCACATATGATACAAAATCTGCTTTATGTGGGTGCCTAGTTTTCACAATTCTTCCAGCCAAAATAAAAGTATTATTTTTGTAATATAATCTGTAGCCAAAAGTAGGGTCTTGGTGCCTTTTTTCTCCTGCAGTCATGCTTTATATACAGTGTAAGCATTCTGAGGATGTCTGTGAGAAAGCAGAGCTCATGCCATTATAATGGTGGTGATGCTCATGACTATTCCCCAAGCTCCCCAACCAGTCTGGCATTAGGAGGAATGGAAATTCAAGCAGGCACTCTTGGTGATCTGTTCATGATTCAGATCCCTAGGCTAGAGGTTTTGCTGGCTCTCTACATGCTACTTGGTGCTTCTTGCAAGATAAAACCATTTTTGATATTCCAGATATCAAACTGAAAAACTAACGTTTTTTGTTATCTTGGTATTCCAGGATGCTTGAGATGAATGGTTCAGTTTCCTTATGAAACTGAAGTTCGAAAGAGTGCATCTGACCTTGGTCTTCCATGCAAGTTTCATTACCTTATTTTTGACTTGGGAATCTGTCAATTGTTTGGGACACTAACCATTTGAAAAATCATCTGTTTTCCTGTATTTCAACAGAAATGATGTTTAATGGAAAAGATACTTCAGGAAAAGTTTTGTTGATTTGTTTGTGAGGAAGCTGAAAGCAAAGTGAACATTTTCAGTCCATAGAGCAGAGGAATTTCAACAGCAATTTTAACAACAATTAAAGTTACAGACATCCAAATCTTTTCTCTCAGGTAATCAAGAAAAGTGCTACTAATGGTTCTGATGTGACTGGATGTGAGTTTGTACCAGTATACATTGGTAGAAAATTAATTCCAGTTAACTATGAAGTGTGAATATTTCACAATATTGTGGTTAATCCTTATTTAAAGTGAAGAATAGAATTTAGTTCACCTGTGAGGAATGTGGGCTGCATTTTGGCACCTGCACCATACTCTTGGATTGGCATAGTTGCCTGGGTCTCCATGGAGGAAAGCTGCTGTAAGACTCACGGAATTCGGAGTTAAGTGAAAGCACCAAAATTCTGTGTTTAAAGTTACACATTAAGTGGCACTTCATGTAATTAAAGGTATAAAATTGACCTGCTTTTTCAGACACACAAGGGCATCCACAAATCATTGTGAGCATAATAGGACTTGATAGTACTCACCACACTGGTAAATGAGGCCACATTTTAGTAAGTACCTAAATTGGGCTACATGATGTAGCTGTATTCAGAACTGCTGTATACCCTTCACTGCTGCAAAGAAGCTTAAAATAGGAAAACAACCATCTTGACTTCAGATGATTGTCATATGATTATAGTATAGCAGCTTTGTTATTTTCAAATATAGTAATATGAGATATTATGATAATATTAAAAACAATGTAGCTAATTTCTTCCTGTTTTGCTCTTGATATTTTTATGAAACCATCATTTCAAGTTATCTTTAAGTTCTGCAGCTTGCACAACAGCTGAGTTCGTTGGCGCTGTTTAAATAAAGACTAATAATGATGGTACAGGATGGCGCAAGGGATAGAGCAATAAATAAGCCTGCTGAACGTGGCTTGTAATAACCTCAGTGTAGTGAAATTCTATGGCTTGAGTAAGGAAATGCTTCAGTCAGCAAACCACCAGAGAAAACAGGATGAGCAATTCTGGATTTGTAATGATGTAGGCAAGATGCACCATCTGTCTTTTCTGTCTCTGATATCAGTGATTTCTCCTACACCCACCCAACCAATGATGTTAGCAACAGTATGAATACATATGTCTTACAGAACAGTATGACTCTCTGTAATCTAAAACTCACTAAAATAATGGTATATGGCTATACATTCAGCCTTGCTGTTAGTGATAGACGCTCTGGAAGTTGGCTTGTATGCATGGAACATTTTCAACTGAAAACCCGTTTGATTCACTGGGCGCAGTTTTCTTCCACTTTATAGAATTTTAGCTCACATGACATGCTTGAGCCTATTTCAGGGAAAATTCTATCCTATGTTCTACAATTTTAACTTTCTAGCTGTAGGATAAATCACAAAACTTAATAGAGGCTTGATCACTCAGACTGAATTTATGGCTATGTTATTGCATTACTAAAATAAAAGGTATTGTATGTCTGTTGTATATTTATGCATTTATGTGTTTATGCTGTATTTGGATTCAATCAGATTATTGTTGACATCTTCATTCAGGGGCTGTTTTATTTTGGAACCAGACTTCTTTTCTTTTTAGAGAATACTCCATTAGGTTCCATTTCCTCCTCAGTAACTGACCCAGTTCAGAACTGTTCTTCTGGCTGTTCAGTTATAGCAGGATTGCTTTCTCAACTGGTTAAAATCCAACACATTTCAAGAGTTTTTGACAGATTGTGATTTAGGTTGATAAATAGAACATGCATTAATTTGACAACTTTATGTATGAATGTATGATCTTGCATATTGGATGCTTAATTCTTTTAGAGATTATTTATTTACAAAATATATTAAAGGGTGTTACTGGCAAGTTCAGTGACACTGAACAATTGCTCAGTAGAGCTAGATTCCATGTTGATGTTAGGAATAGTCTATCCAGAGCATGTTAAAAGTTGCATGAGTGCAGGTTTCTAACTACTATACATTTACATGCCTTCTGTATACTATTCAAACTCTGTATTTATGCAGAAGCAGGTATCAGAGTGGATTTTTGTTTTGTATAGAGTGTATTTCATGTTCTTAGAATGGTGAGGAAGCTTTCCATTTATAAAAGAAGGCCTAGACATCTACTTGAGAATGTAGTCCATTTGAAACAACAGTTCAGAAAGGAATGAAGTCTTTCATTCATCTAAAACTTCCAAAACGTAGCCTTTTCAAGCAGCAACATTACTTAATATTTCTCTCAGTGGTACCACGGATGTGCATCCCATTTTTCAGTGTTCTGAACTGCTCCCCAGCTCTCAAGCATCCCCGCTCCCTTGACAGCTTCTACAATGCAGTGATGTGCTGTATCAGTACATTACAATTGAAAGTTTAAAATGTAGTGAAATTAAGAGTATATTAGGAAAATAGGCAATCTAATAATACAGCAGTGAATGCATTACGAATTTCCATTACTGATTGCATTGAATCCTCCTAATAGAATTTTCCTGAGATTGACTTGAGGTGGGAATCAGTCTGAGAGTTTAAGACAGGTAAATGTAGATGTTTTCATCTAGGCTTACGTAATAAGCAAGATGAAGGACACAATTCGGTTGGGCACAACTCAGATATCCTGGTGCTGTGTGAGATGCTGCAGAGTAACTGAGTTGTCATCCTGGGATTGCGAGATACGATACAAGACCTACAGTGCTGGCCCTGTGCTTTTCCAGAGTGACAGCTGAGTGCAAGCAGGAGAAGATAGGCCTGTCAGGACACTCAAGATTCCTGTCTGTGGGCAACTCAATCCGGTCCTAGTTACCTATTTTACATTTGCTGAGTTGCTGTCTAGCAGTCCTGGCTGAAATGGTAGCTTAGAGATCTATAGATAGATTTGGTTTCCCAGTCATAGATACAGTATTTTACGTGCTGTATTCTGCCTGGTTTCAAACAGCAGTTACAGCTTTCTTGTGGAGTCCTGTCATTCTGCTGGTCTGTGTTGATGCTTTGGATAGATACCACAGGGCTCTGGATTAGGAGTGATTCAATAGATGCAAGTGTGTTCAGGTGGTGGAATCCTGCCCATAACACAAGCAGACTTTCTAATTTAGACATCTTAATCAGGAGCTGAATAGTATCCAGAATTTCTGGCAATCAAACAGCAGCATTAAGGCCAGTAAGGGTTGGTTTTCTTTTAGAGAGTTTAAGTCCAACAGATCAGAGAGTACAGATTCACAAAAACAGATCAAGTGCTTCCTATCTGAAAGTTTTAAATTATGACATAGATGTTGTTCTTTGTTTACCTAAACATTGCTGTCCTGTCTTTGTTGCTGGGATAGCACATTAATCTGGACTTTTTCTGGCTTATGCCACCTGAAAGTTAATGGAATAAAGCTTTTTCTCCTTTCAACACGCCCCTTTTGTTCCTTAATCTGTTCATTCCAGTGGCTCAGCTCTTAGAGTTACTGATCTGGGCAAAGAGGGTTGGATTGGGGCTGCTACCTGCCTCCTAGAGTGCCTTTTTCCATTGAGCCAACACTCTGCTACATGGCATTGTAAACAGTCTGAAATAGTTCTGGTTCCTACGAGGTTCAAGATCAAGAGAATATCTATCAAGAAGGTATTGGTTCAGAATACCTATAGCAGTAAACCCCAAAGAGGTACCACTATTTAAATTAACTGTGCCAAGTAAGTCATAATTTATGCTACAGAAGTGGACATTTGTCTTTATAATTAGTTACCTGGAAAAGAATATGGCCTACTCGATATCACGTTAAAATAAATGGTGATCAAACAGTATAACGAATATATATGGAGTTTTATAGCTGTGAAGCTGAATTATTTGTGACTGATATGCTGAATACTGATGGAAGCAGTAATGCCTTCCAGCTTACTAGAACATGGCATCAATTATCAATTTATTGCTTAATTGTCTTAAATTTTTTTTTTTTTTTTTTTTGCAGTCTTCATCCTAAGTTGCAAATATGCAGAAATTTTTTTTGTAAGAGGCATTTTCAAAAATTCATCTCCTAATTGTGGCTGCTTCTGTTGCTTTTGCTCAGGGCAAATGCCTACCAAATGTTACAAGTTTATGTGGAGGGAGGCTGTGGCAGTGAAACACAAATGCAATTCCATCTCCATCCATTATCTGGAATTGATCACAGAATGGTGAGGCTGAAAGGGGCTTTTAGAGATTCTGCTCAAGCAGAGTCACCTAGAGCATGTTGCCCAGGATTGTGTCCAGATGGCTTTGGAATATCTCCAAGGCTGGAGACTCTACAGCTTCTCTGGACTACCTTTTCAGGTCTCTGTTACCCACACAGTAAAGTTTTTCCCCATATTCAGACAGAACAGTGTTTCCATTTTTTGGTTATTGCTTCTTCTCCTATTAACAGGCACCTTGGAAAGGGTATGGCCCCATCCTCATGAACACCCACCCTTTGGATATTGAAATGCATTGATAACATTCCCCTCACTCCTCTTCAGACTGAACAGTCCAAGCTCTCTTATCGTTTTCTTATCTAAAAGGTGCTCCAGTCCCTTAATCATCTTAGTAGCCCTTTTCTGAATGTGCTTGAGTAGCCGCTGTCTCTCTTGTAGTGGATAGCCCAGAACTGCTCGCAGGACTCCAGAAGTGGCCTCACCAGGGCTGAGCAGAGGCGGAAGGATCACCCCTCTCACCCTGCTGGCCATGCCCTTGCCCTTGTTGAACTTCATGAGGTTTCTCTCTGGTCAGTTGTCCGGTCTGTCCAGGTCCCTCTGGATGGCAGTGCAGCCCTCTGGGGTACCAGCGCCTTCTCCCAGGTTTGTATCATCAGCAAACTTGCTGAGGGTGCGCTCTGTGCCTTCATCCAGGTCCTCTGCATAAGGTCAGGCCCAGCATTGAGCCCTGCATACATCACTAGCCACATGCTTCCAAATGGGCTGCCTGCCACTGATCACAACCCTCCAGGCTTTGCCAGTCTTCAGTCCACTTTACTGTCCATTTATCTAGCCTGCACTTCATCAGCTGGCCTATGAGGATGTTATGGGAGACAGTGTTGAAAGCCTTACTGAAGTGAAGGCAGACAATCCATTGTCCTCCCCTCATCTACCCAGCTAGTTTTTCCATCCTAGAAGGCTCTCAGGCTGGTTAAGCAGGATTTCCGCTTTGTGAATCCGTGCTGACTACTCCTTTCATGTGCTTGGAGATGGTGTCCAGGATGAGCTGTTCCATCCCCTTTGCAGGGATGGAGGTGAGGCTGAGTGGTCTGTAGTGCCCTGGGTCCTTCTCCTTGTGCTTTTTGAAGACTGGAGTGACATTTGCCTTCATCCAGTTCCCAGACACCTCTCCTGCTCACCCAGATCTCTCAAAGATGATGAGCATGGCTTGGCAAAAACATCATTCAGCTTCCTCAGCACTGGTGGGTGCATCTCCTCATGGCCCATGGACTTGTGTGTGTCATAAATTTATACAAGTGATCTCTAACCTGATCTTCCTCCATCAAGGGAAAGTCTCTCCAGACTTTCTCTGTGGTCTCCAGGGCCTAGGATTTCTGAGGGAAGGTCTTAGGAGTAAAGTCTGAAAGTGAAGAAGGCATTCAGTAACTCTGCATTCTCGGTATCCTTTTTCACCTCAGCCCCCTGTCCCAGTGAGTAGCAGGTTCCCATTTTCCCTGATCTTCCCTTTTCTTGCTTATGTATTTAAAAAAGCCCTAATTGCTGTGCTTGACCTTCCTTACCATATTCGACTCCAGATGTGACTTGGCCTTCCTACTCTCATCCCTAGGATGACATCTCTATATTCCTCCCAAGTGGCCCGTCCCTACTTCCACCTTCTGTACACTTCTTTCTATTTGAGTTTTGCCAGGAGCTCCATGTTCATCCGTGCAGGTCTCCTGCCCGCTTTGGTCATTGATGTCTGAAGAATTTAGGGCTTTGAGTGAGAGTGAGTGTAGGAAAAGGGAATTCACAGGCTCATTTTCTATGGAGCTCAACCACAACATGTCTTTCTATCACGGATGGGTCTCTCCTGGTTTGTCCTTCTATGAATGATCACAGACAAAAGACAGATTGCAAAATTAAGAATAATTTTAGGTTGCCTTGAGGACAGGTTCTTTGAAGCAATAAGGATCTTCCTGGAGCAGGAGATGGGAATCTGTTGCCGTCTTGTTGAGCCAGCCAGGAGGGAACGCAGTTTAATAGAGGGAAGTTGGATGACTCACAGCTATAGTGTCTGAGCCAGCTGGTGAGCTGCTCCTGCCCGCAGAGCTTAGCTTGTCCTCAGAGGACTCCAGCCAAGGTCAGTGAGAGACTGGAGCTCCGGCAGGAGAAGGGACAATTTTTAAATAGGAACGGTGGAGTTATTTAAGGTTATGTGGTAATGTTCTATTCAAGTCAGCAGTTTTCTATGCATTCACAATAAAAATCAAGGTCACTATAGCTGTGACAGAAATTAGCACCGGTTTTGAGGGCAGTAGATACAGCTGGCAGTATATGGTCATCAGGTTTTAGTCTGTTAGCGCTCTACTGTTGAAAAATATTTCCAATTGTCACATAAAGCAGTCATGAGAAAAGGCTAAGAAAGATCTGCCTATCTGCCAAGATGCACAGAAGGAGACATGATTTTTTTAGTTTTGTCCATGGCTTCATAGTCTTTTTAATGTTATAGTCCTTTTAAATGAATATGGAATCACTGAATTATTTTGGACAAATTAGTTCAGATAATTGACAATATGGAAACTTTTAGTTCTTTATAATTTGATTTCTACTGCATGCAACAGGGCAAGTTCAGTAAGCAGTGTTTCCTGAAACAATTTGTAACCATCCTTTGTTTTTCTGAAATTTTAAAAAGACTAATCTTGCTCTATGCTAAATGGCAATTGTTTCTTCAACTCTTGTTTTATACTGACAGTCAACATTGAAAATCATTGTAGTTTAGTATTTCTCATGTTTTGGAAATCCTGTGTAGGCTTGTTTCTGGGACAGACCTGACACTAATATTCCCTTTTGCTAGCCTTTGGTACTGATGACTTTTGACTTACTAAACCAAATTAACTTTGCATCAAACTGCTTTTTCTTTTTCTTTTTTTTTTTCCCAAACTCATTGCTGCAGCCAGAAGAACTCGGAAGTGGCCATTAGGGCTACAAACCTGTCTCCCTGCGTGCGCTGGAGTAGTGGCCGTGCCGTGCTGTGAAGCCTGTTAACCACAGCAGCAGTTGCATACTTGCTAGTCCTTCTTTGCGCATAAATTATGCTGAAATCTACCCTGAAATGTCTTGGCGCACAAAGTAAACATATTGGGTTTATCCACTTCACTGAGTCACGCGGTATCTGTGTTCCTCTGTGTAATCCCAAAGAAAGGCCTGTGTTTGTTGTTTGACGTGTTGCTTCTATTTCATACGGAAATTTGCTGATGATCCTGCAGTCAAACGTGGCTGCTCCTGCACAAATGCACAGCACTGGTAATTTAAAGCTAAATTGGTGCTTTTTCTGTCTTTCTATTCCTGTCTAAAGCTAGTTCCAGCTCCGAAACTTACCCTGAGTTTGTCGCTTCACCTGCATGAGCAAAATACCCGAGTGGCAGCAGGGCCTCTCTGTGGCGGCTGGGACAGGCAGACTGCCAAGGAGGCCCACATCCTGCCACGCTGAGAAACAAAATGTCAGAGTCGTCCGCAGGGGCTTGTTCTTGTGATGGCTGCGTGGAGAAGGACCGGCCAAAGCGTCATCTTTAGTTCAAAAAGTCAGGTCTGTGTAAAAGGGAGCATCACTGTGAACAGCTGCTCTCGTGCGACATAATCCCAAGGCTTTTGGGTGACCTTTCCCTTTTGTTGGCTAAGATGCATCTTACGAGGCAGTGTTTCTGAAAACATTGTGTCTCTAAAAGATGCTTGTTTTATATATACATATATATGCATATACATATATATAAGGCAGTTCTCAGTATAAAGAAGTTTTCTATCTTCTCATATCTTTTTTAGAGAACTGTGGATTTGAGGCATCTCCAGGTCAAAACTAGAAAACTGCAAACAGAAATCATTTCAGAAATTGTAGTCAATTCACTTTCCTGAAATCAGTCTGCTTTACAACTTACATAGTTGCAAAAATGGAGATCCTCTGCACCAAATCACTATAAACTGTGAAATCTTAATATTTCTCTTGCACAGGCAGTTGTAGTAACAAGCTTAGCAGTAAAAGAGGAGGCTGTTCTACCTAAAGGTTTATAAGGGTTTTTTTTGTTTGTTTTTTTTTTTTTTTTTTCTGATCAGCTTCTAAATCCTCTTACAAAGACTGCAGCAGTTTCGTGCAGTCTCTGTGTGTGGCAGTCTTTTTGCATTACTGTACATAGATGCATAGGAGAAATATAGCAGGAAATTGTACCTATTTTATATTTCAAAAGTGAAAGGCATTCCAGAGCAATACTTGCAGTCAGGAAGCTTGATTAGCCTCTAACTCATACTGCTATAAATCAAAGTCACTGTTGTCTTCCATGAATGTTCTTTAAGATATGCCTTCTCATGGCAATTTTAATGTTTTCCACATAATTTTACCTTATTTACTTCTTTATTTGCATTTTTTCTTCATTTTGTTTACCTTTTTCACTGAGCGTGTCTTCCAATATATTGATAAAAAAAAGACCATTTAATTTAAATGGAAAATAGATTTTCGTTATAAATGCTTATTTTCTAATGCAAAGCAGTAAAGGGGTGGACTGTGGTGGACTGTTTAGCCACGCTACAGAAGATGATTTTTTACTATCCTCACCATCCCAAATATCTGTCTTGGCAGATATTGGAACTAATTCTTAAATAGTTACTAAGCTAATGTCAAAGTTGCGTGCAAATGGAGATTTGGATTGGACTGACAAAGATAAGCAGCTCTGAATCATATAAACCAATCACCAGGGAAAATATATTGTCAGCAACAGTAATTACAGCAGGTAGTTGTGCCATTTACCCTGTTACAGACCACTAAATGTGATGAGTTTGGAACATAGCAGCTGTCACAGAGTGTTAACTTTGATGTTCAGAGGTTTGGAAAACTGTAGCATCTTTTGGTGATGCTGCATTGAAAAAAAATAGAAGATAAAGATTTCAGAAGGTTCAAAGTGGGCATGAATAATACATTCTTGATTTCTGGAAAGATAACTCCATGAAAAACCATCTGTTTTAATTGTTTTCTTGTGCTTCGATAAATGTGGAATATATATATACGTTTGGTAAACAATTCATTACTTCGAGCTTTTCAGAAGGTGGACGTGGAGGTAGAATTCAATGTAACTTCTCACTGTATCATTTTAATGTTTGGGAGTAGAAAGAGAACTTGGTCAGTTGCTGCCTCAACAGATCTTCCATTACTTTATGAATATACTGTAATTATTCTCCTAGTATCCACCCTAAAGTTAGTGGGCCCCAGAGCTGTTTTCAGCATCCAAATATCTGTTTTCCAAATGGCAGACCTGTAAAGCATGTAGGAATGCAAAGCTAAATTCATCTTGATATGGCAGTAGTATTACAGAATGGAATATATGATCATAATCATATTGGAATATATGGAATATATTGGAATATATTCCATCATAATGGAATATATGGTTTGCTTTGTGTCTTAACTCTATGATTTAATTCTAAATTCATAATTTGTGCTTCAGACACTACTGAGTACTTAATTTCAGCCTTATCTCTGTTTAATTGGGTAATTCGTGGTGCTCATGAATTCATGGGCAGTGGATTTGGTGGCAGAATTTTTCAAATATTTAAAATGGTTAGCATGTGCTTATGCAAACATTTATTTCTCAATATAAAATACAAATATACATATACATATGTGTAAGTGCAATGCTCATTATTTGTAGGCATGCTTGGCAACAAAATACAGTGTGGGCTGCAAAATCCGCCAGTGAAACAGGTTAGAGGAAAAGGAAGGTGAAAGCCCATTTCCCTGTGCTGTGCCATGGTTGGTGCCCTATAGGGTATGGATGGACCCTATGGCAGCCAAGCTGCCGAGCACCGCTGCCAGCTCCTGGCACCCAGGGCAGTGTCTGCAGGGCCAGGGCGCTGCTCGCAGGCACCCAGGACTGTGTCTGCAGGGCCAGGATGCTGCTCATGGGCACTCAGGGCAGTGTCTGCAGGGCCAGGATGCTGCTCATGGGCACTCAGGGCAGTGTCTGCAGAGCCAGGGCGCTGCTCATGGTTATGCAGGGCAGTGTCTGCAGAGCCAGGGCGCTGCTCGTGGTTATGCAGGGCAGTGTCTGCAGAGTCAGAGTGCTGCTCGTGGGCACCCAGGGCAGTGTCTGCAGAGCCAGGGCGCTGCTCATGGTTATGCAGGGCAGTGTCTGCAGAGCCAGGGGGCTGCTCATGGGCACCCAGGGCAGTGTCTGCAGAGCCAGGGCGCTGCTCATGGTTACGCAGGGCAGTGTCTGCAGAGCCAGGGCACTGCTCATGGGCACCCAGGGCAGTGTCTGCAGAGCCAGGGCGCTGCTTGCGGCACCCAGGGCAGTGTCTGCAGAGCCAGGGCGCTGCTCGTGGGCACCCAGGGCAGTGTCTGCAGAGTCAGGGCGCTGCTCGTGGGCTCCCAGGGCAGTGTCTGCAGAGCCAGGGCGCTGCTTGCGGCACCCAGGGCAGTGTCTGCAGAGCCAGGGCGCTGCTCATGGTTATGCAGGGCAGTGTCTGCAGAGTCAGGGCACTGCTCGTGGGCTCCCAGGGCAGTGTCTGCAGAGCCAGGGCGCTGCTCGCAGGCTCCCAGGGCAGTGTCTGCAAAGCCAGGGAGCTGCTCGTGGGCTCCCAGGGCAGTGTCTGCAGAGCCAGGGCGCTGCTTGCGGCACCCAAGGCAGTGTCTGCAGAGCCAGGGAGCTGCTTGCGGCACCCAGGGCAGTGTCTGCAGAGCCAGGGTACTGCTCATGGGCATCCAGGGCTGGTGCGTGCGCTAGCGCTTGCCTGACTCGGTGGTGCTGGTGTCCCGTCCTTGCCCAGGTGCGGTCATTCCCAGNCCCAGGGCAGTGTCTGCAGGGCCAGGGCGCTGCTCGCAGGCACCCAGGACTGTGTCTGCAGGGCCAGGATGCTGCTCATGGGCACTCAGGGCAGTGTCTGCAGGGCCAGGATGCTGCTCATGGGCACTCAGGGCAGTGTCTGCAGAGCCAGGGCGCTGCTCATGGTTATGCAGGGCAGTGTCTGCAGAGCCAGGGCGCTGCTCGTGGTTATGCAGGGCAGTGTCTGCAGAGTCAGAGTGCTGCTCGTGGGCACCCAGGGCAGTGTCTGCAGAGCCAGGGCGCTGCTCATGGTTATGCAGGGCAGTGTCTGCAGAGCCAGGGGGCTGCTCATGGGCACCCAGGGCAGTGTCTGCAGAGCCAGGGCGCTGCTCATGGTTACGCAGGGCAGTGTCTGCAGAGCCAGGGCACTGCTCATGGGCACCCAGGGCAGTGTCTGCAGAGCCAGGGCGCTGCTTGCGGCACCCAGGGCAGTGTCTGCAGAGCCAGGGCGCTGCTCGTGGGCACCCAGGGCAGTGTCTGCAGAGTCAGGGCGCTGCTCGTGGGCTCCCAGGGCAGTGTCTGCAGAGCCAGGGCGCTGCTTGCGGCACCCAGGGCAGTGTCTGCAGAGCCAGGGCGCTGCTCATGGTTATGCAGGGCAGTGTCTGCAGAGTCAGGGCACTGCTCGTGGGCTCCCAGGGCAGTGTCTGCAGAGCCAGGGCGCTGCTCGCAGGCTCCCAGGGCAGTGTCTGCAAAGCCAGGGAGCTGCTCGTGGGCTCCCAGGGCAGTGTCTGCAGAGCCAGGGCGCTGCTTGCGGCACCCAAGGCAGTGTCTGCAGAGCCAGGGAGCTGCTTGCGGCACCCAGGGCAGTGTCTGCAGAGCCAGGGTACTGCTCATGGGCATCCAGGGCTGGTGCGTGCGCTAGCGCTTGCCTGACTCGGTGGTGCTGGTGTCCCGTCCTTGCCCAGGTGCGGTCATTCCCAGGAAAGTCGGCTTGGGGGCAGAGGTTGCACGGCAGCCGCGCCGTGCTCCTGCCGTGCTGCTTTGGTGAGCCTCTGTAGTCTGCTGTGCAGGAGAAGCTCGAGGGAAAATGGGGAGCATCAGCAGGGACAGGGCAGAACTGAAGGCAGAGTATCACTGTGCTGAACTTCCACCGACCCTTCGCTGTGACGTCCCTGTCCTCATTTCCAAGTAAAGACCCCTTTCCTAAACTAGGGAGCAACACTGCAGGAAGCCCTTTTCCCACTGAGCTCAAGGCCTGCAGTTGCCTTGTCAAAACCAGTACTGCCCTTATAGATACCCAGTGAGGCATCTGCACTCCTGTGGCACACTGAGCAGCTAAGGGGAACCATCTCCTCTATCAAGAACTTGCTCTGCTGCATAAGGGAACAGATTTTTTTTTATTTATGGTTAGATAAGTGGCACTGGAGTCCCAAGGACAGCAAGAGCAGGATCAAAGCAGCATCCACCACGATAGTGTCCCATTTTCTTCACCCATCTTCCAGTGAGGCGCTGTCCCCTATCATGGCAGTTGTCCTGTATGGCGAGTTCCCTGGCAGCCCAAGATAATAACGAACTGGCAATCTTGAAAGAATAGAAAAGTGGTACCAACTGTTTCCAGAGACCTTTCAGTACTTTTATAGTTTAACAAACTAGCTTTGAACAGCACTTGATGGCTGAGACATGTTTCTCTTGTCCCGTTGTGTATGCATCCAAAAAAGTGTTGCTCGAGGAGCTATTGTGGAGCCCTCCAGTTGTGCAGATGATCTGTGAGTTGTGCAAGATGGAGGCCAAGCATCCACTACACGTATCTCTTGCTGGTAACAGACTTCTATAACACGGAGTCTTTCAGTAAAGAAACAGTAAATTAAAAGAGCTGGCATTAGGAGAAGTACTAAAATAAGCACTTTTCAGATGGCTGAGGAAATTGGAGTAGGATATTTACAGTTCTAGGCTGGCTATTTTTCTACTAGTGATAAAGTAGGAATCACTACTATAGACGCTGAATTCGCTCTCATTGTCACTTCTGACAGCATAATAGATGCTTGTGAAAGCCTCAGTTTATCATAAGTACCTGGGAGGTTTACAATGCAGGTTGGAATTGAAAAGGGTTTGTCTAGGAACAAATAATGTGTCTGCCTAGATTTAAAAAAAAAAAAAAAAAGAGGAATATATCAAGAAATACAAGCTAAATGATAATGATGAAATAACTTTTTAAAGGACAGAAACACTGCTTAAAAATGTCAGTGATAAAAGAGACAAGATATTAAGAGATCAGGTTGCATTAAGGCAAGAAAGAAGTGGGTGACAAGGTCACAGACCTAATATCTAGGCTGAAATCTCTTAAGGTGGGATTTTCAAAATCATTTTATATTTGCATTACAATCCTGCCATTGAAGTCAGTGGGAGTTACGGTCTTTCCCTTAGGGAAAACAATTAGACCTTTGCTAAGCGCCTTAGAAAACACTTCTCTTGAACTTTTCCCTTCAGGAAGGCATATAGAAAATGGCAGACATGAAGGAAATTAAAGCTTATTTTATTTTAACTGTTATGTTACATATTCTTCAATAGTTTTTCTCTGCTTAAGTGGCTGTAAAGTGTAAAAATTCATAGGCTATTATATGAAGTAATAATGAATTAATATTAAAGTAGAACCCTCCATGAAAGGAATGTTATTATTTTTCAGTATTACTCCTATGAAATGAGAAATCACAATTAAAATACAAATTTTGAAGATGAGGAAACTTTAGTGGATTTAAGTAGGTTTAGGTGAATTCCTCAAGAGCTGTGGAGGTTGGTGGAGGGGAGCACTGGTAAATCTAACTTGAAATACATATTTTAGCCATCACCTTGTCCATTGCAGCTGCAATGGAGAATATTTTTTGTTTTCCCCAAGTTCTCAGAAATCATAACCCTGGTTTCTTGTTGAAAAGATACTACAGGAAGGATGGAGTAGTCTATGCTCGGCTTGTGTGTTGGCCTGTTCTGTTTGAGATCTGAGGGAGCGTATACGCTGCTTAGAGCTACAAGAGCCATGATTAGAATTATATAGTTTAGAATTTGTAGTGGACAATTCAGAAAGACATACAACTACATTACGTATTTCTTCAGTTTAGGATGAAAATTCAGGATTTCAGTTTTGGAATAACCAAAAAGATAATAGAGATTTTATATGAAAAAATCACTTGTATAAGGTACTATAAGAAAAAAAAAAAGGCCTTAAAGTCTAATTAATGGTGTAAAAAAATGTGCATGCCTCTTGCAGACTTTTGTGTGTAAAATGGAACTTCTCTTTTCTAGATGAAAGTCTAATGTTAAATAATTATTTAAAAAAAAAGGAGAAATCTTTGTTTTTCTTCTTTTAAATCTTCTTTACTGGAATCAGAGTGTCCTATTCCTTATTTTAAAATGATGTATTTGGATTTTGACATACAGCATTTTTCTTGAATTCTGCCAGCCTCGGGACCTTTTTTACATTCTCATGTTGGTGAAGAACGAGGCACATGTTACAAATTTTGGTTCTCCTAGTGAGAAAAGAACATGGTTAGAAGTGGGAAATGATTTAGGGGTTAAATTCATCACCTCCTTGAAGTGTCAGGATTTCTGTTTATGAAACAAAGTTGTCAGTTAAGACCCATAAAGATATTACCAAAAATCGAGGTACAAAGGCACCATTAAGAGCATAGGCATAGGAGTGTGCAAGACTCAAACTCCGCTGCATGGTGTAGCTTAGATAGATAACCCCTTATGCTGAGATAGGCCTCCAAAACAAGTAGCTCCAAAACAAGTAGGTGGTTGTCTGTCCAGCTGGTTTGTCCTTACTCAGTTGTTCTTCTGAGCAGTTACTAAAAAGCTAAGGGAAAAGGCTATGCAGACATGCAAAAGCGGATTCCTTTTGATAAGCCAACAAAATATCATCATTTGTAAATGCTTCCGATTTGCCTTTCTATGAGGGTGAGCCGCAGAGCCGCTGTGCTGGAAGAAACCCCATCGGTCACATAGTCGTTCATTTGGGGTCTTTGTTGCAGACCTGCTTTGACATAAATCCATTTTCCACAGTTCCCATTTAATTCTTGTGACATGCCTTACTTCACCTCAGTTTAAACTGAAATAGCTCAAGCTGCACATGCACAGATCCTGAATTCCAGCCCATTCTCGTCTGTCCTCGGAGTCTGCGCCACGTCAGAGCTTTCTCCAGGGCACTCTTGACTGCAGAGACAGACTCAAAGAGAGCGGGCACGTGTTCTTGGTATTGCTCTCTCTCAATAAGCATTTGCTTTCATCCTTAATAGTTGCCAATAACATAGATTCCCCTTTATATCTTCTTAGTAATATAAATATAAAACAACCCTGGAGCAATGCAACCGCTTATAATAGATATGAAAAGGGATGCTGGGGTTTGGCCCCAACTGGGGTTTTTTTGCTAAGGTTTAGTTACAGTCTTCTTGTTTTTCTTTTTTTTTTCCTACCAAAAATAGAATATATAACTAAGCTAATAAATAAAAGAGAGAAGTAGACATCTGGATGAGATGATGGCAGCTGTTCTCCCTGAAGAACAACAATGGACTAAGTAATTACAGTCAGAAACAGCATTTCAGAAAGCAGGATGGTCTCTAAACAGCCCTTGAGAAAAGAACCTACACATGTCAGAGCTATTTTTATTATCATCATAATTAAGAGAAGAAAGTAGGAAAAATCCTGTACACAAGTTCAAAAAAAGAGTTGTTTAGGACTGCAGTGAAGAAGTAGTAAAAGAACAGCATGGATAAAGGACGTATAGGAGTGGATGAAAGTGAAAATCAAACAAGAAACAAGATTAGCAGTGAGGAGACCTTGCCTTTCAGACCCCCAGCCTTGAATTGAGGACAACCACTGGTGGTCATTGATGTTGAAGTCATGAATCGTTAATTAACGAAGGGCAAACCCTGTAGTTACTCTTGAGTAGTTAAAGTGTGGATTCAGTTTTGCATTTAAATTGCAGATATGTGCAGAAAAATGAAATCTGTAAGTATACTTGTAGAAAGTATGTGGAAAAACAAACCATTTCATCAATAAATTTATTCTCTTTGAAAGCAGTTTGTGTTTACTGGGGCCTTAGATAACCCTGCTAATTAGAGTTTAAACTAGTTAATGTGAAGTCTTTAAAGAAATTAACCATCTGTCACTTCCCAAATGATCTTAATTGAATAAGTCTTCTAAGCTATCCATATAATTAATACCAATTTTTATCTTGTACAGGAACAATATGAGGAAAAATCTTGCAATTAAGATAAACTGTAAGTGGATATTTAGGTGTAGCTCTTACCTGTTGTCACTATCAGATTGACAGCAGGTCACCACATTTCTGTTTATTATACCAAATCAATCAGAAGGAAAGAGGAGACAAAAGTAGTTGGAGTTCAGCAATTCGGAGACATCTTAAGGAGAAAAGATCTAAAATATTCTGTTTTATATACATTTTGTATACATATATATACACACACACACACATATATATATGTGTGTGTGTGTGTGTGTGTATATGTATATATATATATATACACACACATATATATATATTAATGTAATTCTGGTTCAGAAATTCTTCCCTCAAAAATGAATGTTTTTTCCATTGCAGTGCAAGAATACAATTGGAGAAACATGTTTTATTTATATATTTGTGTTCCTTTATGCATTTCTGTGTTTTAAGTGTGGATATAGCTCTTAATCTCCCATGTTGTTAATGAGCGGCTTGGAAAAACTGTTAGCATAATACTCTTTACGCGTTAGTGCAACTCAGGCATAATCCTGCTTGCTGCTGGATATTGGATTTTGTTTTTTGTATTTTTTTTTTCTTAAATGCTTGCAAAATTTGGAGGCATGAGATAAATATGCAGGAGTCGATATAAGCTTACGATATACAAGCAGAATAATGCATAGCAAATGCTATACAGGTTTTCTGTTTACTTTTAATCCTGAAAAACACATTAGGAAGGGCAGAGAGGCTGAGTAGCACTAGGGAAACAAAAGAAGAAAGGTGATATACCTCACAGAGAGCGTGTTACTAGGTTGTGAAGGAGTCTCCAGACATCTAATAAAATTGGTAGGAGAGATGCCCAGCTGATGGGCGCTGTCATCACAGAATATAGGAGTTAGTGGGTCTGCATCAGTTTATAGCAGCAGGGTCTTTCCTTACGATGCTGTACTTCACTGTGCGTATCTTCCTGTTAACCTGGATTGTCATGAGGAACTATATTCCTAATTTATGTTCCACACCTTCAAGAAAGTCCCTGTCTCTTTTTTGGTATAAATTAATAACATCTTTGTCAGACAAACCACATGAAATAGTCCAGAAGTATATTTCAAAATGAATCAAAATAAAATAACGCATAAAGCATAAAAATAAAGTGTAAAAAAAAGTGTAAAGTGTGTGTGTGTATTTTAAAAAAATCTAAGTATATTTATATGTACACGTGTGTGTATGAGCTGTTTGCTGCAACACAAAGGTGAGTAAGTGATCATGTAGTCATGTGCTTTCTGCATTTTTGTAAGTCATTTGTGTCTTGAAAGCTATTTAGTGAAACATTCATATGCATTTACAGAGGAGTAGTAACATTTTTTAATTTTGCATTTAGAAAGACCTTATTCAAGAGTTAGTTTAGCCGATACGAATACTGTATTTAAGTCTTCAGTCAACTCCCAGGCCAGAGATTTTATGAATTTTAATATTGGTGAGCATGGAGTCCTGGCTAGTGCAAAATGGATTTTAGATGTGTTAGATAATATTGCTTTAGAAGTAATCATGAAACAGTACATTTGGTCTTTTGGGAATATCAGTTTATGCAAATTCAAATTTGTAAATCATTAAAATCTCTCTGTGAAAGTAATTTTATATTTCTTTGACTGTGTAATACTGTTGTACCTGGCCTCTCCCTATCATGGCTGTGATGTGCAGTGAAATGAGCATAAGGCTTTTGTTACATCCGTGTCACGTTATTTCTAAAGACGCTTGAAATGAACAGCCTCAGCATTGCTTCTTGGAACATCAGAAAAGTATCTGAGCAGTATTTACATTTCTAAACAATGCAAATACTATTTCCATACTATTTTTGCACATAAAGTAGAAGACATAATACTCAAGGTTCTCTTTAAATGATTCTTTTATAAATTGCTTTTTCTCTTCTTTGTAACGTATGATCATACCTGCTTATGCAGTTCCTGGTTTGCTATTGAAGATTGCTGAGCTGAGTTTCTATAATGAACTCTTCATTTGAAGTGACTTTCAAAAGTTTTATTAGAAAAAACAAAGTAATAGGCATGAATCAATGAATAGTTATCAACAGAGGCACCCTTTTAACTACAGTTAAATACTTCTATATTTAATAAAAGACAGACATACCTTATAACAGACGGAGTTATGGAAAAGCAGTTTTGAAGCTCTCTCCCTGGTACTGAAACAGGGAACATGAAGCAGCAATACATTTACATGTTTTTAATTGTGTTGTTAATTTGCATGATATAAGACAATGAATCTAGATAAGATGTAAAGTATTCTTGCTGTTCTTTTCCTATCATTTTAAAGTGTCTGTTTCTTTAACTGAATTACATTTTTCCTTTTATTCTAAG
Source organism: Nothocercus julius (assembly GCA_013398735.1). Lineage (NCBI taxonomy): Eukaryota > Metazoa > Chordata > Aves > Tinamiformes > Tinamidae > Nothocercus > Nothocercus julius. The sequence goes on from VZSV01000004.1 coordinate 9,188,041, forward strand.
ATATTTTCCTCCAATTTAATGATATGTAAACTTCAATCTCAGAATCGTTTATCAGAACCATGAATTTTTCATAAGTCATTAGTGCTTGATTTAAAAGAAAATTAGACCTGAAGTTTGAGCAGGTAGTCACAGTTGTAGAAACGATGGATATTTTGATAATACTACAGTTTTGGTTGTGTGCTGCACCCTGTTGCTGAAATGTTAGCAGTCGTCCTCTGAGAGCTCTTTAACAGAAGGATATGAGATGCTGAAGTTTCTGCTGCCCGATTAGGGAACAAGGCATTTTGCCTTTGAATCCAAGCTCTGTTACTTAGCTACTAAAAGGTTAAAATTGTCTATACCATTCACTTATATAAAAATGCATGTGCTCATTGCACTGGAAACACGAGAGCAAGTTTGGCAAAATGCTGTGCCAGCCTCCCTGCCTTTGGCTTTCAGAGCCCTTGCAGGCTTGTGCTTAGCGCCGTTCCGTTCAAAATGACACTTCCTTTTAATGTGAGTAGCTGCTTTGCTCTCCCACGCCCTTACCCACTGCAAAGAGATGCTGTGTGTGCTAGGGATGCTCCTGCATCCCCAAGGGCCGCGGTGGCCGGTCACACTGCTTGTTCACTGTGACACTTGGTTTGCCAAATGCAATGTTTTGAATCAAGTCTACCAGTGTGATGTATTATTGTGTAGACCCTACCTCCGGAGATACCGGCCTTGCAAGATATGCTGCTGAATACATACATACTGCTTCTCACACTTCTCAAACTGTGCAGTTTGTTTCCTGTTGTGTGTTATATGGAACTTTTAAAAATGAGAAAATAATCAGTATGTATTATTTAAGTAGCATGTATTATTTAAATAGCACCACAATAGTAACACAGACTAAGAAATCCAGAGTGCTATTACAACACAGATAACACTTGTAGCTAATTTAAATAATTGTGACTTTTTTTCTTGTTTTATGAAGTGATCTAACAAAAATACTGTTTCAGCCAGCATAACAGATTACACTGTGGCAGGGGATCAGAATCAAATATTTTAACTGGAGTCTAATCAGGCTAGATCTTTTGGGGACCATTAACAGTTTTAGTTACCATACTGAGAGTAAAGTAATTAAATCTTATGCTTCAGGATTGAGGCCTGCAGCCCAACTCTGCTGCATTCTGTAAGAGACTTGCTCAGAAGGGGTGAGGGCTGCTAGCCACGTTATGGTGATATAAGAGACACTTAAGTTTATATGAATGGTATCAGGTAAGCATTATATAAAACAAAACAAAATAAAAAGCCCTTGTACAGTATTCAAAATTAGTTAGCTCTACTTCAGTGATTTTTTGTTGTTTTTAAAAACTGGTACTTGCCTTTGGTAGAGGTCAGTTTACAGCTGTTGTTGGATTAGACATGTAGGTCCATTTGGCCAGTTACATACTCCTGTAATTTATTGCTAGTATTGAAATAGCAAGCTGAACATTTACGTAGTGATTTGCAAATGTCAACAAAATGATTTTCACTAACACCCTGTGAGGCGTGTTTAGGATTCAGCTCTTATTTGGAAGCTGGAAGTTTCAGAGCAGTGTGACATAGCCAAAGCCAGGGAAGAGAGAACATCCAGTACCAGATTTCAGACTTGGGTCAGATAGATAGACAGAATAAGCATAAGCTGAAGTAATAAAATTTGGTAGACTGTGGACAGAATGATGGCTGTGGAAACCTAAACCACACTTCAGTCCATGTCTGCTGACTGAAATTGTGTAATTTTTATTTTCACCAAAATATTCCATTTTCCTGAAATTAAAGATTCCAGAGAGTCTGAAGTTCTTTATGGTTAGACAAATTGGATGATGTGCAAGGAAGATTTCCAGAAGGCTGAAACATTAATTTTTGTTGCATTGAGACTACAGTATTTCATTTCAAAGATGATGGATCAATTTATGTGACATTCTGAAATGATAACTTAGAGCAACTTATTTTGGAATTATGTTTTGCTTTTATTTTTTAATTGCAAGCTAAAACATTAAAATGTTGCGTAACCTAAGCACGTACAAGATACATATGTATCTTTAATTTCCAATTAAGCAGTGCACTTCAGGTTAACACAAAATCATGTTTCCCCAGTATGTCAAAGTTTAGTCACCAAACTGAAGAGTCAGATCCATTGAACTCTGGTGCCAGAACACCACACGATGAAAGCCCCATAACCCCAAGCAGAAGGTGGACATTTGTTTTCAGTTTACTTAGTTCATCTGGATAAAGTTGAGAGCTGTGCACACCATGAAGTGAAGGGGAGCCTGGGCTACATTTGGAAGTCCTGCCTTCTGCTAATGGCATTTTTTGCAGTTTGGGTTGTGTGACTGACACAATGAGTCAGCTTTCTGGAAGAAACCCTGTGAATCCTGATGAAGATTAACCTGCCTGAATAAATTGTATATTAGATCTAACATATGGATTTGTAGAATGCTAGTCATATTCTGGACAAATGTTTACGAGTACACTGTAGCCAACATAGAAAATGTAGTGTTGGTAGCTCCCCATGAATGAAGTGGAGTTATGCTGCAACACACTTACACAAATGTGTGATAAAAATGCATACCCTTGTTCATTCCAGAGTTATGTGTTCACCTAGCCCTGTCTTCAGTATCTATTACTATTCTTGTCTCTTTTTAACATCAAAACCTATGTAAAGCTTTTATTTTGTTGTATATTCAAAATTCAAGAACATACTATTATTGTTTCATTTTTCAGAGCATGATGAATGTATCACGAACCAGCACAACTGCGATGAAAATGCTCTCTGTTTCAACACTGTGGGTGGGCACAACTGCGTTTGTAAACCGGGTTACACAGGGAACGGGACTGTGTGTAAAGGTAAGCTGGTGAGGCCCCTGGGGTCAGCAGCCTTTCAGCTGGATGAGTTAATGCCAATCTGTTCTTGAAGAACCTTGAAGAAGACAGACAAAATACTAGACATATTGGTTCTGTACCTCTTCATGAGTGGACAGAGAAACTTCACAATTTACACTTCATAGTAATTTGAGGATGTTGCATATGTAAATAGGATGTTCTAAAATTTGGAGTAACTACTTTTCATTTCTGCCCCTAGTTAAGTTTCTATAACTTCTACCCCATTCAAACAACCCAGTGTTATCAGCAAAATTACAGTTGTGCAAATATTGTCAAATCTACATTTTCCACTGTCGGTCACTTGCTGTTTGGCCGGCAGATTGTTTGGTATGTCGTGTCCCTCCATAGCAAATGAGAAAGCAGAAAAGCAGGAGCTGCTGGGTATTTTCTAATATTGCCATTCACTGGTAAAGATTAAAAAAATATGTTAATAGTCTCAGATGTTTTTCTAGAGATACAATGCTGCTTTTATAATTCCTGTTGTTATTTTGCTTCAGAGGAGGTAATACTTGGTAATTGGCCCCAAATTCTCAGGAATCCTCGCACAGGATTTGGGAATATCTGACAGTACAGGTAGTACAACTGTGAGTGAACTGGCTCAGAAATGATCTAGCTGCAGCAATGGCATGTGCAGCATTCCCTGAAACTACACCTCAATCCTCTCATCTCTTGGATATCGGAATCTAAGGGGCCTGTGTTCCATAGATGCCTTCTGCTGCTGTTTATTGTCAAGGCTAAGCAACCCAGTACTTCTTTAACTGATAAACCTAATTAAGATATTGGTACTAGCCATTCCTTCACCTTAGTCCTAGTACACTTTTTTTTTTTCCTGTGCATTCCTAATATATAAAAACTCTTTGTAAAACACAGAGTACCATGCCTAATTGGAGGCAAACACATGGCTAGAGGAAGAGCTGTCAGTCAGTACCCCTGTTTATGCTGTTATCTCTCTTTTGGGAGGTGAGAAAAAACACCTCAGGCTGGGGAGGTTAAAATCCAGAGCTGTGCTTGGGAACAGTCCCCAGGCCTCCTGCTGAGGATGTGCCCCTTCACAAACAGGTAGTTGAGACTTTGGTTCAAAGAAGGGCGCCTAACAACAGAGTAGCGTTCAGCTCTTCCATATTCCGGGTAAGGCATCATGCAGATCTAATGTTCCAGAGGGTCCATGGCCCCACTGCAAAGGAAAAGTGTCCCTCCTTCCCTCCTCGGTATTGAAAAGACGGTACGCAGGAGAAGGCTCTGAGACTGTGCATCCTGTTCTGAGAAAGGTACTTCCCTACAGCCCTGGCTTGGATGCCAGGGGCTTGCAGGGAGCTGGATGCAGCTCTTGACCACTGTGGGTGTAGTGGCTCTCTGTGCCCCTGCCAACTGATGCTCCAGTCCAGGAAGCATGTCCAGGAAGGTCCATTTGTACCAGGAACTTAGGTGTCCCTCTCAGTGCTGGGGGTCCTACTTCACAAGCCTACTGCCTCAAGACTGAGTTGGAAAAGTCAACTTCATAACACTCATGCTCTCTCTTAGATTCACCTTTGGACCTCATCAGTGATGCTGCCTCGTGGAGCAGCTGCACACCAACCCTCCCATCTCTTGTGGCTGTTTACAAATGCAGGATAACCCCAGTGCTCTTGGGCAGAATTTCACTCTTCACATTGATGATAACCTTCACACACTTAGTTTTACCTTCAGTTTTCCTCTGTAGTATCTTGTGAACACAGCATGGCTCACTCCATAGTACGGATACAATCAAAGCAATTAAACAGCTGCCATATTTTGTATCATAACTAGTTGCATTCATGTGTCAGCAGAAGGAATTCTTGTAGGCACACACTTACTGACAGCTGTATCTGGATAATGTTTCCCTTAAATATGCGAGCGCAGTTTCTTAGATTCTGATGTAAAACAAAGAACAAATCCAAGGACGGACTTCAAACTCTAAATGGTCAAAGTTTTAAGCTCTTTAAAATCCCTTGAAGCAAAATTACTGTTTTTATTATTTTGATCTAATTACTGAATTTAGGAATCAGGTAGCCCAGATAATTTACTGCTTAATTGTGCCTGTTAAGTTCAGGCTTTTATTTGGGAAGCGGTGAAGAATAGCAGTGCCCTAAGCAGGGTCTGTTGCTATGGAAGATGTTCCCTTTCACTGCTTTCCTGTGCATGGGAAGAAGCACATATGTGGGCTGTTTTCTTCAGATGATTTACCCTAATCTCCCTCTTCATCTTGTCATACCATCTGGCCAATGAGGCAGGGGGGCTATAAACCATCTCCTAGTGACCTCTATCCTTAGGTGAAAACAGCCTCTGTGCTCAGCACTACAGGACTATGTTTTGTGTCACTCTGCTGGAGCCCCATGAACCCCTGCAAAGTTGTTGAGTGTAATTTTTTAAATTCCTTCTTAATCATATATTGTGCTTTTATTATTTCAGCATTTTGCAAAGATGGGTGTAGGAATGGAGGAGCCTGCATTGCTTCCAATGTGTGCGCCTGCCCCCAAGGCTTCACTGGGCCCAGCTGTGAAACTGGTAAGATTATAGTAGAATTAATGATGAAGATAATCCTGGAAGGATGCCTGCGGTAATCGAAGAATAAAGGAATGTTTTAAGTGTGTGTCCCTAAAAAAAAAGGAGCTGCCATTATGTTGCTCACTTGTCTTATACGCTTCCCAAGAGCATGTATTACAATAGTTCTAATTAGAATCAGTGACCACAGAAATTAAGAAGATTATTATATATTAGCTTTTCATCTCAAATAGCCTTTGGTATCTCCTACAAACAGCAGATAATATGAAGCCTAGAAATAAATCCCAAAAAAGTGATTACTTCTGTGCTCTAGACTTGTGGCTGGTTCACTAGCTCATCTTCCCTTGCATTATTCCCATTCCCTTTCCTTATTTAAAGACATCTTTGAGTAACTCAGCAGTCTTTACTTACAGACAGATTTCAGTGTTCTTATTATTCTTCCTTCCTCTTACAGGCATTCTTTTCTCGTTAATCCTGAGAATGGCAGTACCACAGAGCCTTGTTTTAAAGTTTGATTTTAAATCTTGGTTCTATGCAAATTACAGTAGCGGGCACTCTGCCCGGTGGACTGTTAGCATACAGTGTTAATATTTAGCATCTCAAGTTCCTGTAAATAATTTCTCAAAGTTCAAATGAGTAGTTTCAGCACCTTTATTTATTACTGTAAAATTTTCAAATGCATTCTAACAGTAGATGCCTTCAGGAGGTGAAGGGAAAAAGCTCTCTTAGATTAATTGGCTTCACTATGCCTAATAAAAGGGCAGTCTGCCACCTATGATTGACTATTGTTGCCATTCTATATTGCCTTCAATAAATCTTACAAACAGAGAAAAGGAGGTCATTTCAGCAAGTATTGCTTTCATCTTACTTGTAAACATGTCCAGTTTAATGAAAAACACAAACCAATCTGATTTCTGTATTCTCTGGTCCATTTGAGAGGTGAAAAATATGATTGTTTTCATTGTTCTGTATTTGAATGGATGTTGCCTCAATGCGCAAGGAGGTGTGATGTGAAAAACAGCATCCTGATTGTTAATCTATTTCTAGAAAATTGTCAAAAAGGCAAGTTTTCAAGTATTTATCGCTATTTCACAGACTGGAAATGATGTGGTGCAGAATATCAGGTCACTTCACAGTAGTGTTAGGGTTTTACTTGAAGACATTTTTTGGTCTGAGGTAATGCTGAAGGATAAAAATAGCTACCTTGCTTTAGTGGTTTGTCTTAAAAGCGTCTTGCAGCTATTCTGCTGCTATCAACCAAGCAAACTGAGCACACAGTTTCTGGGCTAAGATTCACCTTTCCTAGATTTACATGCCTGTCTAACTTGTGTACATGAGAAACATTCTTGCTTTGTTTAGAAGGGAACCCATGGCCACTCCGTTCCCAATTTAGGAAGTTCAGATGCAGGCCTAAAGTCAGGTTGAGTAGATTCAAGCCAAAATGACTTTCTTGTGCACTTGTCAATTATCTAAGTGCCCTTCTACCCTTCATGAAATATATAAGAGGGGGCTTCCCCCAGCAGCAGAGTTCACTGGGCTTGAATGCCTTAGGAAGCTTCGCACAATGTTTTCTGCATATATGATTTCAATATTTACCATACGGTTAGCATCAGTTTTGACTCAGAGCTAGTGTCACCATTGTGATTTGGAGCCAGCGTGACAGCACCAAAACAGTTTTGTAGGTCAGTTTTGCAAGAGTAATTCATCTGTAATTCAGTGGACCTACATCCACTAAGGAAAATCTGAGCTTTAGAGAGTTCACTCCAAGTGAGTATGACAGTGTCCAGTTCTCATTAGGATCAACTGATGAAGCCATTCATATTACAAATAATTTATGGTGGAAGCTTCCCTTTATGAGCAGTTACTTTATCTCCAAAGGCGATTTTGCCCTTTCTAGGCAGACATCTTTAGTTGTTAACACATACAAGGAGGGAGGAGGATTGATTTAAAGATGTCAGATCTATTTTTAAATTACGTTACTTAGCTCTGTTTATGCCACATTATGTTTAAGAACTGCTTATTGAGGATTCTTGACATTCATAACTTAAGATAAAGAAGTTATTTTCTTACATTTACATGGAATTTACTGTTTTTCAATTTGTTCCCATTGACTTCTGTCACTGAGCACCACTGGGAAGGGTCTGGATCAAGTCTCCTTCACCTTCCCCCACAATCATGTATCTATATATATTGGTAGGATTCCTCCTGAGCTTTTGCTTTTTCAGATGAAACATCCCAGCCCTCCAAGACTCTCCTCTATCAGGTGCTCTGGTTCCTTAATTTTCTTCATGGCTTTTTGTTGGACTTGTTCCAACAGGACCATGTCTCTCTCTATGGAGAGCCCAAGACTGGAGCAAAACGTGGTCTCGCCAGTGCTCAGCAGTGGGGAAGGATGACCTCCCTCAACCTGCTGGCAATGGTCATGTTAACAGAGCCTAGGAGGTTGTTGGCCATCTTTGACCAAAGGGCACATTGCTGGCTTACGTCCAACTTGTTACCTGTCAGGACCTGCAGGGCCTTTTCTGCAAAGCTGCTTTCCAGCCTGTCAGCCCCCAGCCGCTACAGATGCTTGGGGTTATTCCTTCCCAGGTGCAGGACTCCGCATTTTCTTTGGCTGAACTTCATGAGGTTCCTCTCTGCCCATCTCTCCAGCCTGCTGAGGTCCCTCTGAATGGCAGCATAGTCCCCTGGCCTATCAATTGCTCCTCCCAGTATTGTAGCACGAGCAAACTTGCCGAGGGTGCACTTTCCACATAATTAACGAAGATGATAAACAGTATTGGCCCGAGCATCAGCTGCTGGGGACAACGCTGGCAACTGGTCTCCAGCTGGACTTGGTGCTGCTGATTGCAATGCTCACCCTGACAGTTCTGCTAGTTTCCAGTACACGTCACCTAGCCCACTGTAGTCTATGAAGATGTGAAGGCAATGTCGAAAGCCTTACTAAAGTCAAAGTGAGCAAGATCCACTTGTCTCCCCTCACCACTGAGCCAGCAGGCTAGCAGGTTTGTCAAGCATGGTTTCCCCTTCATAAATCCTTGCTGACTACTCCCAGTCACCTTCTTGTTCTTGATATGTTTGGAAAAGGTCCAGGAAAATTTGCGCCATCACATCCTCAGGAACTGAAGTGAGGTTGGCCAGCCTGTGGTTCCCCAGATGCTCCTTCTTGTCCTTCTTGCAGACATTAGTGACATTTGTTTTCCTCCAGTCCTCAGAAATGTCTCCCTCTCAAGAACTGGAAGCTGTCATTGCAAAGCCAATCCCTTAGCACTTGCACATCTCATCAGGCCCCCTGAACATACGTCTTCCAGTTTGTTTAAATGTTCCATAATCTGTTCTGTTTGGGGTATGTTTTCCATGCACCAGCCTTTCCCACTCGCCTCAGGGTCCTGGGATTACTGAAAGCTGATCTTACCAGTAAAGACCGAGGCAAAGGAGACATTGAGCACCTTGGCCTTTGCCAAGTCCTTTGTCACCAGGTCCCTGTCCCTTTAAGTACTGAGCCCACGTTCTTCCTAATCTTTTCTTTTTCTTTTTTTTTTTCTTTTTTTTTTTTTTTAGTTTCTGCTGAAAGCTCTGTGGAAGCCCATCTTATTGCCTTTCACCATATTCACCAGATCCAGTAGATAGGCTTTGGCTTGCCTAACCCCATCCCTGCGTGCTTGAACAGTGTCTCTGAACTCCTCCCCAGGCCTTGGAGGGTTGATGCTGTCCTCACTTAGGCTCTGCTGATGGGGCTGGTGCCCAGATTCTGCTGTAAAACCAGGGCATTGACTTAGATCAGGAAGAAACCAGAAATGGAAAAACTGGGGTTGTTGGTGTGCAGAGCACCCCCTGAAACTTTTGGGGAGGTTGAGGCCCACAGAAACCTGGCCTGTTTCCTTAGCGCAGTGTGGGTTGGGAAGATAGACCATTCGTCGATGAAAAATGCATATGGGAATGGCTGGTGATAATAGACCAGTCCTTCTGGCACCAGTTCAGGTAAATAGTTGATGCAGTGCCTACAGCTGTTGGCTTAGAAGCTGAAAGATACAGCCTGGAAATTAGATCGGGCCAGAGGTGCTCACACTAGCAGCCCCTCTGAGCCTTGCAGTGGAGCAGAGAGGAGAGGAGTCAGTGACGGATGGCGAACAGCTGAGGGGGAAGCAGGCAGCCCGCCTCTGACGGGGAAGGCTGACATCTTCCAGCAAAATTACTCTAAGACTGAATGTGATTTCGGGGCAAGAACATGCGCCCATGACTCAAAGCACTTTCCTGGTGGATTAGCACTGGAAGCTTGTTTGTGTTTGTGGGTGTAGCTGTAGCTCTTCACCCTAATGACATGTCAGCTGCCACAGGAAGGGTATGTCACATTCCTAAATACAATCAGTTTTTAAAAAGAAAAGAAGCCTTGTGTAAGCACTGTAATGGGCATTGCATTTCATAGTTTTTTGCTTCCCAGTGGATGCTTCTGAGTGTCAGAAGGAACCGCTGCTTTCTCAGTAACACAAGGATTAGAATCAGCTAAGATTGTACGTTAGTCAGCTATTATTTTTTGTGAGAAGAAGCAGTCTCTGTGAATGCTTGCAGTTGTTGGAAGGCATGTGTTTGGAATTATTTATCTATTGGAAACAGTTTAGATTAATCGTGGCCCTTGCCTTGTTGAAATGGATCAATGGAATAAGGGAGCAGAGGCAAGAATCACGTGCAGATATTTCAACTTCTGGCACTTTTTGTTTTTATTGGTAGTAGAACATAAAAATGAGACATGGGAGAATTCCTGTTTCTCTTCCCAAAGGAAGCAGACTGCAGTAATGTTAATGCTGGATATGCAGTCGTTGGCTTAGGAAATGGGAGGGGATATGTGTAAAAATAAATTTTTAAATTTAGAAGATACAGTAAGAGCCCAGTAGAGCACACTCCTCCGCTCTATAGAGAGCTGAGATGAGCAAGAGAATCTGAAAATATTTGTGCCTGAGATATATTTTCAAAATACCCAACTTAATATTGCCTTTTTTTTATTACAAAACTGTGTTTTTTTTTTCAGTAGACATTTTAGCAGTCTTAAATTGTGTTTGGAAAGTGTTTTATGTAAGAATCCAGCATAAAATGACTTTGTTAGAGCTGCTTGACACTGCTGTAACTCCCCTTTAATTGGATGACAGAACTTTAGCAGTGGATTTTTCTCCTGCTATATATGTATATATGCTAGCACATATATACAAGACTACTGAATTTTTCTTTTTGCCAGCTTCTCTTTGAGTTCCCACACTCATTTTATGCTTTGAGTATTCCATTTTTTAATTATGATGTAAACCATTTTTTAATTATGATGTAAAATTAAATAGCAATGTTTGACTACTAGAGTTTTGATACAGTTTTTGGAACAAGTTGGATGGAAATATATGACCTTTTTTTGGATTATAGGTTGCGATTTGCATTTTCTGGTAGTGAACTTCCCTTAGATATCATAGGAAACGTCCACCTACTATGTAACAATCAGCAGCAAACTACTGAAAATAGATTGACACACAAAACTATTTGAAGAAAAAAAACAACATTCAGAACAAGCTTAACTTACAGACTTTACATTCATTCAGCCATAAGTTACTAGTAACAATCTGAAAAATGAAATGGGCATCTCAATTTGAGATCTCCCTCTTACCAGAAATAGCCAAACTTAAGGAAAATAAATTATTTGGCTCTTCTCCATGTTTTTCACTTTATCATGAATGGAAAGCTCAAACAAAAATAAGTAAGTTTTCGGAATACTTCTTGGAAAATGAAAAAAATAATATAGCTAAAACAATTTTTTTTGTAACTTTGCTTAACATTTGCAGTTCAAAATATTAAAACACAACACAGATGAGTGATTTGGCTAGCTGTATGCTAGCCAGTCAGACCTCCGATGATTTGTACTACTTTTTTAGCAGCTAAATGTTTAACATGCATGACTGTTGCTCTTTTGAGCAAATTCAAATTAATTTCTTCATGTGCAATGACCATGATAATAGCAGGCTTTGTGTATTGCTGTTCCAAATGAAGCTTGTGAAAATCTTTTAATTCTGATACCATAATTGTTAGGAAAATAGTTTTATTGGAACAGAAGTTGTTGTCAAAGTAAGCAGAAAGCTTGTTAACTCTGCTGATATTGCTAAAACCTGATTAAGTATTTTAGTATTTTTAACATCACAAGTTTAACCCCTTGATTGCTGGTGTTCAGCTAAAATAACCACGATCAGCTTGCGGCCAGGTAGACTTTGAGAGCTAAAACTGTGAGACAAATGGCTTTTGAAGGCATTGAACTCATTGTAAAAGATCTGGAATTACTCTTTAACTGAACTCTTAAAAGTAGAACTCTGAAAAATTCCTGGCCCCCAATCTACTGAAAACTGTCTGGAAGTTGGGAAAGTATCATGGCAGGAACATTCCCAAAAGCTCCAGTCTACTATTTGCTCAGCTCTGTTTTTTAAAATGAAAACTTAAATAGCTATTCAATAGTGGAGTGGGGACTTACTACAGTAATGGGAAGAGGCTCAATTTCATGGACTCAGCGTACAAGACCCTGCATTAATGCAGTAATAGGAGTGATAGTCTGACGGGACCACATAGGCTACAAGCTGGAATAAGGAAGTGTAATACACAAGCTGCTTGAGCAGAAGGCGTATAGGGACTCGTAATTCGTGAAGTCCTCATGGGTTTGGGGGCTTGTTGATGAAGAAGAAAACAAAAGAGGGGAGCAGGAGGAAGGCGGTGGAGTGATCAGTAAGGTGTGGGCTGTCCAGAGCCACAGCTGTAGGAAGAAGTGTGTCAATACTGTGTCCCACTGCCTGGTTGAACGATAGTGCAGCTCATTGGTTTTCACATCTTGTCTGACTTGCTCCCTCTGGGATTTTTGTTCCACTGATGGTGTTTACGTGTGTGCTGGAGGTGGTGGTGTTTGCTTTTTGCAGTGCCAGATCCGAAGAGAGAAGTGGAACTTTGGTCCTGGTGTCCTGAGAAGTCAGGTCCCAGTTTGGGGGAGGCTTCTAAGTTTGAGGCATGGGATTTAGAGAATATGTTCCGCCAGTAGTGCATTAGTGGTATTTTAAAGGCCTAACTTGAATTTACAGGAGTAAGAAAATGTCACATTTGTTTACAGATTCTGCAAAAATTTTAAAAAGCAAATAGTACTTGAGCCTCACCTGCAGTGTACTTTTTAATAGATCCTAATGTTCAGTGAATTGGGATTCATCACATTCTGAAAGTTAGGCTTTTAGAGTTATTCAAGTCTGGCATTTCAACTTACTACTAGGCACTACCAAAGCTGGTAGGCTACTTGAAACGTTTGTCCTCAGTGGAAGCAGAAACAAAACAACCCCCTTCCTCCCTCCCATAAAAAACAAAGAAACAAAACCCTCATAAACCTAGAACAAAAGCCACAAACTTGTGCTGTTATCAACCATGCCCAAAGTGTTTGCGGGCAGCAGAAGTCTGGCTCACTTGCTGGGCTGCATCCTTGATGGGCACTACAGGTGTCCTGAAGTTGTGCCATCAGGTCACTGTGTAATCCAGGTCTCCAGCTGTGTAAATGAAGAGAGATACTGGAGCTGACATGACCAGGTTGTTACAGGACCTAGCTACATGCCCAGTCCAGACCTGGGGAGCTGCAGTCATTTATCATCCAGAAATTATTCCCAGAGTGCTCCTCATTTCCTTTGTATGCCTTCTGGCTCCCTGCCCTATGGAGATTTGGGTATGTGGCATAGCGGGTCAGGAAATTTGGCCTTTTCTGCTGCAGTTCAAGTGTAGGTGCGCATCAACGATACAGAGTTCTCAGTTTCCTGTTTAAGGTGGTGTAGCTAACACTTGTGAAGGTAAATACCTGACCATACTTTCTATTCTCAGGGGCTGAATTTCTGTAATAAAAACGCTTCTGTGTTACTGTATGCACCTGCATTTAATTAGTGTTTTCTGTAGTTTCCATTTCATCAGAAAGAGACAAGACCCAGCTGCTAAAAATAATTAGATGATTTTGCTGAGGATGCTGAAACATATTTTTTTAACTGTTGTCTGAAGAATACGCTTCAGCTTTGTTACGTGGCGTCACTACCCAGCTGTACAGAGTGGGCTTAAAATTAGGACTGTATCATAGCCTTGGCCTTCTCAAAGTTGGCAGTTTTGTATTTCAAAGGCAGGAGCAGTGTTCTTTGAGCTATCCTTGGTTTAGCAAGGTGATGTGTATCGCTAGTCTGCTTAGTGATGCCCCATCTGCTCTCCACTATTCCATTTAAAAGCTCCCTCACTGTAGGAAAATCAGATAGTAAAAATACAGGCAAACTCATGGGAAGAATCATATGCTATCAACTTCTCCGTCTTCTTTAAATGTAGTAGCTAATTCTAGTTCGAAAGAATAATCTTATGTCATTGATAATTTTTAACACCTAGGTACAGAACCCTGATCCTGAATTTTGAAATAAATACTTTGTTTTCAGTTCCTATCACTGAACTACAATTATGTAAGGGGAATAAAACCTCTGTAGCTTTTTGCTGGCTTGAGAAGAAGTTAGAAGAAAGTGAATGTGTGAGGTATTTCCTTACAAAGCCATGTCACTGTCAGCCATCTGATTCAAAACATTTCTGCTCTTGTAGTTGCAGAATTTATAAATGCTTTCAAAATAAGCAGAGATTTTTGTGATTTGAACAAGTGCTAGCAGGGTGTGGGATAAAATCACCATATTGATTTGCACAGATGACTTAATGTAATTTCTCCATTGCCATGGGTGAAATGGGTGAAAGCTGTTATTGGTTTATTTTCCTTACTCGTGTTCTTATGTAGTTAGCCAAAGGTATTTTATTAAAAGCATGGAATAGTTTGAAATTACTATTCTGTCCTTTTTTTTTTTGCCATATTCCATTTATCTTGGATTCTTGACACATCTGATAAAAGTAATTTTTTTTTCCCAACCGAGGTCCCTTCTCATGTCCATGTATTCAACCAATAAAGTTCTTACTTGCATGGCCTTTTGCCTTTGCATCTGATTCATTTTCTGCTATTTGTCTCTGCCAAGAAACAATGGCAACAAGCTCTTCTGTCTGTCCATTTGGACTGGTGCAGAAACAAAATTTTGCACTTGATGGTTCAGAGCGGGTTCCTTAGGGTGACCAACCCTAAGGAAAACAGGGACAGTGAAGCTTGTTGTTGTCATACTCACTCTTTAATATAGTCTTGTAAGTGGGACCGTGGGTGAGCAGTAGTCCTATTAAGCTAGAATCCAGCTGAAGGAACTAAAAGAATATGTTCTTAACTTTATTCGTAAATCATTTTCCTTCCCCACAACTAATTAGTATTCTAGGTGAATAGCTGCCTAGTCCAACATGTATAAAAATAAAACAAGTTTCTTTTACAAAGTAGGAAATGTACCAGGGTTTAATAAAAGATATGCTAGAGCTGGTTTTCAAAGGAGGCTTTACCACATAAGGATCTCAGGTGTGGTGCATTTTTCTAAGCTAATTAAAAAGTACTCGTGAAAAATATCTTGGATTTGCCTGACTCTAACGTCACTGCAAAGTGTATAGTATATTACAACTTAAGGAACACTGCACAGTAAAGAGGCAAATGCTGCAATCTCAGCTTTTTTAATTGGGCACCAGTTGCTCTTATGAATGTAGGAGAAACTAAGTAGAGTCAAAAGCTTTAACTCTTTCCTGACTTGACTTGTCTTTTAACGGGCATCTCCCTTAGTGCTGGAGTCCAGCAGAGGCAGGGTACAGGGCAGCTGGTGGGAGGCATGATACCGCAGCAGCCTTTCTCCAGTGGTTGCAGGTGGCAAAGGGCATGTCCCTCACAGTCCAAAACAAATGCTGCAACAGACAGGTGCAGGTTGAAGAACCTTTCCTGACACCAGATGAAAGCTGATGATTGCATTCGAGTGATTACATTTTGCAAGAGGAACATCCAAGATTTGATAGTGCTTCTAGTCATTTGGGAAGCTGGTAACCTATGGCCCCTCTGTAGAGTTTGGTTAGTAGTCTGGCAGGAAGTAGGTTACAAAAGGATGTTGTCCAGGCCTATGCTATCTGTGCCCCCTATGACTTGTCTGAGATTTCTCCATTGATTCATATAAAGGATGTAACCTGACTGTTTTCTTCCCTCAGCCCAAATGAGTTTAGAAGAAGCTTTTCAGAGAGTGAAGAACAAGAGACTGATGGACAGAGTTTCTGCTGGGACTGTCCTCCAAGAATCTCCTTTTTTAATTTTTTTTCTTTTTTTTTTTTCTCTTGAGTAACAGCTGAAGAGGGTGGATTCAAAGATTCAAAGGCTTTTGTTCATAAAATGGCTTAAACCCCCTGGCACTTAATGGTCATAGTCTAAGAGTAACTTTAGGTTCAAAAAGCATTGCCACTTATGAGAGAAAAAATGCTGCATGTTCCACAATGCTGATAAAACAGCCAACTGTAACTGTTGGCTGGCAATTCTGTCACACTTCAGCTAAATACCAGTGAGTTAAAGCAGACCTTCATATTTTCTGGGAAGTTCAAGGAACAAACAAAAGGAAAGCAAGCATGACTACTAATTCAATTGTAGCAGGGAATAGTTCAGCTAACATCTGGAGAATGAGACTTTCCTACAAGGACTATTTTGACAAGACGAATTAAGGCTGCAGAAATACAGATATATGCAGCCAGTAGATGCATTACAAACATGGCACATGTGATATGGATATGCTCTATATAGGTGAAATTTTGAAATTTAATGTATTGGTGTAAAAAACAATGTCCTGTACAGAAAAAAATAATTGTGATCTACACAAAAACAAACAAACAAAAGGACAAATTAGTATCAGTGAGTATCCTTGTGTCTTGTACAGTATGTCTGTGCTGCTGAACAAAGCAGGCAAGGGAGTAAGGGCTGGAGGTGCAGCTCTCATCAGTACAGCTGAACTCTGCTCCTTTCTCCTCTCCTCAAAACACCTTTGTCTTTTCCATAGTTCCTATTCCTTAGGCTGTTGCTCTTCCCCCAAACGTGCCTGGGCACTGTCACATGTGATACCTACAGAATTAGTTTTGTTACTAGAAATTACTCCCCTAGAGCATTTTGTAGGCAAAACAAAACAAAAACAACAACAAAAAAAGGAAAAATGGCTGATATAAGCACCTTTTTTTTTCATATTTTACAGATGTAAAAATCAAGACACATGGCCAAGTTGAGTAGATGACAAGGTTTGGGTAAGAAAAAGTCAGTGGCAAAAGTCCAGATAAGATACAGGTCCTTCCATTTTTGCTCCTCTTGTTCTTCTGTGCAAACAAGTCAATGTCCGAGGGAAGATAAAGTATTTTTATATAACATTATTCCAGAAGGAAAGCTCTGCCAATTCATAAAACCTTGACAAAATATGTTTCCCATGACTTTTAGAGAGGGCATTTTCTAAAATTGTTAGCTCATTAAATTGGAGAAAAAGCTTTAAAGTTTCTATATTGTAAACAGATGAGATCTGCACCAAGCCACAGGAAAAGCCAGGGTTCTGTGAATGAGATGCTTTTTGCCTGGCTGCAGTGTCTGGCAGGGAGGTCACGCTAATCCCAGTTATCACCTGCATGTTTCTGAGATAGGAGAAATGAGTTCAAAACGAGCAGAGAGGCGATGGCTGGTGGCTTTAGAAGTTTGGAATGTTTTACTTTGCTCCCATTTTTTATTTCTATTCATTCCTAAAACTCTGACAGCAATTAAGCATAGGTGCTCATATGGAATTTGGTGAACTTTCTGGATCTAGGCATGAACCTTACTGCATCATCCTTTCTGTTCTGTATCCTTTCTTTTTTATTTACATTTTCCTTGCCTGACACACTTTCTTAGTTGTGAATTATTCTTTTTTTTTCCCTCAAATTATTTGTCACTTTAAATTAAAAAAGACATATTTTTCTCTGTTGAAGAGACAAATGCTAACACTTATCTTGTTGTATCTACTTTAGCTTATTACAGCACTGCAATTCCTGTCTGTAGCGGCTTTTCAAAAAGCATTTGAAAAAACAGAAAAAAAAAGAGGAGAATGCTAAAAGAGAAGTTTGAGGACAGTATTTTTTGATTTTTAATGCAAAAATCAAAATATATCTTGGGAGGATTTAATGCATCCACAACTTAGCTTTTTTATTATTTTACTATGAGGAAGAACCTCCTGTACTAAACATGCAAATTAAAAATTCAGTTAGGTTCTTAAAATACTGTAGCCTATAAATAGAATGTGAATAGTGCAGCTAGGCAGTGTTATAATAAAATATCCTTCTCATATAAGGAAAACGAGGATGACCTTCATAACTCACTGTAAGCTTTCCCTTTTATGAATTATGACCCATTCAACTATTAGTGGAAATAAAATCAATAACACCGCCAATCATTGCACTATATCCCTGTGGAGCCCTTTCTCTTCCTGCCAACATGAGGGAGTCTGCAATCTCTGCACATGTAAGCCAATGATATGTATATAGCCCAAGCAAAGGAGTGTGTTCGCTCCATTTCTGTGGCTCGGTGGTTTTGTACGACCTCCACATGATTTTATGCTTGAAGAACAGCAATGTAGATTGCTGGTCACTGGACTGAGAGTTATGGTAATAGGTCACCAGTAAGCAAATGTAGTTAAGACTGCATGACATTATGCATGCACACACAGAGTATACATGATACCCTGCAGCAGAAGACCAAGCTGAAATCAGGATGTCAAAACAAATCCAAGACAAAACCTGTCTGAGTTGTTGTGTGGGTCTCTAGTTTGTTTGTTTGTTTTCCTTTAATGTCCTCTGAACTTGAATCATTGGAAATCTTGTTAACTCATACCAGAACTGAAGGTGAACTAAATTTTGCAAAGCTGGACCAGGTTGAATCCCTGGTCCAAATAAGCAGAAGTTGCTCTTGCAATCTCACAGATATCAATGACTTGATTCCTTCCATGATAAAATTCAAGTTTCTTCCTTCAGTGCACTGTACAAGGAAAGCCTTCTTTCTCACTCTTCACAAAAGAAAGCTCCTGACAAAACTATTTTTTCTCTTCCAAACAGATTAATCTAGCAATTTTCTTTAAAACTGAGTTGTTTTTATCTGTTAACTGATAACATTTCTAGTGAGTAGCACTAGTGAATTAGTCTTATTTCTAACATCTGCAATTGGAGCTAAATAGCTTCCTAAAACGAGCATGTAACTAAAATGAATTTTCTGTGTGTTTCAAGTCATGCCAGTGATTTTGGTATTGTGAGGAAGATAATTCGTTTTGTTTCTCAAGGTAGGGCTAACAAGGAAACATAAGCATGTACTGTTTTGAGGATGAGTTGCTATCCTGAGAATTATGGCCACACTGAAAGCAATCCTGCATCTTAGTCAACATCTAAAAACAGAAACCCAGTAATGACTCAATTTATCTAACTCTCTAATGGGGGTTGGCATAACCACTTTCAGAAGATCTCATGGAAAAATGTATTCCTAACATTTTTTTTAACTATTCAAGCATGTACCTAGTTCATCATGGTTAATTAGGTGTTCTGAGTTATCATCTTCAATTGTTACAAATGACATTTGATGGTATTGGCTACATAATAAGAAGGTGTCTTAGTTTCAGTTATCTGTGGGGTCTGTGATTGATCAATTTTTGACAGGAAAGAATTGCTAGCAGAGCTGCATGGTGAAGCAGTCAGTGGAAAAATCCCTTTCTTAATGTTTCTATCTAATTTTGGAGAGCCGCCACTGCCACACATGAAATAACAACACGATTGAATTTCCTTTTGCTGGCATTTAGCAGGACCTATGGGGGTGTATAGAAATCAATGGGGGATCAGGAGTCTGGAAAATTACCTACTTGAAGAATTAATGAACTATAATTCCATATTACATCCTCAATCACATTTTGCTTCCTTTTCATTAATGGAACGAAATTAGTTTTCCATGGACAGGGTACTCAAAAAAAAAAAAAAAATGAAATGCTACACCAGGCTGACTGGGGATGTGCAAGAACAACAATGCTATATTACAGTGTTCAAAGCAAAAAAAAAAAAAAAAAAAAAAAAGCAATCATGCTCTTGCTATGATGAAAAAAAAAAAAAAGACCTGCTTCAACAAAAGGTTTTATTTTTTTCATGAAACGTGACAGTTGGAAACTTATATTGAAGAACATATCTGCAGCATTGACTCAACCTGTTGAAGTAGCTTTTAAAATTACTTTTATAGCACTTGTTCTGGGGTTCCTGCCTTTGGAGACAGATTATGGGTTTAGGCTGCTTCAGTCAGCACTTCTACTAGAGCCATGAAGGTACAGAGATAGGAGCAGCCAGTCCAAAGGCTTGCAAGAGGCCTTTCCTCCTGCCCTGGCCTGATCCCCTTTCCAGAGGAACAGGGCAAGGAAAGGCCATTGTCTTGACTGCTCTCCGAAGACTTTATCTGAGTTTATCTTGCTATATGGAGAAAATCCTCATGAAATTAGCCTATGCTAGGTTAAAGGAGCAGGTGACTCTTCTTTTTACTGTACCCCACAGGCCAGCTTTAGCCCTAATATTTTACATGTAAAATTGAATGAAATGTTGGAATACAAATACAGGGAAACTCAAGAATATTCCATAGTTCAGTGGGAACTTTGTGGGTGTCCATACAGTGAAAAGCGTGTTACAAGTGGTCAGGGTCTGCTATTGTATCTTTAAAGAGTTGCGGGAAGCTGAACAAATCCAAGGGAGAGTCTAAAGAAAATCAAGTTCTAGAACTTTTGTTAACCAAGAAAGAAAATTCCTTTGGGAATCATCATCATCAGCAGCAGTGTTAGAAGAAAGGAGCTCATCAGCCTTTACAAAACAGATTTAAAATGCATTCTGAACAATTTTGGTTTTATGATATAAGTGATATCTCCCTGGATTGTTTCATAAGTCTCAAATTCTGTATTCTTGTTTTTTATCTTTCTGTGTGATGTTTATATGCCTGCAATGTATAGGAATGCAGGGAGGCAGCAATGCCGAAGGCTGATATTTTGTTTTAGCAGCAAGATAGCTCTAGTGTATTGAACCAGTTTCAGGCTGTTACATTTCCCCAGTGGGACCTGATTTTTACATAAAATCTCAAATCAAAAGTCTGATTGAACAGCAAGATCTTCTCAAATAGCATCATATTAGAAATCTCTGTCACATGAAATCCAAGCAAAACACTTTTTTAAAATGTAAAGAGATCAGGACTCTAGAATTTGCCGTAGATATAATGAACTCTTTTCACAACTACTCCAGAAAATTGAGTTAAGACAGCAGATACATCACACAGGATAGTGAACTTTGATTTTGTCCTACTGAATAAGGCTGAAGCCTTTTCCCTATTGTGCACATACTTATTAAAATCCTATAACCCAAATATCCTCTTAATCCTACCAAGCCTGAAGCTTAAGTCTGAAAATTTGGGATGTGGTCTTTTATACCCAGGCTGGACCTAGCATCCTTGAAAGCAAACTGATATATTGAAAAACTTACTGCGGTCTGAGTGTTTCAGGTATACCTATGCAAGAGCATTGCAGGCTCATCTTTATACACAGCTTCATGGTTAGTACGTCCCATAACCGCTTCCGTCTTCCATGGTGTATTTTGAAGGGATACTTCTTTCAGCATAGGCACTTTGTTTATACTGGACTGGGATGTAGGGCTGGGATGTGGGTGGCTCTGGAGGTTAGCCTTAGACTGGGAAGCTGTTGCCTTTGAAATGAGGTTTCAGACTAAGCCTAATTCAGCAGTGACTGAAATTATGGAATTTGCTGGCTGTTTGTTAGTCTTTAAAAATCCATCTGGTGATGATAGCACTGGGGCAGATATTACTGCAACTGGAAATGTCTGTTACTTGGCAGTCTTAGCTGACTACTATATGCCATACTGTCCCAGAAAGAAACTTCCAGAATGGAAATAACTCAGTTCTAAATATTCACAACTTTGAATCAGTGGTTATTTCCTTCTTGAATGGAAAGGACTTTGGGACTTTGGTTTAGAACTAGATAAAGAGGTTTATGAAAGAAAGGATTTTAGAACTGAATTGTGCGCTCTCTAACTTTGTGCTTGGTGGTGGTGGTGGTGGTGTACAGACTTTTGTGAGAGCAGGATTTGGT
Organism: Nothocercus julius; assembly: GCA_013398735.1. Classification (NCBI taxonomy): domain Eukaryota; kingdom Metazoa; phylum Chordata; class Aves; order Tinamiformes; family Tinamidae; genus Nothocercus; species Nothocercus julius. The sequence continues at coordinate 9,209,514 of VZSV01000004.1, forward strand.
GATTAATATTTCAATCTTGAAGTGAGAGCCATGTAAAATGGTGTAACTGCCCCTCCTCTTCCCCCACACCATGGTTCTTTGTTGAGTGCAGCTTGGCACATTAGAGAGCTTGGGCCTATCGCTGGATGAAAGAGCACAGCTATCTTTCAAATTGGCAATTTTATAGCACTTTGAATCTTCAAAAGCTCTTATTATACAAAAATTCTCTAATAATATTCATCAGACTGCTGGCTTTTCTTTTTTTGTACTGTACCGGTGGATAATTTGCTAATGATCTTATTTGACTCTTCAGGGAGCAGAGTTTTTGCAGTCTCCCTGAGAGCAAGGGATATAATAGCTGTAAGTGTTGCCACAGTTCAGGAAATGAGTGATTCAGAGGTGCAAAGAAGGTGATTTGAAAGAGCAACTCTTTTTTTCATCTCAAGCGAGCTAGCTGCATACCCTCCTTACTTTCAAAAAAGCACTAGGAATTATGACTATTTTATTAGAGTGGGACTTCAATTAGCAAAAATTTGAGGTTTTTTTTCATGGTTGAAAAATGGGTAGTATAATATGGAAATAAGCAGGTTGGCTGATTTCAGTTCAAGAAAAACACACAGAAGAAAAACTGAATAATTTAAAAGCAAACTGCATGAAACATGAATGTGTAATAATGAATTATGCTGCTTTGTGGCAGTAGGATATGCGTGCTATTGCTTTGAGCACATTCACAAATTCTGTAGCGTAGAGTCCTGATGTTTTCCTGAGGTTTTGCAGTGCTCACCAGTGTCACACGTGTGTTTCCAGACACGTGGTTTCAAGAGCAGGTATCAAGGCTTCTGCCATGAAAGATCCCCAGGGTGGAAATGCAGCCGGACAGGACAGGAGGTGCCCAAGTGCTCTGCTGCGCTGCCCGTTGTGGAGCTGCTCTCCAGCCTGGGGGGTGAAGGTTACTTCCAGCTTGTCTCAGTTTTCCTTTTTGTTCTGAAGCTGGCTGCTCTCACCAGTGAGATTTGGGAGAATTGGTATGTGCAAGTTTACCTTTATATAAAAAGAAAAAGTAGGAAAAATGGAAAAAATACTGCCTCCGTGATAGTCAGTGGGAATTCTGCCATCCGTTTCAGTGGGACCGGGGTTGAAGCTGTAGACCACGTGCTTTGAACTTTCATATAGATGAGGCTCTATTTTACTTCCTGGATGAGACGCTTTCCTTTTTTTTTCTTCTTTGTCACAGCTACTTCTATCTAGTAGAAGAAAAGAGCTTGCATATGCAGAATAAGATGTCCAATTTGTGTATTTGCTTGTAAATACCTGCTATCGAAAAAGGGCCATCACTTCTTTACTTGTAGTTAGAAACCTTAATTTCTTTCAAAAGTGAAAATATAATGCCTTTTCAGTAACCTCCTCCTATAGAATAGTATTTCATTTTTTTTTTTGTGCCTTCCTAGTACAGCATCAAACAGGGACTTCATTAGTGCTGTTAATGTTCCATATAGTCCACTGATATACCATAGCCACTGGCCAAGCAAAACTTCAATCAGTTTTTCTTCTCCTGTCAGCTCACACCTCTGACTGAGCAGCTGCAAGATGATTCATCGGAGAACGTTTCACCATAGGAAAGAGAAAAATTATTTCTGGCTGCTTTGCCCATACTAATAAGATCCTTTCAGTTGTAGATCCTTTCACAGCACTTCCTGAGCCATGCTATGCCCATTTGAAAATAGAAATCTTTTTATCCAAATGTCAAGAAAATTTTCCATGAAATCAGTGCTTTAGCTCCACAAAACACATTTCTGCTGCATTTTCTGGTTTAGCAGATTTGCAACAGTTATTTTGTCCCATTACAGTGCAAGTCTCTACAAGAGATAACAATCAACATTACTTGGAAGATTTAGAAATAAATTTTGTACATAATATTTATTTTCTGAAACCCACCAGCATACACTGTAAGATCTTTTGCATAAAAAGTTAGTGATGAGAAGGATTTGGGGGATACCTTGTTTGCTGCATTTAAAGAAGAATGGACTATTCAACACCAAGGCAGGAGTGGTTCCCATGAAGTGGTTTGCGGGCAAACAATCTGTCAAGAATAAGTCATTTCTTCAAGACCAGCAATGTGCTGCCACGAGCACTTTCTCGTAGACACTCTTACATAACTCCACTCAGCAGCTTTGCATGCAGCCATAACAAAGCTAAGGGAATATATTTCTTTGTTTATTGGCATCTGATGAAGCGTTTCATTCCAAGTAATATTTCTTGTGATACAGGTTTGTCAGATAAATACAGAAGAGCTCCTTGGTTTGTCAGTTTACCAATACTGACATGACATTCAAGGTTTGTTTTCGTGAATAAGCAGTGAGTTCATCAGAATGCATTCAGCCTTTGCCTGCAGCACGCTGCTCATAATTATAAAGCTTACAGATTCACAAGTAAACTGTTCTGAAGAACAGAAGGAACACAGGCTTTCTTTAATTCATATCTGTTACTTTGACCTAAATAAGACTTTTTCCTCTACCTCATCACCAATAAATAAATTCCAGTTTTCAGGAGAAATATATGCTATCCAGTGTCTTAATGTGTGTTATGAGGGGTTACAAGGTAGTGAGTAGAAAGGTCTGAACAAGAGCTCTCTGCTTTTTCAGCTTCAGGCTACACTCTTCATCGATTCAGTGCAGCTTACAGCTTTGGCCAGCTCAGCACGTTATCCTTTGTTGAGCGGATGATCTCCCGCCTTTAGCGATGTAACTTAGATCGTGCCCCAACAAGCAAGATATCTTTTTGCATATTCCCCCATGGTATGCTAAGTTCTAGATTGTAAACCTCTCTCCCTTCCCCTTC
>VZSV01000004.1:9212450-9237539 GCA_013398735.1 Nothocercus julius
TCATAACAATCTATGTGTATATAAGTGAAAACTAGTAGATAAGGCTTAGACTGCAAACCCACCTTTTCTCACTCCAGCAACATAATTTTCATTGATCTTCCTCTGATCTCTCACACACTTCTGTAGTCCCCCGGGCTCCTGCCTGCTCACAAGAAAAAGGCTGAGTTTATACTGAGTTAGAGACGCACACACTGAGGTTGTAAGGGTTTGACATTTCTTAGTCCAGCATCAGGAGTTGTTATATGATTATCCTGGAAGTCACTGTCGAGTTGAAAATTCTGTGTTTTAAACCAATAAATAGTCATTAATTAATTCCTGCTGCACAAAGAGATAAAAATATATCTGTTTGGTGCAGAATTCTAACAAGAATATTGTTAATTTTACCATGATAAATACTGCTAATTTAAACCAGGATCACCTAGACAAAGAGACTGTTGACAGAAAATGGACCTAAGACTCTATAATGAAAATTTCTCGAGAATTTACCTCAAATAACTATAAAGCTTTTAAAACCCAATACAGTGATGAGATGTCTGGTCATTTTAAGATGACTGTATCTGTCTTGTGATATAAAATGAAGTGTCAGAGACCTATTGGCTTGTGAATAAAATAGCCCAGAACAGATTACCTCCCATCCCTCAACAGTCTGTAAGAAAAATAGAACTTGAAAACAAATGCAGATGATTGAGAAAATACCTTACAGTGTATGCAGCTGTCTCCCAAATACTTATTAACTGTTCTACCTGCAAATATGAGATGAAGCATTTTGGATGGGTGAAAAGGCCTCATTTTCTTTTAAAAGTATGTTTTTGAACAACTACCATAGCAGACTTGAGTGAATATATCTGTATGTTCTACCTACAAACTAATATTCTCAGAAGACAGAATTATGCTTTACAATTGATTTTTGAAGCCAGTGTACACTTTCTCCTATGAAAATAGCAGGCGACATAAATGGAAGCTAACAGCCACCATGAGCAGAATTCTGATGTATTTATATATATAATTTCAATGGTCATTTCAAGTCTTTTCATTGTATCTGCATCCCAGAGGTTACTAAATCAGTGTCAGATGTACTTTTAATGATTTGAGTCTTAAATTGTTATTTTAATATTCAATTCTAAAGATTCCTGGTTCAGTCCTGACGTGACTGGAAATGGCTTATGAAAGCGTGAGAGTTTATTCAATATTCAAACTCAAAAAAAGGGGTTTTTTTGGAGCTTCTTCTTTCTGAAGGAAATCTTTAGGTTGTAAGTACCTATGCTTGGAATCCTGACAATTCTTTCCGATAGTAAAAGGAGAGCCTGATTCTTGACATAATTGGCTGCAGAGGCACTGGTATAAGACAACAGGAGTGCCACAAGACAGGGAATTTCTACTAACCTAAAATCAGTGTCACCAAGAGCAAAAATTAGTACTAAAATAAAGATACATGGTTTTGATATGCACCCAGAAACAGTCTTGGTTTATCAGGCAGCCTGCACTCATCAACGGGTTAACCTCTGGAAAGAGCCTAATGCCTTTTCATACTGTAGGCAGATAACACACAGATACATAGATATCAGATGATCTGTTGCACAGTAAACAGATAATCTATCCTGTGTTATGACAAAATGAGTTGCTAATATGTAAACAATAAATTTGATTAACAAAACCTCCATTGTCAGACATTGGAGGCAGCCAAGACCTTCAAAGCCTCTATTGTCAGACAGCCAAGTCAGCCAAGACCTTCTATGGAAAGATTCCAAAATCTACCACAACTTATTTTGAAAACTCAAGTGTTAGTAATTAAAATACTTCTGTGAAACTGGGGAATACTACAGACTTGCTTCTTCCATTGGTTGAATATAGTACTTTCCTCTAAGTGCAATTTCTTTTTCTTTTCTCTTTTTGTTCTTTACTAAACAGACATTGACGAGTGCTCAGATGGCTTTGTTCAGTGTGACAGCCGTGCTAACTGCATCAATCTGCCTGGTTGGTACCACTGTGAGTGCAGGGATGGCTACCATGACAATGGGATGTTTTCACCAAGCGGAGAATCTTGTGAAGGTCAGTATCTAAAACACACGGGGTAGTGTTAGTGCTTGCATTACAGCAACATCTACCATTTCTAATTACTAGCGGGCACTGTATCGGTGAAAGTTAAACTTTGACCTAAATAGATCAAAGTTTAAATAAGCAGTAAATGGAAGACAAAAAAAAGGAAAATATAACTATTCCTAATTTATAGGTGGAGCACTGACCCACTGGAAGATTCAGTGATTTGCTAAAGATTATAAGTAAAGTCAGTAGTGCTTAAACCAGAATCTCTCTGGCACCTCCTCTGCTTCTGTGCCTGGCCCTTGCATAAAGAACTGGGAAAAGGAGATCATATTCACTGATCAATCTCCTCCCATCCTCCTTGTGCAACTGAAGTCCTAAAATAGAAAAGCCAAGGATTTTTTTCTTCCTCTTTCTCCCAAAAAGGGAGCAAAGGTCGTTTAATTTTCTCTGAAGGCTGGCTTTTATTTGCTAGATAGCTGCAAAGGAAAGCTTAGATACAAGATCAAATTACAGCATGATAGGAGGTAATCATTTGATCTGCAGTTTGTGCTGAAGGCTAAACTAATGCAGGTGACCTCGCATTTACCATGGGCTGATAGCCTGCACTGTAATCTGTCACTCCACAGTCACCTGGTCATGGGTCAGATTCTTTACATGTGGAAATGGGCCTCAATCCAGACCCCTGTTTCTCTCCTTCATTTCTTGTATACTGAAATAGGCTGTGTTGCAGATCTTTTCCATTGCAGAGGATAATTATGCAGCCCTCACAGCCCTACCCACACTCGGGTTATTACCATAGTGTTTTTCCTGTACCTAGACCAACCACTTTTAGAAAACTACAGAATAACCCTACAAGCTCGGAAGCTCTGTGACCTGGCAAGGGTGCAGGGGTGCAGGGGATGGGAGTGCAACAGGGACAAGGAGACTTGAAGATTTTCTTTGTTTTATGAATGACATGAGGAGTAGCAGCTTGGTAAGTATCAAGTTATTTTCAGATGCAGATCTCTTAGTATGAAATTCCTCTGCTTTCCTCTGATTTTACACACTGCTACTCTAAGAAAAGGAGATCAACCCTGTCTTTTTTTATCATGGACTAGTTAGGGCAAAATTAATAGTCTTTCTTCTTCCTCTGAATACTCAAATGTTCAGTGCTCACACAGTGTAAGCCTGACCACCTTGCTGTTTAAATTCACACTGGTGGGCAGTATCAATCCCAAAGGGAAGGCACTGGATTAATTTTAGTAAGGCAGACACACAGACTGTTCCCTACTGAGAGCAAGAATGACCTTTGCAGGATCCCCGTCACCAACGCTTTATTTCAACACATTTTCACCACAGCTGAAAGCCTCTATTCCCAAGAGGAACCAGTGACTTGAATCAGCGACTGCTTTCATAAGTCCAACTTGCTTTGGCAAGAACAAACTAAATATCAGTGTTGGCTGGCCAGGTGTTACTAGAGGAAGGTGCAAAGATGTCTAAAGAAGTTGTGATTCCCCTGATTGTAAGGTCACCCTTCTTTCACACCCAGGCACAAGTAATACAGTAGCAAGGCTTTTGTGGAGATACTTCTCCATACCTACCCCAAGATTTATCTTCAACTTCAAAATCCCATTTGTCTTGTGGGCCCAAAGTGAAACTCCTAGCAACACATCTGTTGCTAGGATGTGTGCAAACATGCAGAAATCCAGCAACAAAAAGGTTTTTACGTCTATGCAGAAGTGGCCATTAATAGTATGTCTTGGCCTTTCCCACGAGGCATCAGCCGCTCTTTAAAAGATATACACAGAGGCCAAAAAGTGATTAGAATTAGTTCACAGATACCAGGAAACTATCTTCAAGTCACTAATGATGGAAAACTTTCAGTCTGAATTGCAGCTCTAAATTTTGGAGTATGTAATAGCTTGAGGTAGGAAGAAGGTTAGATATTTTACTGGTGTCTGACTATATCACTTGTTATTGGATTGAAGCCTGTGACATTACATCTGGATCAGAAAATAAATGTGAAAGAAGGTATGAAGAGACAGCCTCAAATCTATTGCAGCTGAGCTTTCAGTGTCAGAACACAGGGGGCAAAGGAGTCCTTTTCTCCACTGGCTGGTCTTTCCACTGTGCAAAAGTCTCCTACTGGGTTTAAAGACAATTTGGCTACTTCTTCGGTATCCCCTAGGGAAGAGGCGATTAGCCTGAGACATGAGTGGGTGACCCTTCAGACAGTTGCTTTAATGGAGTAGCAACTTCTAGGCTATATTAATGTGAAATCTCAGTTTTCTATGTCTCAATTAAAATGTTTTCTTTCTTGATTGCTCTACTGGGTCTGCCTCAAATCTGAGTCTGTCAGTGTCCCTGGAATGTCTGTAGCACTGTGGGGAGCACTTCTGAGATCAGTCACCTCCTTTGTCTCCTTCAGCAAAGCCTCCATTTTTAAAAGATACAGATTGAAAGACCCCTGTTAAGATCACAGAAGCACAGGAGCATTTCTTTAAAAACCGTTTAATAGGAGAACCAAATTGCCCCCTGCCACTTTTGCAGGAAGTGGTTGCACTAGGATTCCTTGGTAGCATCAGATTTTATCCATGCTCGATAATAAGATAAGCTGCTGATCTGCCTGCTTTACACAAACATTGACCTTGGTTACTGCTGCTTCTTTGGTACGACTGAGAATATCAAGTATTTAGACTAATGCTGCACTTGTGAATATGAAGAATAATGTATTTGCACTAGTGCAGCTTATAATCTTATTTCACTTGGTACCTACAAATGATCGAAGATCTGGAGATTCCTTTACTATTAGTTTTGCTTCACATTATACTCCTTGGCAGATCTGTAGTCTCAGTAACAGTGACCAGGAGAAATGTTGTGAAAGGCAGCTGCAGGGCTTTAACGCCTTACGCCAGGGCTTGCTGCTTCTCCCTTGGAAGTAGAATTATGTTATGCATCATCTTATTTCCAGAAAAGTGGTGAAAGCTCTGCTGTTTTGCCTGGGTTTGGAAAGTCTCAGATTTTATAGAGAGGTAAATAGACATTTGCATTCAGCACGGTATGTTACCTTCCTCTTCAGCCCTCTACGGCTTTTCTTTGCACAGTCATACTGGTGCTCTAAAGCTTGTCTCTCACCTACTATTTCATAAAGAGAGGTAAGCTGATAATAGATTCTGCAGCCTCAAACTTCATTGTATTCAAAAACTGGAATCTCTGAGGGCAAAATCCTAAAATAAGAATATTTAGGCCCAGTTACTCTTTGCTCTTCAGTTCTTTGTAAGGTCCTGATTCCTTTGAATCTGTCCCCTGCAATGTCTAAAAAGCCTCCAAAATCAGTTGAAGAGAGAGGCTGTATTAGTTCATACCAGAAATAGTACAGAATGTACCTCATCAGTTGCTGGACGTCTTGCACACTTCTGTGTCAGAAGAATAGCTCACCTAATTAATTGAAGCCCCTTTGGACTTACCGGAAGCATCTGACAGATACCAGCTGTTGTTGATATATAAGGTGGGAGCAAAATATCTTCACACTCAGCAGGTATCAAATTCTTTAGATGAGACAGCTGCAAATGAAAGCATTGGAAAACATCAATGCAAAATACCCAAGCTAATTCAAGGAGAGGATCCCAGACAGAGGAGTAGGACTCTCCTTGAACAGTTCTTTCCATAACCCAGAATACTGAGTGACAGAGGCTCATTAGAGACATCAGCGTGCTCCCCCGTCTTACTGAAAGAACAAAGTCAAAATGGCCACTTCAGCATTCATACCTCTGCATCTAGTAGGCGGAGGAATTGCTTACCCTCAGGGATGTCTGATTTTAAATCATAGTACATTGAACGGACTAGCATGTTCATGAGATTTCCCCTGTTTAAAACCACTGTCAGTTCATAACTCTACATTTAGATCTTCCTACAGTCCATCCTTCCCAAACTTACCTATTTAAAGCTTTAGTGTTAGGTGTGGGAACACAACACAAACATCACCAGATAGGAGGTAAATAACTTCTATGGAAACAAATCAGTATTTAAATATTCTGGATGTAGGCAGGAGGCCTACTGCTTGGCCTACTGTAGGCAGTAGGCCCACATGCCAGACATGAGAGAGTTCCTCATCTTTTATAAAAGGACTAACATGGACAGAGTACCTGGCCACTGCCATGTTTGGCAATTTGAACAAATTTAGTGTATCAGGAAACACTTCCGTGCAGCTGGTGTTGCTAGCATCCAAAGTCCATCTCAGCTTTTGATCTTCCACATCACCTGATCTCTGACATGTGACTTTTGGCAAGTCACAAGTACATTATTCTCAATTCATCTGCTATTGAAGTATGGTAACCTTAGTCAATAGATTGCTTTGGAGTAGACAAGAACAGAAACTGAACTTTCTATCTGGAAGATTTTGAGCTCCCTAACAGTTACATGTCTTGGTGTTTTGCCTAAAGCAAAAAGTACTCCGGGTATCCCCATACTTGCCACCTTACTGAGGTAACGCTGCTCCCCAGAGCTGAGGTACTCAGTTGCTTCAGTAGTTTCAGGCTAAAGGAAGCATCCACTGTCCCAGCCCACCTAGCAAACTGTTTCTTCTTAACAAGGATGCACAGGCTTCTGACTGTCACCAGAACGTATCTGTTAGGAAACCTTGTCTGGAGGAGGTGCTTTCTGGCTTTATTAAGTCTGGATGTCTTAGGAGGAAAAGTAGAAACTTACAGTCAGTTACATCAGAGGTCTTTGTCACCACCATTTTTTTCTTGGTGGGCTTTGTTCACATTCCTAACAAATTTGTTGAGAGTTTTCTCATCTGTAGTTATAAATACTGCTTTTTTTTTTTTGGCCCACAGAGTATTGACCTTTTTTTTGAGCTGTCCACAGTACCTCCAATCGTAGAATCCTAGAATGCTTCAGGTTGGAAGGGACCTCTAGAGATCATCTAGTCCAACCCCCTGCTCCAGCAGGGACACCCAGAGCACGGGGCACAGGACTCCGTCCAAGCGGGTTTGGAAGATCTCCAGAGAAGGAGCCTGCACAGCCTCTCTGCGCAGCCTGTGCCAGGGCTCTGGCACCCTCCCTGTTAAGAAATTTTTCCTTAAGTTCCTATCTCTTTCCAAAACAGATCTAAAAGAGTGACTTGTTTTTTGAATCAGTATTGCCTCATGTGCCTTGGATTTGAATCTCTTTAGCCATTTTATTGCCTACTCCATCAATATCACAAAATATTTGATAGCTGATTTTTGTCTTTAATGCTTCATTATCAACAACCTGTTTGAATAGCATGTGTTCAAACAGACTTTTGTGGAACTCCTTTGGGACAGCTGTCCATTGTACAACTTGGCCGTTTATTGCTGCCTTTTATTACTTACTAATTAACCAGTTATCAATCTATGAGCTGACGGCCCTCTTTATTCCATGGCAGATTATTTCCTTAAGAACATGTACTATGCAAGGCAGCTCATCAAAAGTTTTTGAATAAAAATGTACACTGTATCATCTGGAACCCCTTTTTAAAGTATTTCTTATTTAGTGGTGTGCATTTACTCTGAATCTATAATACAGTGTCTTTAAACAGTCTTCTTTCTAAAAGCATCTGATGCTTTTGGCTGCTAGGCTCGTTCATTTTTTAAAAGTTTCATCATTGTAACATAGTTCTCCTTTTGAAACTAAGCACTATGACAGTGACTTTCTGCAGCCTATTTAATACCTTTTAGAATGCTGAACTTGCATACGTTGTGGTCATTGGTAGTCACGAGTACAGAGTGGTTGTTCAGCAGTGGCAGTTTGTATTAGAGCCTGCACGCTGCTCAGGGCCAAGTCAAATGTTGCTTTCTACCTTTGAGATTCTTTGGCTTCTCCCTTTGGGATTCTTTGACTATATGCTCCAAGCAACAGTCATTAAATCTGTTGTCATGTAGTCTGGGGTTGCATCCTGCTGTAGTACTAATCCAGTCTACATGGTGCTATTGAAAATTCTTTTTTATTTTTATGGAGTTACCTGTCCTTGCTGCTCTTAAATTGTAGAAACGGAGAGTTTACTCATTCCAGTTGCTGTCACCATTTTGTATACCTCTAGTCTTGTATTTTTCCTGTTGAGGCATTAAATTACTTGGATACAGTTAACTCCTTTCTTTAGCATATAGCAGTACTTTTGCATTCCTGGGTCTCTTTTGTCACTGTAATACAGCTGTACTCTGGGATGATAGGGTTAAAAGGAAAATCCTTTAAAATGTGCCAGATAAAAATGTAGCAATTTTTAATATGGATTAGATAAATAAGAATTGGTCCTTAATTTAGCACTAGATAACTAGTGACATTTTGGTTGTTTTTCTGAGGCAAACCTTCAGGTCTTTTGAGACTCAGTGTTCTAACATCAAGATATTCAAGCTGCTTGATTCCTAGGCAATGTGTTGTAAATAGCCTAAAGTGAATTGATATGTTTTTTAAAAAATGATATGGGAGTGATAATAATAAACCTCTGTGACTCAGTATGCTGGAAATATGCCACCTGTAATCCTCCCACCATTATATTCTGCAGCAGCAGATGCAGGGCCAGTGAACACTGTCTGTAAAGGTACAGAGTTCAGAGAGGTGGTTACAGCTCTAAACAAAATATCAGTAGCATAATTCACCATCTCATGGAAATCCAGAGGAACAGAGCTAAGTGAAATTTTGCTTGGCATGGATGACTTGTGCATAAGCTCTTTGCAGATAATGACCGCAGTTTGTTGTGGGTGAATGAGGCCACTGAGAATTTAATGCTTGTAAGTTTGTGTTTCCCTTGCTGTGTGATAAACACATGGCTGTTTATGATTAGCTTAGAATCAAAGCCTGAATAGCTTCTGTTTTGACCTGGGATATATAAATTACCCTATCCAGGACATTCAGTTTAATCAATCAACTAAAAAACTAAAGTTGAGATTTTTCAGAAGTGCTTGGACAAGCACGGTGTCAGTGATAAAACCTTGATTATTTTCAGTATCAGTGCACTAACTATTACTGAATGCTCTTGAAAAACATACCCCAGAAATATTTTTCCCATGAGCAAGTTATGAAATGTGCTGGTGCATAAGCACCAAATACAGACTTACAGTTTATACAGTCACTACTTGTTGTTTAAAAAGGAAGCTGTTCTTAATTACAGGACAGCAGAATTTTGTCCAAGTGTCTCATATAATATGATTGAGTTGAGTGGCCAATTTGTTTAGATTAGATATTACTCGTTGATGACACTAGGTATATGAAAGCTTTGTAAGGAAGTGTGTTTTAAAGAAATGAACACAAGTATCTAAAAGCTGCTTATTAAAAATGGTTTGAATAATAAAGAGAATCTGGCCATTAATCATATTTTAAATGGGGGAGGAATTGTTGTTCTCTTTATTGTGTAACTTAAAAACAAATAGATTGTTAAATTGCTAGATTATATCACTTTCAGTGTGGAGTTAAAAATAAATAAATAAAATAAACAGCAAAAGAGGAGAGTAGATCTTGCATCCCTCTGCTCTGCCCAGATCAGCACCAGTCAGTCCTTCCTGTTAGATGTTTGTCTAAACATCTTTAAGGCTGGAGATTCCTCAGCAGCCTCCCAATCATCAATTCCACTAAGTATTTTTCCGTATGGTAAGGAAGGGTTTTCCCATTTAATGTGTCCCTGACGGTTCAGCTGCTTGGGCCTGTGAACAGCCACACTGAGTGAGATTCATAATCCCAGTTGTCCTCTGCCCTCTTACAAGTAACTCCAGATGCTTCAGAGGATAATGAGGTAGGATGTGTGGAGATGTGAGAGGATCTGCCCATTTTGGATTATCTCATGGGTAAGCGATGTCTTCATGAACCCTAGTACAAGAAGTGTAATTTTTCTTGCAAGATCTGTTAACCTTACAAGTCTGAATATTCTTGCTAGCTTTATGCATCTTTGGATATGAGATTTTTTTTCTTCTTTCTCTACAATGTCTTGCGGTGTGAGTGTTACAGATTGTTTATGCATTGTATGAAAAAAAATCCTTTTGTCAGACTTGAATTTATTGTCTTTCACTTTTGTTTACCATCCCCTTTCTTGTATATGGAGTGCATATTCTTCCATATGGAGAACAAAAGCTCTCACCTTGTCTTCTCTGGAGTATTCTGAGGTTTTTTGTTTGTTTGTTTGAGTTTTGGGGTTTTTTTGGTTATGTCCATTCCCACTAATGTTCTTTTAGAGATGAACGATCCATTTCTATCCAGATCTTCTCAAATTATACTTTTCTCATCATTCACAGAAGCCTTGGTAATTTTGCAATACTTTTGTTTGTTTGTTTTGTTTTGTTTTTTTTTTAAGATGGATCCAGTCTTAGTGCAGACAGTATTTGAACTAAACCCACAATGTTGATTATTTGTGTATGAAGTTCTAATATTTTGCATGCTGCTTTTCATCCCAATTCATATTCGTGTTAGCAACCTGTTTACTCTTCTTTTTTTGGTCTGCAGCCACATGGAATCGAAACTACTGAGTTATTTTCCTTCAAACCTGAATGGAAGGAGGTTTCATGTCAATTGATGAAACCAAAACTGAATGTTGTATTAAGTTTTTATGCCGATTGTGAAAGATACATGCATGATTCTACTGCTTATTTTGTCTCATATCGATCTGTTGGATAGTTAAATACCACAGTGTTACTTTTTAATGAACTCTAATTAAAGAGTTTGGGCAGCACTGTCATGAAATTGAATTTATAATTGAACTCAGTGGAGCTACTGCTATTTACACTTGCCACAGACCTAGCCTCTTCTTACTCTTCTAGTGTTTTCCCCATTTTATTTATATCACATATTGTTCTTTACCTCATACCTTTTCAAAGCTAACTTTTTCCAGCTAACTTTTCTCCGGTCAGGTATCTGAAAAGCTAAATGAGGGCTATTCAAGTATAAGGCAGAGTATATGCTTCTAGTTTGTCCTTGCAAAATACTTACATATAGATTGATGAAGTAGGTCTTTAAAGGCACTCTTGAATTCTTCGCGATATGATTGTTTTAAGTCATTTAATTTTTTTCATTGGAGACATTAATTTTGTTCTTTATTCTCTATGCTACAGACAGAGACTATAGCACTGTAACTCTGCAACTTGACTAGTTAAAATATTCTAGTTTGCATACCCTAATAGATGAGGCAGTTCTTACTTAAATGAGCCTACAGGCCAGGCATAACCTTTCATGTTAACTTCTTAGCAGTTGAACTCTAATGCACTAGACAGAGACAGCAAAAGGTTTTGAAAAGAAGTTTCAATGGCTTTCTCGTTTAATTGAACATCTCTTATAAATATCGTTTACTGCAAACTAATGGGCTTCATGAGCTAAGTATTATTTTTCATCCTCCGTCTCTTGTGATTTCCTCATTCTGTCTAGCTTGCCCGGTAGCGTTTGTGTAGAAAAATACACATGAAAACTTTTTGTTGTTGTTGCTGTTGGTTTTTTTTATGTTAATGTGACTTGAAAAATGATTTTATGAACTTGGAATTATTTCTGCCAGTACTGAAGAAGCATAAATTAATTTTCAGCTGAAATCTGAAGAATCATCTCTAGTGGGTGCAGGAAGAACGTTTCTGTTAATTGAATGTGGTCTGAAAGCATTGCATGGCCTGTTTTGCAGACATTGACGAATGTGGAACTGGAAGGCATAGCTGCGCCAATGACACCGTTTGCTTTAATTTGGATGGTGGGTATGACTGTCGATGTCCCCATGGCAAGAACTGCACAGGAGACTGTATCCATGATGACAAAGTCAAACACAATGGTCAGATTTGGGTGCTGGAGAATGACAGATGCTCTGTCTGCTCATGCCAGGTCAGTAAAGATGAAAATTAGCTGTTTCTGCAAGATGGTTGTAGGGGTGAAGACCACAGTAATTCCAGTGAAATTTCTGCCCTCTCTGCTATGCAGCTTGTGCTACATAAAATTGTTACTTTACAGGGTGTTCTGGGGAGAGCCTCCTCTCTCCAGCCTGCACAAACACAACTACCTTGGAGAGTTTATTTTACAATTCTGTGAGAAGGATGTAGTGCTATTTTGTTTGCAGAGATGCCAACTTGTCTTTTCTTGGAGGGAATAAAGACATTGCCACTCAAAGATACTGTCTGTCTAGACACATATTGGTGCTTGTAACCAAACCCATTATCTCTAGCAGATGGCTATAAATATAGATGGATTCTATATCTGAAGGATAATTTCAGCTTAACTTTCTCAAATGTCTGCTCCACGATGCTGATCCCAAGCTAACTGTAGAGGAAGTCCATGCAGAATGAAGAGCCATTATACACTGCCGACCAAGTACTGAGCATTTCAGAGACTCAAGTTTCATTAGCATGAATTTAATTTCAGACTGCACTTTGCCTTTCTTGTGTAAATAACTGCACAAGAGAGATCTGGAAGCTTAAAACAAGACTCAGCTAGCACCCATACGAGAACAGCGTAGAGTTAATCAATCCTGTCAAAACTGACCTTGAGAGAAACACCCTTGGATTTTAGCACCATAGGCAAGACCTGTCTTAAGACTAGCTCTATGAAACATTTCTACCGGACACTTGAGAATGTGCAGTGATCTATTAGTCTGGAGGAGAATTATGGTACTGACACAAGTGTACTGTGGTTTCTGCCTCTGATTAAATTGTATTTTGAAGAAGTTACATATTGGAAAATGTCTTGATCTGCCAGTGGCTTAGAACCTGTGCCAACAAATCAAGTTTTTGTACACCTGCTGTTGGAGTTAGGCAAATTTCTGCCTTTGTTCTGTGTCTGTCTTGTGACAACAGAGTGGATATGTGATGTGCCGGCGAATGGTCTGCGACTGTGAGAATCCCACCGTTGACCTATTTTGCTGCCCTGAGTGTGACCCACGGCTCAGCAGTCAGTGCTTGCATCAAAGTGGAGAGCTTTCCTACAACAGCGGTGACACCTGGATACAGAACTGTCAGCAGTGTCGCTGCCTGGTAAGTCTTTTGATTACAGCACACAAGACAGAAAGAAAATGAAGTGGGAGATATTTTGATGTGTGCATTTTGGTGCATTAGCATCCACTTAGTTGTTCCCCCTGGAGTGTGTACATAATTAAAATGTGTCTTTTTTTTTTAATGGATATTTATCAGTATTATCAAGTTCCAGCCAAAAATGTGTTTGGACACAGTAGACATAGTCAAAATTATTTGATGATGAAGATTGTTTTAGCAGAGGGAAGGTAATTTGGATGCAGAACATGTGCAAGAACACAGGAATTCAGAGACAAGTGAAGCTTTATAAGAAAATTCTAAATAAATATGAAATTATTATCACAGCTGATAATTTCTAATGTTTTGATAGACTAAAATCTATTCATTCAGACATTTCCAGTAACAGAAATATTAATAAGACTTGATGCAGTCTTCAAAACAGTGATATTAGGTTTTGAAAAATAAAAAGGTATTTTAAAAGCTTGTGATCTTTTTACTAGGCATATCTTTTAGATTCTGGGCAAAACCTCTTCTGCCTGATGCAGATCAGGAAATTACCATGTCAGAAACAGTCTTAAGATAAAAATGAATAGTTTTTACCTCAAGTTAATTTCCTAGGGTCAAGCCTAGTCCATCTAGTAGCTTTCCTGTGTCAGAACATCATGAAAAACAGCTAGAGAGCAATTCCTGTAGACAAGCTTAGCTCCCAGTGTTACCATGACTAAAATCCAATGAAAAAGATTCCCAGGTGCTTCATTAAATATCTTCAAAACAAAACAAAAGACAACCTACAGCTTTGGACCTCAATAGATGTCTCTTCTTTATTCAAGATGCTACTTCTGTAACTAAAGCCGACCTTCCTCCAATTATCACAGAGATATTTCAGATGGAACTTTTTGTTTACTCTTTATAGTGCTCTTCAGTTCAAGAAATAAATTGAAAGTTCTACATCAGTGACAGATTTTAGATTGCTTTCATTCTTAGCATCATATGATTCAAAAAAAAAAAAAATAAAAAAAAAAAGGAAAATTGACCCAGATGAGAATTTTTATAAAACAGAAACTTTGCAATACCTTCTGCAGCAAGAAAAGTAAAGTCAGGGCTATGGCAAATTCCCAGGGATTGCTCTGGGAGAAATTTAACTCACCATTGCTCTTTTGCTCTGGAGAAATTTAACTCACCATTACTCAGAGAATTAGATACAGTTTTTGTGAATAATTTTCTTTCCCAGGCCAAATGTTTCTTTACTTCTTTCTTCCTTCCTTCATAAATCCTGTCTGCTCATTCTCTGCTCAAATGACCTGAATAAGTTTTTAGGTCAGAGATAGATCTGTTCCAAAACAAGTGTTAGTTTAAGACTTCTGTGAAATCTTTTCTTTGACTGATGTAAAAATGTAGCACTTGTCCAGAGTTGAATGCAAGTTGGCCCCAACTTCCAGTAACTGAAGTGAATAACTAGACATCTTAGTATTTGTGTACAGGAGCACAGTAACTTCCCCAAAGAATATTCTGGCTCATTGCAAGTCTCCATCATGTAAAGTTCAGAAAGTGGGATTTAGTTGGGAAATCAGGTAGTCTGGTCATAATGTCAAAAATGGGTGGTAAGTGGGTGGAGGTCCTTTCACTTTAATTCCCTGTTAAACTGTGTTGCTGGTAGTTTGACATTCTTACTACACCCAATAGACTTGTAAGCTTAGTAGGAAAAAAAAGAAGTAGCCCCTTCAGAGCTGAACATCTGAGGGCTTCTTATGCCAAATCAACAATCTTCATAGAAGCCAGAACTAGAGGAAAGAGACGTCAAAGCAGTTTTGAAACACAGCCCTGTTGCAGCTTCTGCCACTTGAAGAAGTAGGACTTAACAGGAAAAAATCCATATTCTGTGTTTCATGAAGTTTAGTTTTCAGTTGCAGAGTTCAGTTGCGGGGTGCATTGACATAAGTTAAATCTAATACCCTTCCTGAATAGCATGCAGCAAAAAGCACCCAACTTGTTGTTCCCCACAGGCAATGAATATTAGTGATCTCTGCACTAGCTTTTGAATAGGACCAGATGGAAAAAATGGTTGGCTAAGGAACATAATGCTGAGTCAGAGAAACAGATAATAAAGCAAGTAATAAATCAAAACAATAACTCTTAATCTTCTCTTGTTCTCAAAACATTTTTTAACAGCAAGGAGAAGTTGATTGTTGGCCCTTGTCGTGTCCAGAGGTGGATTGTGAATTCAGTGTCCTCCCCGAGAATGAGTGTTGCCCACGCTGTGTCACTGACCCCTGCCAAGCGGACACCATCCGTAATGACATCACCAAAACCTGTCTGGACGAAACCAACATCGTTCGCTTCACCGGATCTTCTTGGATTAAGCACGGCACAGAGTGCACCCTTTGCCAGTGCAAGGTAAAGAGCATAAAATTAAGCTGCAGTGTCTCTTTCCCAGTTCGTTCCGCGGCATATAAATATTAATGCACTGAGTCTGGTCAGGAGATAGTCAGTGTCTGCACTTGCTTTAAAAGCAGAGGAGGTTAGAGTAGAAATGTTCAGTTTTGTGAACTTCATTCTTGCATGTACTAGAGTGATGGCTTTAATGCAGGAACAGGTCAGAAGCAGGACAACAGCCCATGCTGCAGTGTGCTTCGAGCAACTTACAGGCCTTGCTCTTTTCCATGAGAATAGCTCCTTTCAAATTTGATTGCAGTACAGCTCCATGCTTTCTTGCAAACGCACACAGTAACAAACAGGTATGTAAGATTAGACCACCAAAAATGTGCTCTGTGTCATCCTACAAAATTAACAGAACTGATTGATTTCCTCCATCAGGATTGTGATGATCAAATACTTCACATATTAGTTACATAGGTAGCAAGTTACTAGTTATGTAGGTATATAGTTTTCTTTCTTTAAAATAAACAAAATCAAAATAATATTTGGAGCATCTAGCAATTTTTATAGTTGAAGGAACTTAGTTTGAGGAGAAAAAATTACAGCTATGGGCTAACATGAATTCTAGCATCTTTTTTTTTTTTTTTTTAAAGATGCAAGAGAGAGGGAAGTTAAAATAAAATTTTCCTATTCAAAATAAGCCTCTAAATAAATTGGATTATATTTTTGATAATCCATTAGAAAAGACTAACAAAGAGTGATTCTACCATAGTCAGGGAGAGAGAGACAGAAGGATTCATCCAAATGATGTGTATCTCCTCTTGAAATTCAGCATTGATTTGGTCTTTATCCAGTGTCCTTCCCAAGGAGGAAACCTTCGAAACTCTAATACATTCTACCATAAACTACTCTGAAAAGGTGTGCATAAAAAAGCACAGTCCTTTACTAGGCAAGTGGAACCTGCTCAATCAAGTGCAGGCATTTGTCTACGTCAGAGTTGGTCTATGGTTAGGAGAAAACTCTATGATCTGACTTGGTGGCCAGTGGTTAGAAAGCCAGCGATTGCCTAAAGGATGTTGAGACCGGCCTACATGCACAAACCTGGGTTAGTGAGGTCCATAACTGGTGGCATACACCAGTTGTAATGATGAGAGTTACTCTGGAGGGAAGAAAATTAAACAAATGAGAGCTGCAACCAAGGGGATGAGGAAGAGGTGATTTTCCCATTGGCCCTCTATTTTTCCCCACAAGGTCCTGTTTGAGCTTGGGCAAGTCACTGTGGTTTCTGTGCCTTGGTTTCCTCACTGCAAAGTGACTAATTATATGTGGTTCTTCTCCAAAGCACATAGAGATTCAGTGATTCAAAATGTGTTTTTCACTCTTATATTGCTAATCGATGGCACTGCAGAAGAAATCTATTTTAGATCAGTTCTCCTGATATTCATTTGTCTGCAGGTCCTTTTTGCCCTTCTCTCTTAAGCAAAGATTGAACTGTAAGCCTGGACTAATTTGTATTGGGTGTAAACATATACATAGGTTACTAAAATCCATTGCTGCATTGTGAACTTCTGTACAATTGAAACAGATACTCTGCTAAACTGCATAGATTTAAAACAGCTCAGGTAAGAATTTGCTCTAAGAACTCATAAAAAATGCCATTGTATTATTATACTTCAGTGTCCCAGATACCTGGAATTAGGTATTTCAGTGGGTAGTCATAAACATGAGGCCTTGATAAAAGTTATTGTGCTATTTAAATCAGGTTTTCAATATGCTTTCCACGCTATGGGTTCTCGAATATCACAGTGGAAAACGTACAACAGGGCAGTGATGCCCAACAGTGAAGATGTAGCACTTTGTCCCTCAGCAAGCAAATCTTATTCAGTTCCCTCCACAGAGCAGTATTCTTTTTGAAACACAGTATCTGTTCATGTTTGTGGCATTTTAATATTTTAGCTCTGCCTGCAAGCAGCCCTCTCCCTCCAGATCAGGTTGATGCTGTGCCGAGTTTGTATCATTGTGTCTTTTCGTCCTGTGTCATCCCACTCTTTTCTTGCAGAGTGTCACATGGAAGGTCAAAGCTCTGGGATAAGCCTCTCTAACCAAGCTACAGCAAAATAGGTTTACACAAATCCTTTAAGAATTCAGAGAGCCAGGCATCAGCTAAAGCTGCCTTAGCCACAAAACCATTTCAAATCACAAGTAAAGAAGGTGAACAGGAGGATTGTCTAACCTCCTGTCACAGAAAGAGTGAAGGAAAACATCTGAATGATTCAGATCTTGGTCTTTAATCAGAGCTGGCAGTTCAGTCATCTGACTGTATTTGAGTTAATTTAAAAATAATGCACACATTTTATTTGCTTTGAAAAAATGAGACTGAAGAAAGAAGTAGTGAGGATGTAGAAAACATATTTTCTCCATCTTTTTTAATCATGTCTTAGGCAATCTGTTCTGTTAATTGCTAATATTCTCAAAAAAAAAATCTAAACTATCAGAGAAAACCTTACAAATTAACCTTTGCCAGTGTTACTGCCTGGATGTTATTATTTGAAGCACTTAGCGCTAAATAAAACTCTCAGTCTCTTCTGTCTAAGTTAAATAAAATAAATAAAACACAGAGTGCCCTTGTTCAACAGCCCAATGTGTACTCTGGGCAAACAGCTGGTACCTTTACAGCAGCTGAATGTCTTTCACCCATCTCAGCTCCTTTCAGTTCGATTGCTGCGGCTTTAGGGTGCAGACAGCGGCAAACTGCACAGTTAGAAGAATCATCACATCCCTTCCCTGGGGGGTGGGAAGGACGGGATGACAATTTCATGAATCAGATCAAAGTTCGTACATGTCTCTATTTTACAGATCTCTATGGTAAAGCCTAGTGGGTGTTTGCAAATAACTGATCTTCTTGCATGGATTGAATTTGTATATGATTATATTAATTAGTTTTTATTCTTTCTTCCCTTAGAATGGCCACGTTTGTTGCTCAGTGGATCCACAGTGCCTTCAGGAACTGTGACACTAACAACCATCTCTCACAAACAGTTTCTGGTTAAAGAATTTCCTTCACAAAAAAAAAAAAAAAAAAAAAAAAAAAAAAAGATCTTTAGACCAAAAATTTTACAAAATCAAAACTGATACTAGGTTGGTTTTGTCCATCTAAAGTGCAGGAATGTGATGAACTCAGTGAGGAGTCAGAGTGAAACTCATGGGACTCAAGAAAATCTCAGATGAGTAAACCTTTATGTGAGGTCAGGCCCAACTTCTGGCTATTTATATGTCTGAAATCATTATGCAGAATATTAGGTTAGTGTAAAATGACACACTGTAATGATGTACATAACGATGTCAAGATGAAAAATGAACTAGGAATCTTGTGAAGCTTGAGGGTCCAACACTTGACTAGGTGCAGAGATTTTTACCTAATCATATTTGGATCTGTATAAATGTGTTTGATTGCTCACTGCAAAAGTTAGCAGTCGTTTGAGTACAAGGATGAGGCCGTCAGGAATAAAGAACATAGCAGCTAAGATGTGTTATGTACAGTATGTGCTCTGAAAAAAAAAAGATACAAGTTATTGTTTAAAAAAGAAAAAAAAAACACAAAAACAAAAACCGTGATGCACAGGCATGGCTTCTTAATGTTTTCTGATGGGAAAAGTCATCAATATTTCCTTGTTTTACTGCACTTACTATTATTTCTTGATTGAATTTGTTCAGTATAAGCTCGTTATTGTGCAAATTTAAATAAATATTTCTCTTACCTTATGTTTCTTTGTGTTGCCTTTCCTTTTCAGCGAAGTCGTTGCTGTATTGTTGCTGTTGCTCCTTTGTCAGCACAGCTCGACAGCTATACCTCACAGATAATGTGTAGCTCCTGTCCAGCTCCTGCACATGCCGGAGTTTCTGCCCAGCACATTATGCCCATCATTTTGTATCTTTGCTGCTCCTCTGAGAGCACATGAGTAACTTCCCCTGTGGGAGACATTCAAGTGAACTGAACAAAACGATTGGTACAGCTCAAGACCAGACCCTGCCTGCCAGGCAGATGCCCCTCAGCCCGGGGGCGCCCTGTTTGTGTGACTGCATCCGTGCTGCTTCGCCTGGGCTGTTCCTTGGGCTCCTGCTCTCTCCAGCCGCAACGCTTGGGTTTGGTTCTCTGGAAGCTCCTTGGCCTGTTCTTGTAGGATCTCTCTGTGCATGAGGATCCCTCCACAGTATTATTGATAAAGAGGCAGTCGTCTGTTAGGAGGGATCACTTAATTTTGCCCACCCTATTTTCAATAGGGTGACAATAAATAAAAGCAGCTACATAACCATGCTCTTCTGGGAAGGAAATCAAGTATAAAGCACCAGCTGCAGAGCAGGGGTTGCAAAGGCTGGATGTTTAGGGGTACACTGCAAACAGTGGAGGCAAAGCCCAAGAGGAGGAAAACAACCAGAAGGGCAGCAGTCTTCTAAATACTGCACTAGTAGTCTTTTCAAGGTGCCTCATTTTTCCTCAGCATTTTTCTTACCAGTTTAATAGATCGTCATGCAACCTAAGCAGGCAAAACTGCTGTTAATATTGTCCCCTTATGATATTATGTTACAAAGGAAGTCTCTGTATATGTTTTTTCACAATGCAGAATATTTACCCTCAAACAGAAGCTACTTTGCAATATTTCATATACAGGACATCAAAGGAGTGCCATGCAAACACATGAAGCTGATAGGTAATTTTTTGCATCCTAGTCCTACTGAATATTGCATATTTTTGGATCAAGAAATACAAGAGATGCCTGGCCAGTGAATGCAAATAATACAGATAACAATAAACTAAAAGCCTGAAACAAATGTAAAAGAATAATTCATTTAAAAAAAAAAAAAAAAAAAAAGAAGACTAGATGTTCTCTATCGGACCGTTAAAGCTGTAAGGATTTTCAGCCCAAATGAGCCTTTTGCCTCTTTGACACCTTGCCCATAAATAACAGCTACTCAAGGGATTTACTGTTTTGTCCAGCTCCCAGCAAGCTGCAATCAATATTCTTAAAGGAGAGTGTGAGCACCTTGAAAAAGGGGCTCTTTCTGTACGGAGGTTTCCTGCCTCCTTGCAATTCCCGGAGGAGAAGCGCTGTCCCGGCCGCAGCCGGCTCTGTCCATGGCAGCTGCCTGCCTGCTTCTGAGGGCAGCTTCAATAGAAGGCGTCCCTGGTTAGGAATTGCACGTTGACTTCAGCAAAGAATAGGTACAAGATGGGTATAGGAAATGCATGAAAACTAGATTTTTCTTCTTTTTTTGAAGATATAGGAAAAAAAGAACAAACATTTTTCAAGGACAAAATCTTCAGTTTCCATCAGACACTATAGAAAGCCTTGAATGCAGCCACAGAGCTGGCACAGGGAAGGTCATATCCACAGCATGGCTGTAAGTATCCCCATTAATCGCGTTTTTATTCGAAATTAAAAAGATGTATGGGTGGGAAACAAACATCCCTTTTCCTCTATTATGCTCACCTGAGCGTTGTAGGGTGTCTCTGCTATTGTAAGTTCATCAGGAGCAGTGCAAACCACCAAGAATAGGCTAGAAAGCACCGTCGAGACAGAATAGTTAAATCTTGAATTAAATCCTTGGTGCATCATTCAATATTACATGTATGGGAAGAGATTTCTGCTGAACAAAGCCGAAATTCTCTGCTGAATAAAAAATGAGAATGGGCTGAGAGAATATTATCTAATTTATCAATGTTCAAGGTTACTAATTAATTGGGAGTTCTTGTAAAGGTCAACAAACCCCAGTGAGACATCCTGATGACCCTCACTTCCATCCCCTTCCCATCTCCTTTCTGCTCACTCAACCCAGTAATAAATAGTTCATGTTTCTGATTTTCCTCAGAAGGTAAATTTAAATAATAGTTAAAACTTATGTCTGAGTTTCAGGCCTAAGCTGTCTATGGCAGCCAATATTATCCATAAAAAACAATTTGCATTTCTATCTTTCTAAAATATGTACTTAGCGTGAGACAGGTATATTGTGTTCTCTTACTAACCTTTCATTATTGATGCATTGTTTTCAGTACTAGAATTCAATAACTTCCATAAAGGAACTGTCACCTCTCTTCAGAGTAATTGCCCTAAGTTAATAGACCAACAGATATAAAGGCAGAAATATCTTCAGTTACCCTGAATTCAATTCTGGGGTGAAACGAGTTGACAAAAGCCAGCAGCACTGTAAATGTCTGAAACGGGAGCCCTTCAGCTGCAAATTTCTGGTACTCACAAATGCCAGAACTGCTCACCTTGGTTCTCAAGCTGCCAGGAAGCGACTGCGGCCGGGCACGTTCGTGGAAATATCCCTAGTCGCTCGGGAGGTTTATTTCCCAGGAACTGGATTCTGGTCACAAATATTTACCAGCATGTCCATGTGTGTGTGCAGGAACGGACAGGGAGGTAAGAGGTTCAGGAGGGCTCCAAAAGTTTGCGTGGGTTCAGCGGGAGACCAGACCAGTTCGCACCAGGGTTGGCTTCACACGTCGCTAGATGCGTAGGGACCGTATCCAGCTCAGGACCTTCCGCGGTCTGAAAGCAGAGGGTGAGCGGCGGCGTGGGGACGTCGCTTTGCGCTCAGGCAAAGCCTGCGGGCGCCTCGGCCAAGGCCTCTGCCGCCCCGGGGGGAGGCGGCGGTAGCCGGGCTGCCGGTTTCACCCCCGGCAGCTGCACTAATGCCCACCCGGCTCAGCTCAATGCGGAGACACAGAACTCAATGGGAAGTTGTAAAATTCGAAAGATGGCCAACCTGGCTTTATTCTGCCTTATTGGAAAGGTCTAGCTCGCTACTAGCGGGAGCGCTTTTGGTTTTTGTTAAATATATAAAGACAACATTCCAGCGCGGCGCAGCTAAGGGCGGCAGCGTGGCTGGGCCGTGGCAGCGCCGCGGGGAGGCCGCCCCAGCCCGGCTGCCCCCAGCCGCAGCAGCCGGGCTGTCCCTCTTCTCCGTGGTCACGGCTCTCTTCTGGTTCTTTTTTAATCACCCCCTTATGTTTCTATTTTAATTTTTAATTAAATATTTTAAGCCTCTTGATGCTTTGGCATGCTGGCCAAATCTCTGACCTGGAAGGAGAAACATAGGGCACCGGTGGGTTTCTGTGCAAGAGCCGTTTTAGGAAGATCCTGAAAAGGAAAAAGACCATGTTGCAAATCCTGTTTCTTAGTTCTCAGCCATGTAAATAGAAGGGCAGTTGTCAGTATTTCACCTTTTCGTTTCCTTCAGCAAGCTACTCATGCTAAAAAAAAGCAGATCAACTATTTTAAATCCATCTTATAGGCCATCCATATAGGCCTGCACTAAAACTTAGCAGGTGAAAGTCCATGGTGATTACCATTTTCTTATTGCTGGAGCTTACACAGTAAGATGCCAGATAGATAGGAATTGTTTAATGTAACTGGAGATTTGCACCCTGTGCTCTACCAATATAGTTTCCGTAGATCATTTCTATAACATAAAACTTTAACTACTAGAAAGCATAATAATCTATTGATCACATCACATTTCATACATAAAAGAGCCAAACTCAATTACCATGCTTCGTCTGAAAAGCTGTTTTTGTAAGCAGTATTATTTTATGATTTTAGACTTGCAGTGTAACTCCCAGGATATCATTTATGTATCAGCAGTATTTCTTGCATCTGTAAAATAAAAGTCTTTAAGAACTAGTTTTAGGGCTCAGTCATAGCTGCAAACCAAAATAACTAGAGGTGCGTGGCAGCAGCCAGAGCTTCGTTTTAACCAGAACAGCAGAAACAAGGTACCGAAGCGAGGGCAATACCCCCGTCCCACCGCACCGCGCAGCGCACGGGGCCGCGCGTGCCTGCAGGCCTGGCCGGGAGAGGTGCGAGCGCCGCAGCCCCGGCAGGAGCTGACGCTGTTACCCCCCGCTCCGCAGCTACCGAGCAACTGCGGCTGCTTCCCTCCCGCTTCTCCCGCAGGGACGGCAAGGTCCATCCCGGGCAGATCCCTTCGAGCCCCAGCCCGGCTCAACCAGCTCCGGTGCTTGCCGGAGCAAAGGGGGGTATTTTTGTCACGCCTTCAAACACAGCAAATTGAACTCGTCACTTCCAGCACTGGAGGCCACGAGCGCTGCTGCAGAGGTTTCAGCCAGTGTTAAACATCTCTTTACAAAAGCCAGCATGTATATATATTCCCATTGCGCATTGGTAAATGTTCATAAGGAGCGCTGCAATTAGCATTGCCTGATGGTTGCTGCATTTAGATAGGTTTGGAATCAAATTCTTATTTTAGTCCCAATTTTCGCAGTTTAGATTCATCTGTGTTTGCTGGTACTTCGGAACTTGAACCAGGCTGAGAAACTGGTTGCTGAAATCTTAATTATCTTCGTGTTTTCTCCTGATTGAGGATTATAGCAAATCAAAGTTCTTTTTTTCACTAAAAAAAAAAAAAAAAAAAAGCTTCCAATTGGCAGTCAAGAAGGTCAATTTGCACTGTACTCCCACACGTCTAAATCCTTAAATCACCCCACCCCAACGTCTGAAATGCTTCATCAATTCCAGCAAAGCTGTAATGTTCAGACTTTTATGCAGGCCACTTAGGTGATCTCTTTTATTTCTTAAATAGCAAGTTTTCTTCATTCATGCAGCTTTCAAATGATTTCTGCATGCTTCATGTATTTGAATTGCTTCTTATGGGTGATATCCACTTGCACATAAAGCTTCTCAGCTGTTGCATTTGGGTTTTTTAAGCTGTTAGAAGTTTAGGTTCATGTATCCCGTGCCCTGGCATATGCCTGCTCAGAAGATGCTGAATTTGGCCCATGTGCATTATAGGGAAGTCAAACTTTTGTTTGATTTAGTCTTTGAAGTGGTTTCTGTCTTTTACAGTGTTCGTCAGCTTTGCCCGAGCGTTTTTACACTAATCCAGTTTACAAATGTAGGCCTGGATTTTGGAGCAATCGATCAATACAAGGTCAGCTGGAGGCCTTTCTTGCATTGGGAGAGTCAAAACTTAGCCAAAGAGACATTTATAATAATATACAGAAGCCTAGATTTCACTGTAACCCAAATGCTTTTCATGTACAATAAGAAATACACAGAATGGCTTCAAGTGAATAAGGTAATCAATTTTTTTCCCTAGTTTAGCAAGAGCTGAGATGTGAATTTATATTACATTTAGTGAGCTGTGCTACTCCAAACAAGCGAACCCTGAGAAGTCACCGACCCCATAACCCAAATACTGGTTAAAAAAACTTGCTCCGGATGACAAGGTGTCCTGGAGGGAAAGCGGCTGCTGCTGAGCTCTGAGCACACCGGGACGCCCAGCGCACGCGCACGGTGACCGGGGTGCAGGGGGGCTAGCAGAGGGTGCTGTCACCGGTCCCCGCCGCGGCGCAGGTGGCTCTGCTGTCCTTGCCCTGCCGAGGACAGGAATGTGCACGTGACAGCCACCGGATTTTGACGGCAGTTCCTCAGAAAGTCCTTGATCTGTGCAGCTGTCACCACTTGCGACCGTCTAGCCACGCTCTTAGAATAGATATGGTTTAAATGCACCTAGTTTTGAAGGAAAACACCCGCGACAGAAACCTCCCGGTGTTCGAAGACCACGGCCGCCAGCGGGACCACAACGACCCTCCGCTCCCTAAGATCTGCACCCGCTCGCTGCGGGAAGCCCGCGGCTTGGCGAGGCCTCGGCGCGCGTACCGGGAGCGCGGCGAACGTGCCCTCTGCCCTTCCCCTGCTGCCGAGGGGGCCCGCGGAGCGCA
>VZSV01000004.1:9237649-9250318 GCA_013398735.1 Nothocercus julius
CCCCGCGCTGCGCCGCGGGCGCGCGGCTCGCCAGGGGCTCCCTCGTAGCCGCCCGCCGCTCGTCAGCACACCCGGCATTGCCGGCTGCGGCCTCAGCTAATCCCCCCCCGCTTAGTTCACAGGCGAAAGTTCACACAGAGCGAGTTTTGATCCTATTTGTAGGACTACTTATAATTCCCATCCCTTCTTTTGGGGGAGGATAATAGCTTCCATCCCCGAGGGAAAAAAGAACAGAACAGAAGTGGTGGAAAGCTCATTTATATTTATACAATATAGAGACAAAAATGCTTTCAAACTCCAAACAGAATTTCCCCTCTTAATCATCTTCAGTTCCACACAATGAGAGTCCTTCTGCTCTGTGTGTTTTTTTTCCCTTCTTGGTTTGTACTATTGTTTTGCCCATCAAAGCAAAAAGCTTTCTTTTTTATTTATTTTCCCTCCCCACAATTGATGAAAACATGTGTATACAATCGCTGGATAATGTGTATTGTGAGAACTGACTTTTTGCACGTGTTGGTGCCAGACGGGAGCCTGTCCTTGCAGAACAGCTCTGCTTGCGCTGGAGCCGCTCACCTACGCAAGGGGCTGCACTCGCAGGCAGCTCCATCCCAGTGACAGGTCTCGGTGCCCTCCTGCACCGCGGGATCCTCGCGCTGAGGTCCCTCCTCTGCTCCGCTGCGCTCGGGAGCTGCTCCTTCACCCTGCCACAGCAACGCGAAAAACGCTTCTCATTTAGCCGAAAGGACAACCACAAACGCCTCGTGTATGCACTGCTAGGCTTTCCAAAAATACTGTCCTGCAGGAGGACAACATGCACAAAATGAATGATTTTTAATAATAATAAATAAAACCCGCAAGCCCCAGGGGATGTAATCTCAGTGTCAGTTTGAACTTGCTGGGTAGCTTTTACTCACTGGACTGCTCAGTGTTTTGTTAACAACCATGGAATTCAAAAATGTTAAATTAGTCACTGGAGAGTTCCCATTTTATTCCCTGTCTCCTCGAGGAGCAAATAGAGAATTACAAGGGAAACATTAATAAAAAATCAACTATAATGGCTGCAAGGACTGATACAAAGTGCACTTCCTAGCACTCATCAAGGTCTAACAGTATGAAAAATTTCATGCAATTCATGCTTGATACGGTGTGGTTTGGTTTTTCAAAAAGAACAACATATTTTGCATTAGAGCTAAAATTGCCTCCATAAATAATAAACCCTCTGAAAGCATAAGGTCCGTGCAGAAGAGCAGAAGCAATGGCAGTAAGCTCCTCTCAGGTTTAAGTGGTAACAGATGGGCAATGTACCTGGTTTTCCCTTTTTGAACACAGCTGTTTGTGCAATCTTGGAAGAATTAAAGCCAGCGAGCCCTCGCAGAAGGCCCAAATTCACACGGGCAGCTCGACTGACTGAGAAGAAAGTTCATTTAAACGAAAGGAACTTATCCCCCTCACTTTAGTAGTGGTGTTCGAACTCCATGCAAAAGACTTTTCTCTTTTCTTTGAGTGTCACTAATGGGACAGAAAAAAAACAAGCAATAGCCCAGCTTGGATCCTTCTCTTTCTCCCCTTTTCTTTTTTTTTTCCCCCCCCCTCCCTTTTCCTTTTCCTTCTCTTCTATATTACTGGGCTTTATTTGCAGACGTTCCTGGCACTGTACGCAAGATGATCTCACTCATTAAGTCTGCATTGCTTTCATATTTAATTCTCTGACCACTAAAGCACAACAAGACACTGAAGAACATCCAACATCCCTGGAAAAGCCAACAGAGCTGTTAAAAAATGAAAACACAGACTATGTGTTGCCTGAATGACAAGCAATTTAGAAGCGCAGCATCCTGGCTTCATAAGTACATGTGGCTGGCTTCCCATCTAGCGGCATGTTGGTGAGCCTCTCCTGGTGCCTCCCGGTTTTGTGATGGCCAAAGGTGGATCCAGGTCACAACCACTTTGCTCACTGTGTAAATCAGTCAACCCGAACTACCACTTCTTAGTGCATTTCAATTATTTATGACTCCAAATCTAGTTGAACACATATGCTTCTAGGCCTGACTCTGAAAGCTAAAAGAAGAAAAAAATAAGCAGCGCAGAATCACAGAATCATTATGGTTGGAAAGGACCTTCGAGGTCATTGAGCCCATCTGTACGGCCTGCAACACCCTGCCTGCCAGACCGTGTCCCCGAGCGCCTCAGCTGCACGTGTCTGCAACACTGCCTGGGACGGTGGCTCCACCGCCTCCCCGGGCAGCCTGTTCCAGCGCTTCACCACTCTTTCTATGCAGAAATTTATCCTAATATCTAACCTGAACCTCCCCTGGTGCAACCTGAGGCCACTTCCTCGTGGTAGTTACTCTGGAGAAGAGATCGACCCCCGTCTCATTACAACCTCCTTTCAGGTAGTTGCAGAGGGCTATAAGGCCGCCCCTGAGCCTCCTCTTCTCCAGACTAAATAACCCCAGCTCCCCCCGACAGGGTTATTTAGTCTGGAGGAGGCTCAGGGATGACCTTATCACTTTGTACCTCACAAATCAACAGAAATGGGAAACACCAGACTGGGCAATACAGGAGGTTTCTCCCTGTTGACTTTAGGGAGCCCGTATTTTTACATTATTATATAAACACTACTACTACTAATAATAATAATACAAGTGTGCAATTGAAAATACACAATCCTGGTATTCTTTTAGTATGCTGCTCAGATGTACAGCTCAGACATACACACACGTTCGTGCATCTCAATCAAAAGCACTGGTGCTAACCTGTTGGATTATCTGCACCAGACAGCTCCGCACCTAGGTCCTGCTAGCTACCCGGAACAACAAAACCCAATGCCATCCAAAACAAACTTCTCATCAGCTATGTCTAATCTGATGGACGCAACCACCAAATGTCTTTGCCCAGCTTTTGAAAGCCAGGGTTGGAGGAGGATCCCCTCTCCAAGCGCACGGATACGGACTGGGTGAGGTTCAGGTAAGCGCTGCCCGAAGGGGTTTTCAGTGAGTTCCTCCCCAGTTATCATGGATATGTCCTGCAGGGAATTATGAAGCAACAAGCTCTCATCAGATATTGATTATCATAAACTACACGTTGGCAACAAATGGCACTGAAAATTAGTCAGGAAAGTCATTCTCCTGCACCTTTCATTGATACAATGAATATTTAAAGCAGGGAGAAAATGCTTCAGTAGAAAGGAGAGAGCATCAAGCTCCTGGGAAGCTTTCCAGGCGAGCTTTCCCTGGCTGCCTTTTAACAACTTCACTCTCCCGATCGACAAAGCATAGCGGAAGGCATGCCTGCAGATGTAGCAGGTGTTTTGGGCACAGCATTTCAGGTAAAAAGCAGAGCAGCTCTATCATCATTTTCTGGAAAAGCCCTAATTCCACCCAACTTTGGCAGAAGGGCTCGCCTCCAAAAAAGCCAACACAGCCAAGAATTCCGGGTTAAATCCTACCCTCCCCTTGATGCTCATTTGTCACCAGGTCACTGCAGATTTTTGGAAGACTCTGTAGGAGAGAGAAGCCCTTTCATGGTGCCATTGCACTGAGCAAGCACAAGCCCTTGCTCAGACCGTAGCATGAGATAAGGAGCAGTGAATGAGAAACTTCAGGGGAAGCAGAAGGCAACTTGCACAAACTCCGCAGGTTCCATTTAGTGCTAATAGTTTTGATCTGTCTTTAAGATTTTCCTCACATTAAATACCTATGTAGATGATCAGGCATGTTTCCTGCCCCTTCATCATGAAAGTTAATTACTGGGCTTGGATTTTGTTTGCTTTAGCTCCTCTCGTTATCATTGTGGAGTCAAATTTAGCTGGTGTTTTGGCTGGATTTTGGGGGGACTATCAATGAATGTGGAACCACTTGGGTAAGGCAGCTATTTTCTTCAGCCCCATTAAATCTTCTCGGAATTTTCAATTGCCCCAGTGCAGAGTCAAACACAGGGCCTGATACGGAGCTGTAAATTGGTGCCTAATTGACCTAGTCCTTTCCAACGAGAGAGGCCCCAGCTCACAGGCCTCAACTTCCATTTCCAAGTGATGAGGTGAGACTGATCTGGAAGGCACTGAGCGAGCAGCTCCAGTTTCTGTATAGGCTTGATTTGAAACAACACCTGGAAAGGCTCCTCTTGTCAGCAACACCACCACTTTGTCCTTTGCATTGCTTTAAAAAAAAAAAAAAAAAAAAAAGTTGTTGCCAGCCTGCAACATTTGCAATGAACAAGCTCTAGGGCTTGGGGTGCCGCTCCACCTGGGCTTGTGCCATTCACTGTGGCCTTCCAGCTGGTGTTTTGTCCCTCTCGCTGGTAACGAAGGCCTGACATCAAAATAAGCCCATTTATCCGCTTCCTGATTTAAATGCAGACAGGCTGAGGGGCTATTTAAAGCAGTGGCAGTCAGCAGAGCAGATGCTTGCGGCGCGAGTGCTGGGCCATCATTAACAGGCCTCCTATGGAAAACTTTGGCCACCTGGGACTCTTCGGCTTATTAGGGAAGTTTCAAACTACTGTGTCTCTTTAGCAGGCATAAAGTAATCCAAACTTGCTAATGATGTTGAACACTGTTTTAACTATTGCGGGGAAGTGACTTTGAGCTGAAAGAATTAAAGCCCTTGTGGTGTTTTACATTATGGTCTTCATTTCTTGCAAGTGAGATGAGTTATAATTTAAGTAAAAGTAATGCACACAGTCTCTTGAAATGAGTGGCAACTGCTTCTGACTTTGTGGAGTGCTTCTGACACAGACTTAGAGATTTACAGATGATTTTTTCTTTCTTTTCAGTCATCAGATTATCTGTAACATGGAAAACCACAGTATGCAAGTCGCTCCCAGCCATATCAATTCTCACCACTAGCAAACCTAGTAGTGTGTGTTCTACAGGTTAGTACCACAATTTAAATCACATTTGCTAAGTAAGAATATGTGTTTTAGCAAAGTTTTCCAGCATCTTACTCAGAGTGTAATAAATTGTGTTGCTTGCTAGCTTTGTGGCTCCTCTAAGTTTCTGATCATAAGAAAAATCGATATCTCATTTCTTACATCAACCAGATGGATAGGCCAGGCAAGGGCTTCAGCCAAGGCTTTGTGCCACTGTGTCAGGGAGAAAACAAGTTTTCCCTGTTTCAAGCTCTACAATTTACAAGCAGTTATTGACGGCTTTGCAGCACTTTCTCCAGGTAAGATCTATCATGGTAGAGCTTTAAAGTCTTGCTGGCTCTGCTGTATTTCTTTAATCCCCGTCACTTGCCAAGTGTAGTTATAAATTCCTAAAATGGATCTTACCTTTGAATGAGCCACTAAAAGTTAAGAATAGCCAAGGAATGAAAGAAGTGGTCTGAATTTACAGTCAGTCTGACTTCTACTGATGCCCGCCAAAAAAGGTGTCAAAACCCAGCAACTGCACATTCATACCTTTTGATTAAATTGGTGTCCCTGTGTGGCTATATGACACATCTCTTTAAATTTGTTGCAGGACATGTTGATAGAAAATCAGCTGGCAAGAGCAGTGTTTTTCAGCTCTGTGGATATCATGGAACATGTTAAAATAACACATAAAAAATGTCTTTTTTAATATTGAAGATAGGTAGAACTAACATTGATAAAAATAAAGTATCTTGTAAGTTAGAAGAGAACTGAAGAAAGCTTCTTTTTGTCATGCTCTCACAGATACAATTCAAAACATTATTTAGTGAAGATGTTGATTATTTATATACACAATATATCATAATCAAAAAAAATATATTAAAAGATAATTGAACCTCGTGATTGCCAAGCGAATCAGTCATCGCATGGGAATGCCAAAGAGGAATTATCCCCTTAGCTCAGGTTGATCATCCCACTCACAGTGTTTATTACAGTATTTTCCCATGGAGAATGGCTGCTTGGCAAAGAGAGCCTGGATTCTTTTTGCCCAATTCATAATCTCTAGTAAAACCTTTGTATTAGTGAGCTGAGCTTACAGAGACTCTATTTTTTCATAGCTATGTCACTGGCTATGAGACAAACATCTTAAAAACTTAGCTTGGAGAAAGCCAGCGCTAGCATTTAGTATCTAAAGCACTCTTGGCTATCAATAGTGCCTAATTCCCCAGTAATGCAAGAAATTTAAAATTCAAATGCAGGTACTCCATTTTCCACATGTCACTATCAGGAGAGCTACCAAGGCAGCTCAATTCACTCAAATCACAAAGGGAATTTGTGTGCAAATGCAGGCCCTTCATATTCTAGTGGAAAGCGGCAGCATACCAACGAGTGTGAGACACGTCCACGCTCGACTTTGCGCTGGTGCAGAACGGTCCCATCACTAACCCCACGCACTGGGTCCCGCCTGTGCTCCACCACAGCCGGTTCCTGCACACATGGAGATCTCGGGGAGTTGTGATGACGCAGAGGGTCTGTGAGCCCTTGTGGACTGAGCCCCGCCACCCTGGCCCCTCGCTGACACATTGAGACGTGTTTTATCGAAGTACAATACCAGGAGCTCAAGGACTTGGCCTCTTGTTTCCCTTTGAATTTTCAGGCTCAAAATTTTAAAGGGAAACCAAGAAGGAAGCTCCAATCTAAAGCAATATCCATGTGAGTCTCAGAGACTGGAAACCGATGAATGTCACAGAAAAAAAATGGCAGTGTTTGATGACTGGACATGCCTATGAAACACAATAAGACTGCATACAACTTCTTAAATAAATGAAAAGGGGCTATGGTAGTCAGGTTTTGTTTTGCAGAAATAAATATATCAAACCATGGATCCACGATGCTTCTATTTGCAACTTCTGAAGTGCAGAAAATTCAGATAAAGGTTTCTATTTTAGCTGATTTCGATTGAAAGCACAAAATCAATGTTACCACATATCAACATAGGCAAAGACAGAATATAATGTTCTTTACTGTATCTTTTGAAGTTTGCTTTTGTTAAAAGTATACTATAAATTTCTTCTGGAAAGGGAATTTAAAGACCATTTTGTCAGAGAGGTCACAAGAGGCAAAGGAACAGCATTTGCACACCTCATTTTAGCTTGTCGAACTTTGAGACAGAAATTGAAGTTAAGAAAAGAGAACAAACTGTGACTTAAAAGCAATGCTTCTTCCTTTCCTGGCTGATTGCAGGCTCAAATTGCAGTTAAAATTCTCAGGAGATGTACAGATTGAGATGAAATATTGGGTTGGTATACTGGTAGCATGGAGATCATAGCTATAAGCTATTTTTGTAAAGCATAAATCAGTGTCTGAACACCAAACCTTGGGAGTTTAGTATTCACTTCATATATAATCCATGATTATAATTTTTTACTTGACGATATATCATCACTCATGCAAGTAGCTATATTTTTTTCCACCCATAACCACGCAACTTGTGTGCAAGGCAGTGACTTCTGAAAACTTCCAAGTGTAAATAGGAAAAAGGATATTTTTTGTTATTGGTTATTCTGGGCCCCATTGAGGAACTGGTGCTGTTTGTTCCTACCTGCTACAACCCAGGGCACTGAACAGTTCTTTCCCAAAGAGCTTATTTTTTAATAAGGCAAGACAAGCACAGGCTCACAGAAAAGATGCAGCAGCCAAGAAGCGAGACTGAGTGACAGTTTGCAGTCAGCATGTTAATTCAATTCTCTTTTTTTCTTAAGAAAACAACATGGTAAGCAAGGATAAAGCACGGAGGCATGAGGGAGAATCCTGACAGAGCTGGAGCAAGTGACTAATTAGTATGGAGGAGGGAACGTCTGAAGTTCAACGTGGTGTGACTTGTTTCCTAAACTGTTGGCTGCCTTGTTCAGTTAATTTGCAGCATTTCGCACCATGTGCCCACACCCTCCAGCTTGCAGCTGAGAACATTGTATCTTTAATCGGGTTCTGTGGAGCCAGTGCCAGCGCTTTTGCTCTGGGCTCCCGGCTCGGCAGTGGCTCACAGATGTCTGCTGGCACCGGCAGCAAACGTGATCCGCGCTGCAGGGCTGCTGGGGTTCTCTCTGCCCCGGCTCCTCCAGGCGGAGCGCGTCTGTGATCTCCTGTCTAGATCCTCTTCCTTCCTGTCCCACACCTATGTGGGTCAGAGCATAGTGCACCTCTTCGGTCCAGGTGTCCAAGGCACCTGAGGACTATCTCTGATCAGACTTACGGTGGTTTTAGTGGGGTTTTATGTATTTATTTATTTATTTGAAGGAATGTGTTTTCTCCTTGGTGGGACAACGCGGTTGCAGCAGCTCTGC
Source organism: Nothocercus julius (assembly GCA_013398735.1). NCBI lineage: Eukaryota > Metazoa > Chordata > Aves > Tinamiformes > Tinamidae > Nothocercus > Nothocercus julius. Next base: position 9,245,848 of record VZSV01000004.1, read on the forward strand.
TCTGATGGGACAAAGAGCAGGAGATAAAAAGTGGGCTGAGCCTCGCCTCTGTCGTTTGTGTTTAGCCGTGGGCAAGGTTTGTTATAGCAAAATCTTGCCAACCATCCTGTACCAATGAATGAGAGCCCACGGCGCCAGCAGAACTGCAGGACCTTGCTGCCCCGAGGGGTGGTGTCGTGGCAGGTTGCTGGTCCTGCTGGGCTCACATCTCACTGGTATTCGTTGCAGTCTTCCTACAGCACCCTTAGGCCACTCTTATGCTGGCAGATCAGCCACATTTACTACCCATGACTAGTAGTTTGCTGTGGGCGAGTTTGCACAGCCCCTCTTGGTAGTGTGCCCAGAAAACAAGAGCTGAGATGATAGCAAGTACACAGTGTATGTGAACACAGTACCCAAAACTCTGCCTTCGGAGATGGTGGTTGCCCAAAACAGATAATCACAGAATCACAGCGCGGTTGTGGTTGGAAGGGACCTCTAGAGATCACCTAGTCCAACCCCCCTGCTCCAGCAGGGACACCCAGAGCACGGGGCACAGGGCGGCAGCCAGGCGGGTTTGGCAGATCTCCAGAGAAGGAGCCTGCACAGCCTCTCTGGGCAGCCTGTGCCAGGGCTCTGGCACCCTCACAGCAAAGAAGTTTGTCTCCAAATTCAGCTGGAAAACACTATGAGGAAAGTAGCAATGGTGAAGTTTGCTTAAGATGACCATCAACTGAATTAAATAGTTGGCAGAGGATTACCAGGAGACTTCTGAGAGAAAGTCTCATCCTGGAAACAAACCCAAAAGAAACATGTGAATGTGATAAGGGCCAAAACCGGAAGAGAGAAGGGGGAAGGAACAGAGCAGCCCCCAAAACCATGGCTGGCACTGCTGGAAGCCACCCCCCAGCATTGCTGGACTCTGTGACAGCCTGAATCCAGTCAGTTGGCTGGAACTGATGGGATGCCCGGGGTGCCGTGTGCTCGTGGGGTGTACTCTCACCAGCAAGCCTGAGGCCTTAGCTGTTGCACTGCCCGTAGCGATCCTGAACATGAAGCTCACTGATTTCCCATTAATTAAGCGCGGGTAATGAACAGACAGGCTTCCGGGATTGGGATGGGCCATGGTTCTTGCCGCAGTGACCTCACAAACCCCGACGTCACGGAGGAGTTCCCAGGGCCCCGGCAGTGCCTGGCTCCTGCTCGTCCCTCATGTCAACTGTGATATCAATTAAGCTGGTGCTGCCCGAGGACGAGGTGTACCTGGCAGGCTCCAGCATAGCTGGCCAGCTGGTTCTGAAGCTTAGGAGCACCCTGGTGGACCCGGTGGTGAAGGTGGAGCTGGTGGGAAGAGGCTACCTGGAGTGGAAGCAGGAAGACAACCCCCACCTGGACTACAGCAGGAGCACTGTATGCAGGAACCAGGCTGTCTTCATCTCCAAAGCGCACAATTTCCATATCAACGGTAAGACCCAGGCACCAGCTAATGTAAGAGCTGTTTCTTGGTGTTGGATTAATGAAGACGAGATCAGACCAATGGGGAGGAAGTCTTCTTTGTGCCAATGTCCGTGTGCTCTGTTTCTGTCCTGTGACGTGTTCCCTTTCACTGCATTATACAGCAGCAGGGTGCTCGGGATGAACTTCAAGGTTTTGGTAGGGGATGTAGCAGTTCAGAGCAGGAGAAGCGCCCCAAGGACTGTGGCTGAAGTGACCACTCGTTGCAGAGAAAGCTACCACAGACTGCTCAGCAGCACACAGAAAACCTGTAGTCACAAACACATTACTGAAGCACTCTTTGGTCATCTAAATCCTTACCTGCATTTATTGCCTCATATGCCACTGGTGATACAAGCTCTGTTATATTTTCAAATACAGTAAGGGGTTACAGTTAAGGTTACTGCTGTACTGCTGTATCTTTACTGGAAGACAAGAAACATCTGAGGCACGCACTGAAACCACCCACAGAAGTATGATGTTTTCAGTGAGATACGCACCCCAACATGCACACACATAAGCACAGAGCTAGCCATTAAAACTCACAGATTTTTTTATAAAGAATAAAGCCAGTGGGCTGTATGACCTAAAACGTGTTTATTTGCAGACCACTGAATTATCCCAGGGAGTGCAATAGCAGGTGGAGGTCTCTAGAAGGGTGCACTTCCCTTCCTTGCCCTTCCTTTCTTAGGACCTCTGGGGGAATCCTGGAGATTTAATCTGCAGATCACAGGCTGAAAGTCATCACCCATGTTTAGATTAGTACTGAAGTTAGACTGCATGCCAATGCACAAAAGCTGCATTGAAGCTCCACCCGGCAGTGCTCAGCCTTCATTTCCTCACGGACTTGAAGGCTCTGCCTTGTCTGAAGGTCATCGCCTTTTGATGCCTTTCGCCTTTCACATGCATTACAGCCTTAGCCTTGACCTACTGCAGTCTGCAAACTTCCTATAGACAAACTGATGTTACAGCCCTGTAATATCTCCTGTTTTTCTTTTTTTTTTTCTGTTTTTTTTTTTTTTTTTTTTTTTCCCCAGCATAGCGGTCTACAGAAGTGCTCTCACAGGTCCAAGAAACCATGTTAAAATATAAAAGATATAGACATGACCCTTCTTGCCCTGAATGCTCTGGGCCCGCCACTGAAGCTGGCATACAAGAATGTGTATTTGAATAGGTTGCTGCGTGTGTCAGCTTTTGACATTCAGTTACTTGACAGAACCTTCCTGCCTGGTATTTGACCTTACCACATGCCCTACTTTGGTTCCATCTTATGCCTATGGAAGAAGTGTGTACACCTGGATCTGGATGCCTAACAGACATAGTTCTTGTTAAGTCCTGTCACAGCATAGGGAATTCAGTAATGTCTCTCTGAAATGAAGATTGCCTATAACACTGACTTCCAGCCCACTGCTGAATATGACTAGTAACATTTCTAGGATTGTTACAGCCAAGTTGCACTGCTACCAGGAATGGTCCTCAGCAGCAGCAGCAACCTCTGGTCAGAGAGAACCAGCCCAGAGCCCTTCACACACTGCTCTGCAAGGTCTGTCACATCCCAGGAAACCTGTTGTGTCCTTCACAGAAAGGTCACCCCTCAAGTCATTCCTACCAGCAACCTATTCACACTTTCTCACAGCTACAACCGTCATCTTGGAGCTCATGTGGTTCTGTCATGTGGTTCAGGAGGATAAAGTTTTGTGAGGCCACAGAGGGGCTGTTTCTCCTGGGGAATGGAACTCATACCCTCCAGCAACTGGGAGGCAAGGCAGGTGAGCGCACCTCCGCTTCCAAAATCTCAGTAACACTGATTAAGGCCACCATCACTCTTTCTCCATCATTCTTAGTCTGAAGGCTGATGCAGGAGGTGTAGTGCAGTTTTTCAAGAGTCTCTTTAGAAGTGATGTAAAATAAACCAGAGAAAACAGGCTTAAAGTACATTGGAATAAGTACCTGAAAGCACTTCTTCTCTACCTAAAGGCTGACCCACTTCAGCTCTGTGCACACAGACAAGCTCTTAAGGCCATTCTGCAGAAGAGATGGAGAAAATTGGACTTTTTAGTCAATCCACACACTGCAAAACCTATACTGTATCCTACACCCCTTCCAGCTGGGGCTACAAGACAGAGAAGTCACCACAGGACCCAGCCCCAGATCATTCCAGAAGGGGACCACTTGTTTCTCTCAAGACTAAACGGTGCATTTGCTCTCACTTTGAAGTCTGCTCCCACTTTCAAGTCTTCTCTTCTATTAAACAAGAACATTGCCAAAATAACTTACAGAGAACTTGGTAAAGTGAGATAAGGCCCCGAGAGTTTCAGGTTTCTACAAACCATCAGATTAGAGAACATGACTTTCTTATATTGCAGCTATCCGAGAGGCTGATGAATTTTCGTTTCTTCCCTATCATATTGTTTTAGGCATTTCTTCTTTTCAGAGTTACAATCCCAATTGATTGAAAACACTGTTACGCCAGCTGGTAAATCCGCCACACTGTGGGAAACAATATCCGGGCTCTCCTGCCAGCAGGGATATCCAGTTTAGGTTATTAAAACTTGAGACATTGTAGAATTCATCTGCAAAGGGATGAAGTTAGCAGGACAAAAATCTGAAAGTGTCACATCCCCTAGTGATATTGCTCAAAGGAAAGTTTTGGCATAAGGTGTTAGAAGAAAAGAAAGCCCAAGTTTGGACAATAAAAATGCCAGAAGATGATGGAAACAAGTAGATCTTGGGTGATGAAGAGTCAAGAGTCTGATGTGGACAAAGAGGCCATGTTTGTCCCTCCATAGCAGGGACAGTCTTTCATAGGATCATAGAATGCTTAAGGTCGGAAGGGACCTCTAGAGATCATCTAGTCCAACCCCCCTGCACACGCAGGGTCACCTAGAGCACGGGGCTCAGGACTGCGTCCAAGCGGGTTTGGAAGATCTCCAGAGAAGGAGACTCCACAGCCTCCCTGGGCAGCCTGTGCCAGGGCTCTGGCACCCTCACTGTCAAG
>VZSV01000004.1:9250574-9311459 GCA_013398735.1 Nothocercus julius
AGGGCAGATGTTCCAGGCCCCGGATCATCCTCGTAGCCCTGCGCTGGACTCTCTCCAGCAGCTCCACATCCCTCTTGAACTGGGGAGCCCAGAACTGCACCCAGTACTCCAGGTGTGGCCTTAGCAGGGCTGAGTAGAGGGGCAGGATCCCCTCCCTCGGCCTGCTGCAGACGCTCCTCCTAATGCACCCCAGGATCCCCTTGGCCTTCTTGGCCACGAGGGCACTGCTGCCTCATGGTCAGCAGTTCATTACAGGCAGGGGGACCTCACCCACATAAAGCTGAGTTTGATCAAGAGGAAGTAAGAGAGACCTTAGAAGGAACGGACTCACAGTTGTGCAGAGGAAGAGCCAAATGTTATTTTTACCGCACACGGGCTCTTCTGCACAAGTGAAGTAAAATGCTGGACCAAACACTCAGATCAGGTGCACAGTTGTGTTTGTCAGTGAGAAGGCTCGAACACCCTGAGTGTTTAACAGGCTTCTAGTAACATGGTGTTGTCTGGCTTTCAGATGGATGGCTCGATTCTGGGGTCCACACCTTTGACTTCCAGTTCAGCTTTCCTCCAGGCCTTCCCTCGACATTCACCAGCAAAATTGGCTTCATCTCATATTTTATTCAAGGGACTTGCAGCGGCCGTGAAATTATGTTAGCTAAAGAGAAGAGATATTTACTGCTGCAAGGAACCTTTGGCAACTGTGGAGCAGATGCAAACAACATGGTAAGGAGAGCAAAGAGCTGAGGTGGGGACACACCACACTAATGCCTGTTTCAGTTGAGAGCCTCTACATTTTACCACAGAGCATCCATGAATCTCCAGTTCCGGCTCATACTTCTTCCTCCTTTTAGCGTTCAAGCGACACCGTCAATATGTTCTGCCATCTTCGTACCAAGGGCTTGCTCCAGGGTATTTCTTTATTAGCATATAAGACGCATTGTAAACGTTCAATGCGGGGAGTGCCTTAAGATCCAGGATGGGGAAAGTACACCAAACAGAAAGTCTCTTTTTCACATAGGCACTTTTGGTCTACCTAAACTGGCACAGTTGGTCACCAGCCATCAAGACAGCTAGAACATACTGATTTTAACCATTTTGTGGCCTCCCTCTAAATTTAGGCATGGATGGTTAAAGGTGATGAGGTTTATGTGTGCACATGTGTGTCATTACCCAGACGCTCAGGACAGTTCAGCCATGTCACACTGCATGCAGCAGTGAGGACTCTGTTCATGTGGACAGCAGGGCCCACAGGGAGGGTTGAGCAGCCTCAGCTGTGGCATGGGGAATTTCTGCATGTAGTGCTAGGGGCTCAGGCTATATCCAGCATCAAGAACTCACTGTGCTTTGCCTGTCTCTCGCACCTCTGTGCAGGATCCATTGGTGGTGGAAACTAGAAAGGATGCAGTTTACCTCTGTTGCTTCAGTCGTGGTTCTGTGATCCTTCGGATTTACCTGGAGAAAAACATATTCTCCCCTGGTGATCCCATCGTCTTTGTGACAGATATTGCCAACAGGACATGCAAGTACATCAGAAAGGTAGTTTTTGCAGTGCACTGCATTGTGCTGTACAAGGGTGTCAACAACCGGGGAGAACAACGCTCCTTGGAAGACCGAAGTGAGGTGACGAGGCTGGAGTCCCAGACAAACACAGGCCCCTTCCAGGTCATGCGAGTCACCGGCACACTGGTTCTGCCAAAGCCGCTGCCCATCACCAGCATGCGCATGGAAAATGAAATCATGTCATTCAGGTATGAGCTGGTAGGAACTTCTACCCTTCCTTGTACCCAATCCGCCATGGTGGGCAGGGTGCCCGTCATTGTAGCAGTACCTGAGATTGCCTCCGAGGAGCAAAGCTTGGGGAATACATGTGAAAATGAAGAAGACAACTCAGAGGGGAATAACCTTGACAGCGACATTTCTGAGAAGGACCTAGAAGCAGCTGATAGTGAATCCAGTGAATAAAGGATTTTTTTTTTTTTTCTGTGAAGTTCATGCACACTAGCTGTCTGCTTTCACAGGAGGAGCCTGCATTTGCAGAGATGCTCCAGTGATGCTCCAGTGATTGCCAAGACAAGATGGCTATAGCTAGCCAAAACCCAAGGTCAAGGAGACATGTAAAGGAAGCATGTGATTCTATTAAAATCATTCCTGATTGATAACTGGATAAGGAAAACCAGGCCTCAGCCAGGGGACATACTTTCTATGCCCAGGGAATGGCCATTCTCCCCTACCTGGAAAAACGGACAGTATGCAGAACTCAGTGTTGGGTGAGTGTGGAGAACCAGAAACTTGATGACCATGTTCAAGATGAGCAGGGCAGACAAGGCCCACAGAGGCATGAGGGACCCGCAGGAGCTGAACCCACCAGCTCCTGTGGCAAAGCTGGTTGCTGGCAGGGAAGAGGGGACCAGGAAACCCCAGGCTGAGAGAGGCAGCCAGGCAGCCAGGGACATGCAAAACCGGTGCCTGTGGCTGCTGATGCAGGATGAGCAGTGTGCCCCAAGCAGGGAGCAGCTGCCAAGACTTCAGAAGTCACTGGGGCTGGCCAGGGGCGAGAGTGAGGCTGAAGATCTCGGCATCTCACCAGGGAATTGTTCTGGCAAAGCAGCAGCCCTTTGGGGGCCCTTGATTAGGAGTTCCTCTGTGCCATGAACGATGACAGAAACTGATAGGTAGGCAGCATAGGACAAGATCCAGCAAGTAGGAGCATGTCCCGCCTCCCCCTGTTCCCCTCCCTTGCTGTGCTCTGGGATCCAGGCACCCAGCCTGGCACAACTAGCGCAAACCCACTTCACTTAGGCTGTTCATTCAGGTTGTTCATTTAGGTTGTGGCCCTGGGAAAGCTGCTGGAAGGAGCAGCAACAGCTTCTGCTTCCGGGAGGATGATAAAAAGAGAGGTGGAAAGCACACTTGGAACAGGCATTCTCCCTGCAGTTATTTTTAAAATTACTCGAAATTGCCTCTGCAATCAGTGGCTGAGATCACCAGCCACTGATAGCTGGAGGAGCCCCCCCAGGCCAGCTCCGAGCAAAGGGGCCCTTAAGCTGAGTGGCGTGGACACTCTCAAGAAGCTTTCTGGAAGCCCGAGCATTTTGCTGGCTCTTGCGCAGCTCCAGCACCCAGGCAAGGTGCATAACTGAGCGTGACCCAGCAGGACTGCAGAGAAGCAGGCTCGGCTGGCTGCAGCGCTTGTGTGAAGGCTGTGGAGTTACGGGGGAGCAGTGGTGCAGCAGGGCCCAATGCGACAGGGCTGGTTGGTTGTGGTCAGGAGGCTCTCCAGTATGCATGCCCCTCTGCTGCTTCCTGCACCCTGCCTGCACTCACAAACCTCCAAAACAGAACTCGCTTTATCTTGGTTTTAAATTTATAGTATTTATAGACTACGATGGAACCATATCAGTACAGAACATGACCAAGCAAACTTGTTCTGGAATCTCAGAACGTGCTGCAAGAGCTCCAAGCTTTCACACTTGTACTTCTTCTGTTACTGCAGCCATACTTACGATACCATATGTTGTCTCATTAATAATAATCACTGGAGTTACCACATGGAAAGCACTGGCCACTTACACCTTACACAGCATGTGGGAATTACAGCGCCTGCTCACTTTCTGCTCTGCCATGTTACAAGTCACATGAAGGTTTGTTGCTCAGAGGCTGCTGTTCCACTGATTTAGGTGGTGAAATCTAACCTGCCTGTGAGGGAATCACCGTCACCACTGCAGCTTGCCTCCACAGGCACCTTCCTGCCATGAACCAATGGACAGCGCACATCGTTCGGCGCTGTAGCTGAGAACCACCATCCGTGCATAGGCCATTCAGGAAAACACAAGGCCCACTTCTTAGCTCTGGTCCCTGCAGGAAACCATTTCTTAAGACATTCAGAAGACAAAAATACCTGCTTTTCCCTTCATACATCCCAACCGCCAAAGCCACACTACAACACCTCATAAACAGCTTAGGACTCACCGCGAGAGACTAAACCCTTCAGAATGGCCATGTACTCTCAGAAGAGAACAAGAGATCCAAGAAACCACCTATGTCGTGCATTGCCAGGAAATTTGTCAGGCGAAAGCTTCCCAGGTGATGCTAGGAAGTGAACTGAGGACTGGTGGAACATCCTAAACAAAATATAGGATGTTACCTTAGCAAAGGAGAAGCAAGAAGATTATGCGTGCAATTCACATATGGAAGAACACAAAATGTTTCTGATAATTGGACATTTTATTTGGAAACATATGGGGAAGCAGGTATCTGTCTTTGGAGGCACGAGGGAGAAAGTAAGACAGTCACCTTTTGGTGGATATTGTTGGTTTCATGTGGGGGTTGTTTACATATTGCCAAATCCCCCAGCACCACGACTGAATGGAGTAATGTAGCTAAGCTTTGGACAACTGCTGCCAAAGCCAAAGAGAGGTATCGTCTTCACCACCACCTTCATTAGCAGAGATGGAACAGCTGGAATGAGATTATTTTTGTGGGTGAAACAGGGATGCGGTCAAAGGTTGTTAGCTATTCCTTTAGTGGAAGAACCAGCAACACCAGGGATAGCCAGTCTAACAAGAGTGTTTATTTAGATTTAGAGGGTAGTTTGAAAGGACAGTATTGGGCCAATGCAATAAAATCCGGTCTAATTTAATTATGGTGTATTGTACTGGGGAAACTGAAGTTAAAAACACTAATGTAAAAACCTGACCTTCATTACTATTAGGAAAAGAAAGATATGAAGTATGTATGGGCCCTCCAGGTGAATATATTATTCAAATGAAGTTTAACAAACTTCATGAACAATATTCTTTTAGGATGTTACAATCTCACAAAGATTATTTTTGGGCACAATGAAATGTCATAGGAATTAACAAAAAGCAGAAAATCTTTCAGTCACTCTGGGGGTTTTGGAAAGTCTCAATACAGAAATCCAAGTGAGAAGTCTTCAAGCCCAGTTCCAAGCTTTAGTAACATTTACAAGCATAGGAACAGAATCAAGCAGGCTTACTTTGCAAGAAGGTGTGAAAACTACAATTTTAATTGGAAGAAAAATTGTTTAATGTCACTACTATGGCAGCTTGCCACTACTTCAGCAGCTTTTAGCTTGGCAGGAGCACTAAATGATTCCTTTAAGAATTTAACGAATTATAATTTAACAAACAATCAAATTGCTTGACCCATGATCCACAGTGGTGCAGTGTTAAACCCAACAGATATGTTATACAACAAATTGATATGATTAGTTTCAGCAATTATGAGACGTGTGGGAATAGAAAATGGCAATGGCCATAAACAGTATTAAAAACAAGACCCAATACTGATATGCATTGGGATTTGGTTTTGGTTCAGTGTCTGAAATTATGGCAAGAGTAATGCTCGTGCAGGAGTAAAATGAGAATTTTTATTGCAGAGAGCTAGGGACAGTATTAAAGGTATAGGGTATAGGAATAATGTAAGATGATGGATGTAACAGGAACAAATAGAAGTGTAATTGATGGACATCAGACCCCTCCACTGAAAAAAAATATCATTCAACATGGAAACAGGTCTGCTGGTTGAACTGAACTTACCGTATTTCCAATGCAGTGATTCATTCTTACAGAGCACTGTCAAGGCAGGTGCCAAAAGAGCCATCTGGAAAAATGCAGCTTTTAATCATACTTGAATGGGACAGAGGATCTTTTAATTGCGTTTTGACCAGTGAAAGGGATTGCGTTTGGATTTAACAGGGTTTTTTCAAGTACTTTTGAACCCCAAAGCATGAATTGTAGCATTGGAAGGTATACAGTGTTGATAAACATGATCCTGTGCTGAATTAGAATGGAATTTAGGACTTGTGTATACAAATTTTGATGCAAATTAAGTGTGAAGATGCTTAAGTCATGTTATAGGCAGGCTAATGGCCAAGGGATGGAAGATGAGGAAGCCTGCAAGGACCCTCTTGGTAGCATGCCCAGAAGACAACAAGGTGAGTGTACTTGGTGCACATTGAATACAAAACCCCAAACTGTACCTTCAGAGACAGTGGTTGCCCAAAATCAACAACTCTACAAGCAAAGCAAAGTTGACTTAAGATTGCTGAATTTTACTTAAGATGACTGCCAGCACGGGGTGCCACTGGCATTGGTCTGCAGAGAGCAATGTGGGGACACGCGGAGAAGGTGCACCTGCCCCCGGAGGGGCCTGCACTGTGGGACTCCTGCTCCCGGGGAGTAGGCGTGCGGATCACTCGCGTTACAACCACAGGGCCATGCACGTGTGCGTGTGTGTGAGCGTGGGTGTGTGTTTGGAGCTTGCCGGTGTTCATGAGCACTCGGTGGAATGGCTGGTGCTGGGGTTTATGTGCTGTGATGCTGTTCCTGATTGCAACCCCCCACCCCAACACGTCGCCATTTAGGGCTGCAAAGCTGCTGAAGCGGCTGGAGCACAGACCTAATGAGGAGCAGCTGAGGGAGTTGGGGTTATTTAGTCTGGAGAAGAGGAGACCCAGGGGAGACCTTATCACTCTACAATTACCTGAAAGGAGGTTGTAGTGAGATGGGGCTTATCTCTTCTCCAAAATAACTACCAAAAACAGGACAAGAGGAAATGGCCTCAAGTTGCACCAGGGGAGGTTCAGGTTGGATATTAGGAGAAATTTCTACATGGAAAGAGTGGTGAAGCACTGGAACAGGCTGCCCAGGGAAGTGATGGAGTCACTATGCCTGGCAGTGTTCAAGACGTGTAGGTGAGGCGCTTAGGGACATGGTTTAGCAGGCAGGGTGTTGAGGGGCTTGCAGTTGGACTCAATGATCTCAAAGGTTTTTTCCAACCATAATGATTCTATGTGTGTCTGCTTTTCACATACATTTCCAGCCATCAACTACCCAACCAGGCTTTTGCAAGTCCCGAGTTACTCCACATCCTTGCAAGTGCCTGGGCTGGCTCAGTGTGTGGACAGAACCTGGGCTGCTCACACAGCTCAGCTCGCTGCTCTCCATGCGCTTGCTGTGCACACACAGATTGACACCGATTAGCAAAACCTGCGGCCGGGCTGCGTGGGCTGGGACGTAGCTCCGTGCTTGTCACAGTGCTGCTGCTCATGCGCACTCTCGCCGGCCCCATGCTCTCCTTCGTCTTGTTCCTAAAAATAGTATTTGTCACACTGACGTGGCAGGGCCCTTTCCCATCTCAGCTGAGACCACGCATCACAGTGCTGCGTGCAGAACCCGTTACAAATAGATTGTTGTTTTACAGGTGTCCAAGGGTTATCATTTGAGGAAGAATTAATGCACTCGCAGCGTACATGGCAGAAGCATGTTAGAAGAATATTTTTCACTGCTTGTCTTTTGCGCTTGAGCACTGCTTCTCAGTGACATTTGATACAGCTGAAGGAAAAATGCAAGTGGGTGTAAATTCTGAAGCTGCCATCACATAAATGCTGGCAGTGCTTGCATTTGCTGTTAAAAAGTTAACTACTAACTTTTGGTAAAGGCTCATTTGCAAAGAAACAAATGGGTGTCAGCATTTGAGGGGGTAGCAGAACAGCCCTACAGTCCTTTTCCACACTGCTTGCTGTGATGAGGGGCAGCGCTGAAGTCTGCCTGCCTGTTCAGCGTCTGCAGCCGGCCCGAGTGCAGCAAGGTGGGGAAGGCAGCGGCGACGCAGCGAGGCGTCTCCACTTCTCGTTGCTGTCGCCCACAGGCATTTCGCTGGCAGGGGACATTGGGTGTCTGATGTTAGCAAAACTGACTTCTGTTTTCAAAAACTGTATTTCTCCTGATGGAATATATGCCAGGGTGAAATATGCCTAATCCCACTCCTGGGATGTTTTCTGCTGTGCTTATGTATGTCAGCCTCATGAAACAAATAAAACAGTTGTCATCAACAAGCTAAAGAGACCTAATAACACAGGCACAATACACCCAGTGGGATAGCTAACTTCTGGGAACGTAGGCACGTAATTTCATGTCTTAGCATTTTAATTTTCCTTCCTGACTTCTGCATGTCTTTTGTATTGCAAATTCTTCAAGCAGAGAGTTCCTTTCCCCTCTGTGTAGTCTCAGACATAATTTTTCTCAGGCATATTTTTGTTACTGTAGTATAAATAGTAACATAAGCAATATGATGAGAGTAGCTTCAGTAAATTACATTTTTCCAGCAGACCACATAGAAGATGGAGCAAAGAGGTCTCTAGGAAAAGCCCATCAGCCGTCTGGTTTACTTGTCCCGAGAAACGAAGAAAGAGCACATTTCTGCCTAAGCAATGATGGTATCATCAAAACACCAGGAGAGACATTTGGGCTATTCAAATATGCTAAAATGAAGTGCCTATCTTTGGAGGTACTCTGCCACACTGTCAGTGCACTAATGGCAGCTCTTGGGAACACGAGCTCGAACCTTTGGGTGGCCCCACATGAATTTGCTGCCCCTGTCAGCACAAGCAGGTACCAAGTGAGGACTCTGCACTGTGCTCCCCTACCCGTGGTTCGGGTATACCCTGGGCATGAAAACTGAAGAAAACAGAATACCTTTTTGTTGCTGAAACTCCATACATTTATATGGGGGTTTCTTCCAATACCTTATACAGAGCCTACCCACAGCTGAGGGGTTCAGCAAATACTACATTGGCCTTACTGGGGAGACTTACCATCAAAATGAAGCAGGAGGTTACTGGCAACTTCTGTCACATCTACTGTAGCTATGTTTATATAAATAATAATCTAATAAACTCTTCAGCCCTTTAAATGGATAAACTTTTTTTTTTTTGAATGAATGAATGAATGAACGAATGAGGCCTAGAGTCTCTGCAGGACCCCGTTGTAAAGAGCTCTATGTCTGCATCATTTGGGACTGTTTGCGAGAAATCCCTTTGCTGTAGTTCTGGTGGAGTTTGTGAAGTTCAGAGGTGATGGGAGAGGTGGAGGTGGAAAAAAAGAGTGAAAGGATGGGATACGTGAAGGGAAAAAGTCTATTTTGTCTGCCCAGAATTCAATTTTAATCTTGTTCAAATTTTGGAAAACATTCAATTTTTTATACTTTCATGAAGCAAAATTAGTGTGTTTTCTCTTTTCAGTAAGTAACCATGGAGATGTAGAAACAATGATTACTGGAAATCACATGTACTCGCAAGAACAGGTTTGTGCTATTGCTGGATGACACTGAAAGTAAATCACATCTGCCTTCTAAGCAGCACTACCTGGCAAAGCTGTTATAGCCAGCAAGGAATCAACCTCACAAAGGTCCTCTAACATCTGGAACAGCAGGAGTCCCTGCAGTTCTTCAAAGTATCAGATCTAGCTGCTGTTGTCTGAAGGTGCACTTGTTCTCATTAGGGGTTTTTATGAACGATTAAACAATGAAATTGTGACCATGTTTGAATATGTTTGGTTGTCTAAAAGACTTAGCAGCCATCAGCTAATTGACTCACTTTGTGTCCCTTTGAAACTTCCCACCAAAAAGCCAGCAAGGAATTCAGCATCTCAAAGGCAGTCATCGTCAGCCTCTATCTCTGTATAAAAGGCAGGCGAAAATATCACCAATACTTTTTTAAAAGCTCTTTTTTTAACATGTCTCCCATTAATGCATTCCCCTGACTTTGTGTGCTTTACAATTACCCAAGCTATTCAGATAAGTTGCTGTTTTAAGACACAAATGCTGATTAAATTGTATTGATTTATTTGATCTTTGTACATCCATCCTCTTCGTTACTTCTTAAACCTTCCACATTTCTGCTAACCTCTCTGTCATCCTTTCTCTAAGTAATCTGCCACCTTCTTGGCCAAGAGCTTGGGTTAGGACAATTTTCTTCTCACTGTATCAGGCTAAGAGGAAAAGGTTCCTTAGTCCCCAGCCCTGACCAGCCTGGGCTTCGTCCACATTATATGTAAGCATTGGTTTCTATCCTGGTTTTCCTTCTCCTCCTTTTTCCCTTTCCTATTCTGCTTTTCTGTTTGGAGACAAACACATGTCTGTGCGTGCAGACATGCATGAGGCTCATGATGGAAAGTCAATATGAATGGGGGGGTAAGAAGAAAACAGTCTTTCTTTCAGTTAGTGTAAATGATTTTCCAGTTAACAAAGATCAGAGTAGGGTTATATAGATTAGTGACTCCTCAAGCAATGCCTAAGTTCAGCTGCTCAGTATGTTCCTACTGACCACCCCAAACGGGATTTCCAAAAATGTAATAACCTATTAATGGATGCTACTATTTCTTCTAGAAGAATTATAATAAAGTATGACTCTTTCTTGAATAATTTTAAGCATTGACTCAAGGTAATTGATTACATGAGCCAAGGGTTGCAAATTGAAGAGGTAACTGACTTCTTCAATATGCAAATACAGTACCAGGCAATAAACAGATACTAGTTTTATCAGTCTGAAATATAATTACAATTATCTTCAGCACCACAAATAAATTTTGTGCTTTTTTTTTCAATTCTTACATACTTTTTTTTTTTTTTTTTTTTTTTTTCTGATGTTAGTTATGCCTGTACTACATAGAGTATGGTGCATCTCACACCAGTGAGAACTGGTGCAGATTCATTCTCACAGGGCAGGGCAGATGCTACCTCAACACAGAGCTCACATCTTGATAGTTTTGTCTTCACGCTCTGCCACTTGTGATGGTTTAAACAGCTTGCTCATTCTCCCTCACCAAATATTATTGGTAATCACTTCTTACCCAGTGGCAATATTTATCCAGCAATATTGAAAAAGTTTTGGAAAAGACTGCCCAGGGAGTTTGTGCAGTATCCACCCTTGGATGTTTTCAAGACTTGGCAAGATAAAGCCCTGAGCAACTTGGTTAGAACTGAGTGCTGACCCTACTTTGTGCAAGAGGTTGGACTAGAGACTCTCAGTGGTCCCATCCCATCTGAATATCTATGATATGAAAGTGAAGGAGTTGTAAGTAGAGAGAAAAGGAAGACCTGGAATGGAAACTGAAGATAATTCTGAGGATGTTGAGAATCAAAGAGATTTAAATAATAGAAAATGGAGAAATAGTTTCTATAGGAAAAATAAAAGATTTTAAAAAAAGAATTTGACAACTGGGGAAATAAGAATATGCAGTTCCAACTAAAAGTACCTCTGCAGAAAGGAGGGAACAACATGTAGTCAATACCGACTTTTTAAGAATAAATATTGCATTTATATTTTGACTAATATGGCTCTTCTCTGCTTGTCTTTCTCCTTTCTTCGGCACTAGGTAGGAGTCCCAGTATGCCCAGCCACAGCATCAATGCTTCCTGTCTGAAGAGAAGAAAGGATCCTGCTCGTATTTTTTTAAACCCACAGGCCTGAAGCTCTGGTGGGAAGGACATACTGGGACTATTTGGCACGAACAGACTAAGGCCCTTTTTAAACTGGGAACTGAACAGCTATAATTAAGGCAAAGTTGAGAAAAATATCCATATGTTCATTTGGCCAATGTCTCCACTGGATGTGGCAAAGAGCAGGGTAAATTACTTTTAAGAGCAGATAAATTGCTGTGGTGGTTTGGAAGTGCAAAGTTATGCATCTTCTTGAACAAATATAACAATGAATCATAAAAATAATCCTGTCTGCAAGTATTGCTTTGTAAAACTCCATGGATGAACCTGGTTGGAAGGATAAAACACCTTTCTGCGTGTAACATATGCTATTGCAAGCGACCATTTTTACACTAACTCTCTCCCTAAATTGCAATTGCCTTCAAAAAGGTACCTGTTGTTTCTTTGGCAGAATCTCCTTGCCTGGGAAGAGCCTGTGTACAGATGTCCTTTTACCAGTAACAGGAATTATGGGCCTTGATGGGTGATGTGCATTTTAGGCCCCTAAAAATAAAAAATGCATGAAAAACAACAAAAACAGAGGAACCAAAGAGACTTCAGGGGGAAGAACAGTGAAAATAGAGAAAAGAAAGAGTAGGAGAAATTCCCTATGCAGGGAGGTGCTCCAGATGATGCAAAGCAGCCTGAGACCCGGAGCAGTAACCTGCCTGCAGGAATCAGGTAAGATGCTCTTCTGCAGACCCCAGTTGCCAGATAGCAAAGCAAAAAGTGTGAGATTACACATATCTGTGTGGCCATGTTGCTGCTGTGACATTCATTTCTGAAAAGATTTGATTCTACTAGATTCTTATTTGCAAACCAGCTAGATTCATACTTTGCCTCTTGCCAGTAAAGAGTTTCTGGGGAGGGTACCAACCTCATGTAGTTTTGCCTTCATAAGTCTCTTCTCTGCTTCCCTTTCAGAGAACAAGCTCCTTCTCCCAAATAGTGAATAGTTGCTGACATTCCCCATGCAAAGAAAGTGTTAGGAGGGAAATAAGATGGTGTGGAAACCCTAGCCATCCAGAAGAGTTACTCACCCAGAAGTCATCTGGAAGCTGATGACTTTGAACATCTGGGAGCACGAACTTGCTGTTTCTGCTTAAATATGGGAAGGAGATAGAAAAGATTTAGAGCAATTCTCAGTCTCTTTCTCTCCCAGTCTTCCCATGAAACAAGACTTCCATTTACATTAATTTGCCTCTGAAATGCTCGCGTAAGGCGTTCTTTGTTAGCCCCCAAAGCCACCTTGGGGCTGTGGAACTCACAGAGGAGACTTCATTCTTCTGCCTGTCTTTGGTTGTGTATTTATGTATTTGGCATCACCATGACACAATGCATCATGTTCAGGAGGCCCAGCTTCCCTACAGGATAGTTTTGACTGAAACGACTGCAACTGCTTGTTAATGAACAGTTTTAAACCTTACATGTCACCACCACGTCCAAAGCACAGAATCACTCCAAGATCTGATAAAATACGTTGTTTGTCTATGTGCTGCACTGGACAGCTGCAAGTAAATCACCTTTATGGTCTTACTCACTGTTTGGCCTATCTAATTTTTATGGTTCTTGCAATCTGCTCAAACATAGTTACTTTTAAATGCAACCTAAAAAGCTGCAATGCTCTGCAACGCTCAGACCTTAACTATCTTCAACTTTATGGCCTGAAATAAAAAGTTCCCTCCCACTGAGCCACTCCTAGGAGGTTGTTAAAATTAAGGATAGTGTGTTAAAAATCTGTTACAACTTTTAATAGTAAGCCATAACCTGTGCACTTGGGGGTAAATGAACTTGCCAGTTTAGTTTCTGAATTCAGATAGCTTTCAGATCTTTCCAGTCTCTGAGAGGTGTCTGTTCTTCATTTTCAGCTGGTTGTCATGATAGAAACTATTCACTGGAGGAAAAGGAAGAATTAAATATATATTGTAATACACTGTGTTAGCTCAGATCAGGTAGGGTAGCTCAGTTACTAGATGCAAAGAAGCCTTTAAAACAGACCAAGTTTACTTTTTACATAAATTAAACCACATCGATTTGGGGAAGCAAGTAATGCAATTATATGTTCTTGGCTTTGTACTTTCTAGGCTACAGAGGTGGAGACACAGGAAATGAAGTAACCTGGAACACATCTGTGGAGCAACGAGGAATAGAGATAACAAGTAGTGAGTTGTCTGCTTCAGAGAACTGGCAGTTTTCCCAAGAAATCAACCAATTCCTTGGCTTCTAATACACATACACATGGTATATAGTTAGATTTTAGATGTACATAAATATTTCATATGAGTGAAGACTCTATTTAAGGTACTTTGAATAAACATACTTATCTTATACATTGCCTGTGTTGTTTCTTCTCAGCAGATGTAATTCCTGAGGATGCTACAGCAGTTTATAAGCACATGTAAGCTCAAAAATCTTATGTGCTTAACCCAGAGATGTCTCCTCTTTGTATGCTTAAAAAGTACCTATCAGCCATCACTTTATGGTATTGCTATGCAAAAGAAAAAGCTCCTGTACCAAGTCCAATGTCTGATAAAACAGATACAGACCAGTAACTGCTAAATGGCTTATCATAGAGAGCAAAATGGAGACTTGTGCACTGCTGGACTGGTGGACACTTCCTCTTGCTTAATCCTTTCCATGGATTCCCCAGTTTCCACAGGAAAAAAAGGATTAAAAAGAGATTACAAAATTTGTGTGATAGTTAAGATTTCAAAAAGAGCTCAACCATCCATATCAAAGTTGTGCTGGAAGATAAATTACAGAGGTTTTCAGGAGTGTTTTGAGTTAAGGAAACATTTGAGAATGTTAATTACGAACAACAGTTAAAAACCATGAGTGTGCTTGGGGAAGGGTATTTCAGATAACCAGTCTCAGGCCCCTAACTTGGAGGAAGACAAGTCGCTTCAGGAGAAGAGTGAGGATGAATCTACATTAGTAATGTCTCTTAGATCAGCTCAGGAGCACAGACATGATTGTGCCTGCTTACTGCACTCTGCTTCAAACTGTACGTGCTTCCCAAAAGAGATTTGACTGATTCATACTCTATGCAAGAATGAGCAATTAGTTTATAGGACCAGACTAGGGCTAGTATGAAGCAAAACCATGAAAGAGATAAATTGTGGTCACTGGGTCCTCAGCACCAACAAGATTCATCTCTATTGAGTTGCACTGCTTTACTACTGTAGACATAAGCATCTAAGGCACTGAATCACTTTTTGCTATTCATTTTTCAATCATTACATCATATTTCACAACAGAGTGAGACTAGCCTTCTCACTTAAACTTAGCTGGAAATGCTCCTTCTTCTCCCACCTCTTTTTGTGTTTACATTTGAGACACCTACACAACAAAGGAGTCTTTCCTCGTCTGATTAGAGATAAGCTGTCCATGGCGAGTGGCTGTAGTGTCTTTTGGCTTCTTCTGAATTCATGACATATAAGCAGAATCTCTGGCCATTCAGTTAAATACTCACGTGAAATCTAGGATTCCTTTTTATTCCCCTCTCTTTTATGCAAGTTTGGATGACCTTGTAATGAACTCAATGTCAGATCACAATATTTTAGCTGCAGAGCAGTTGCTTAATAACAGTTTTCTCAGTTACATAATCATGCAGACAGTAAGGCTCAAATTTTCTGCCTATATATTAATAGATTTAACCACTCCCATGCACTAAAAAAAAAAAAAAAAAAAAGGGTATTGATGTGAAGTTTTCAATATTTGGGTTTAGAGTATCTAAAGCATACAGAGAAGCATATATCTGCAAAATTAATTAACTGTATATCTGTAACTACTTACCAAATGTGCTTACTTTTCTCAATCATATTCTGTTTGAAAGTCAAGCATCAGTACAATCACCTCCTATACAGTACAGGTAGGAGTTCATTCACAGTGTTTTACCAAAACTAATTAATAGTCTGACTTTGAATATATTTTAAGCCAATAGAACAAATTTATATGGTGCACTAGGCAAAACCAGTCACAGCTTTATTTTTAGCTGTATATTTTTAATGGATATGCATTTAGCCTGATTAAAAAAGGAGCTTTTTTTTTTTCTGATGAAATATTAAATATTCCATAAGCAAAATGTTTGATTTTAATTATGATGCTATCAATCATTTTTAGTGTCAGAAATATTTATAATTTTAAATAGGACAATGCAGGGCTAAAGGTTTTAAAAAATTCCCAAACTAACAGGGTATGTTCCTGCCTTATAATAAATAGTTGCCAAATGATGTTTATTAAAATTGGCTCTCAAGTGACAGTTAATAAATGCATAGTTCTCTTATGCATGCCAAAAACTTAAAAGCGGATAGATCAAAACAACTGAGATAAAAAAAAAAGTCACAAAGACAAAATACAGCAATACCAGGAAGTGACAGGGAAATAATTCAGACTTAAAAATGACTTATTATTTAGTAACTTGTAACAACAATTTATAGAATTAAATTAGAGGAAAATCAGAGTCTTTTTGATATTTTAGATATGCAATTTCTTTACTGTACATAGTTTGATCACACAGCAGAGGAATTCATATTCCAATACCCCCTTCAAAGAAGCAGAAAAAAATGCTGTACCACATTCTTGCTCCTAGGTTACACTCATTCATGGTTAATGGATGAAGGAGAGAAAAAGGGATACAATACAATTCATTATTAATTTACTCTAATGAAAATCCCTGCACATTTCTTCAGTCTTTGGAGAAAGTAGACTGTCTACCTGTGTGGTGTATTTCACACTAGCACGTATTCCCAGACCACATCTACACTGAACTGCACAAATACTGGATTTAACAGGCTCTGTGTCTATTACTGTAATCACTTCATTGGCCCTTTGATGTTGCATAGGTTCGGTGTGATGATGTTTGAAATTTGTTTCTGATTTGTATTTTCACCTCTGTTTCCAAAAGGTGAAGGGCAGAATTTTTAATCAAGGAGCAGTTTATCTTTAATTATGAAAAATATAATTAGGTATTATCACCTAATTGCAATTACTGATGGAGAAAGTCATATCTTCATAAGTAGTGACCCATGATGTATTATCACTCTACTGTTTACCACATAATGCATTTGTATTTGTGTCTGGCAGCTAGCCACCAAAAATTAAAAGGTAATCAACATGCTTCTCTGCAGTGCGGTCATCAAAGTCATCATAGACATGAGTGAACAAGAAAGTCAAGACATGATGCTCTAACAGAAACCTTTCTTTAGAAATAGCTACATTTAACTCCTCTGTTAAGATGTCAAATGATACTTGAAATAACCATATAGAAAAAAGACTTCGCAAAATAGATTAGAAGAACTGTGCTATACATCTGGTGTTCAGTTAAAAAACAGTTTAATGTCTCAAGGCACCACCACGGTAGAATTTTATACCTGCATGTAATCATCTAATACACTACTGTACAGTTAAGGTAATGTATTAATAAATAGCTTGTGCAATTTTGGGAAGCAATCTATAAAGGAATGTTAGATATACAGTAGGCACATGTACTATAATACAAATAGAAAACAAAATCCCTAGAAAAAGCATGCTGAGCACCTTTGTGGTATAGGTTGAGTTTCTTATTCTAACCACTATGTAAATCTTAACTTATAAAAGGTAAAACTGAATTCTTACAATAACTGCTTACTTAAACTGATTTTCCTGGGTATTAGGCTCTAGGTCACAGGATTACTCTTAGGGACAGAGGGCTCTGGTACTGGCTGTAAAGGGCTATC
The DNA here is from genome assembly GCA_013398735.1 of Nothocercus julius. NCBI lineage: Eukaryota > Metazoa > Chordata > Aves > Tinamiformes > Tinamidae > Nothocercus > Nothocercus julius. The sequence continues at coordinate 9,267,569 of VZSV01000004.1, forward strand.
TTGTTCATTCAATTGTGCGTTCAAGTTTTCAGAAGTTAGGAGAGAAGAATTAAAAACAATTTCACTTAAGTCTGATTTTATGGATACTAGATGTGGTTCTTGAAAATTTGATGGTTCTTCTACTAACACTTGTGTATTTTCTCGTGTCATCCCCATATCTGATGGTGACTTTCTTTTCATTCTTGTGTATGATTTGTCTAAATTCTCCATGCCTTGATCGGTTTTCTGAAATCGCCCAAAGAACCAGATGAAGAAACCAAACAACACAAAAGCCAGCAAACTTGGAATAAAAGCCAGGCATTTGACATCAAGGCTAGAGCCTATGTATCTGCTGTGCAAGAACATGTCTCCTTCGGCATAAGTCCTGTTGGTCAACGGGTTAGTGTTATTGGATCTCCATTCCCAAGATAACTTAGTCCTGTTAAGATCTTTCAAGCTTTCTGAGTCCTTCACTGTGTAGATCTTCTGTCCAGGACCAATGTATTGACCATATTCATGAGGTTTGTAAAATATTTGGTTCTTCCACATATTTAGATCCAAGATTAAAACCAGAAAGATAATTCCATAGTTAAACCATTTGCCTGTATTGGAAAAAGAAGGTTCTGTCATATGACACATCCATTTCAGAAGCACAACAGATATAGTAATATTTAAATACTACTCAGAGAAAAACAATATATCTTTTCTTCATTAATCTGTAAAAAAAGTTATAATAAAAATTTAATCATAGCTAGATTTATGCTGACTATCCCTTAATGTTTCACAATTATATCTGAGTGCATAATAAAATAATTTTGTAATACACAGCACTATGTCAACTGAATTTGCACTGCAGTGTGTAGGTGACCTGTTAGACCATTAATTGATGCAAATAATAAACTTAAAGGACATTAATTTCAAGGCTTTAAAAATATTCAGGTAGAAATTCTTGAAAAGGCCATGTTTGATAGAACTGTCCATATGCCAGGAATGCCTGAGGTAACACTTTTTGGGAGAGTCAGTAATTACGTAAATTTTAAGTGTAAACAAATTGTTTAATATACTACCCATGGTGCCCAGGCATAAAAAGTTTACTCGATAAACTGTAAATTAGGGTTATTACTTTCTCAGAGTAAAAAAATCAGCAATGGCTGATTTTAGTCTTGGAAGGCTATTCAGCTTAGTTTTACCTATAGTCAGTATCGTGGTAAACTTCTTCACAGAATGACTCAGAGTCTGCAATCCTGGAGGAGAAAACCTTTCTCCTCTCATTACTGAAGAGTTGTAAATTTACTCTTTTGCATGCCTCCTCCAGGTATGCAAAATATGTAAAAGATAACTCAGTGCAATAGCAAAGCTGGCCCAGGTTTCAGAAGGGTATTGGAAGGGAAGACCTTCACCTGTCCCCTCTAAAATGAATTACTCTAGGTTTCTGCAAAACAAATAATACAAAAAAAAAAATCACAGTTTAAGCATTTCTGACATATTAGCTGAAAATGCTAAGATCTTATCTGAGCAGGGATGATGGCAACCACCCCAAACTCACCAAATCTCTGTGTCATCAAAAATGTATTAGGATTGAGGATTTGTGACTACAACTTACCACAGCATTGGGTGGAAGGACATTCAATGAGGAACATTCTTGCTGCTGATGAATAACATTTTTCTATGCTTTAATATTTAATTAATTGTGTTTAATTAACACAAATTAATTAATTGTGCTTTGAGTGAAAACTAAATCATTCCAGAGCAGCAGATTAGCATGCTCTAACCATATCAGAGCAGCTATAGAATGACTTTTGTCATAGGATTTACAAAGAATAAATAGATTTCGGTTCCTAAAATCCTGTGCGTTGAAGTTGTACTACGGACCAGAATGATCTAAGTTAACTCCTTGTAATTTCAGCAATTGTTCTTTAATGATCCTCTTCAATCTGGGTTATACGTAGACTGAAAATGAGTAAGAATGATAATTCTACTGTGTTATTGTCAACATCCAAAAATCAAAATACACCATTCACATAATTCTGTAATAACTCTTCTAGCTTTATTCTGTGTTTTCATCAATATTATATTTGACATTATATTTGGCCTGTTGAAGGAGTTTAGAAAAATATGGATTTAGATAATTATAATCACATTTTACAGTGTTTAACTTCCTTAAATCAACACCAAGACACTGCAAATGATGATACAATACGAAATATAATAAAATACTAGCTAGTTTAATGTCAGTTTCTATGGATTTCTGTTATATATTTTCTGTGTTTCTCTCCATCACAATAACCTTAGCTTCTCCATCAAGTATGACCTTTCAACAAACATAGACAGTAAATATTCTGCATTGTGTGTGTTGACCAATTGGCTGCTGTCAAACAAGATACACTGATTTCTGCCTGCTTTTCCTTGGGTAGGCATCAACTTAGATGTTTCTTCTCTATTCCTAGCCACTGTGTCTCAGAAAACTATGGGAATGTATCTTTCAGATTCCTACCCTCTGAGAAAAATTTTTGAGATTGAGATTGAAATATTTTGAGATATTTTTGAGATTGTCATTGAGTTCAAAAGATAGTTGAAGCTGATTAGCTGAGAGATGGGTAAAAGACTGAGACTAGCCCATATAGACAACATAATCATACAATATAAATCATACATTTCCTTAGGAAACCAGTCTGAAAACAAATGAGAAAAACCCACAAGTATTAGAACCATTACTGACAACCAGTTTGAATCAGAACATGATTTACTGTGTTCATTACTTCCTACCTATTTTATGGTTGTACAGGTAGTGCCCTTGGACATTTTGTGGAGCAAATATTTGTTATCAAATATTCCTCTGTATTTCAATCATAATGTAACACACCTTGTGGTAATGCCCCAAAGTTAATTCCCTAGGCCACATTCCTTTCCCAGGAAAATGTGTTATCAACCTGTCTGGAGAAACTTCCTTCCACTTGCTTTTTTTATTGGCTCAATGAGAAACATATATGTGGGAGTTGGTTTTTCTTGCAGAGCCAAGACAGATGACTCTTCAGAGAGAGCTGCTAGTTACGGCAGATAATGGGAAGTCATAAAATTCATACAGGAACAATATTGTTCTTTCCTTTCAGACTCACAGGGCAAAAGTGAAGATGTGTAGGGAGAAGACAAGCAATTGAAAAGAGCAAAACTCTAAGCACGATAACAAGATGCCCTTTATAAAGGCTGAAGGGGGCAGTTATCTTGATTGCAGGCTTTAGCTGCGACTGAGAAAGAGAACTTAGATTCGAAACTGAACTACACAGTGCCTTATCTTACATATGATGGCACTTTGTGGATTTCACAGCAATTAGCCATCAGCTGGGTGACCAAGTTGTCTTAAATACTACATGTGTAAAACAACCCACCAAAGGACACTTCAGAGGGCAGCCTGCTGCTGGTGATGAAGCTGACTAGGAAGCTAGCAAAAAACACTGAAAATATAGGCAGTTAGGTGCCTGATGTTAGGCCTCATGTAGTACCTGTCCTACACTGTGATTTCATAATTGTTAATCTATTCTGAGATGGATTCTAAGGCATGAACTTGAAACTGCCTCACTCAGCTCCTAGATGAGAATAGGCAGGCAGGACAACAGCCTTAAGCTCCACTAATTGTATTACTTGAGTCAGTGGGATTATAAACTTACCTGGATAAACAGCTTGGATACAGACACCCAGGTTATTTAAGATGAATCTTACCCTGTATGTCCAAGTGGCAGCTAGCTGTCAGAAACATGTCTATGCAAAACTCCTTAAATTTCTAATTTCTGGACAATTTTTACACACTCTGCATCACTGTCACACTCCTCTCTGAGCTCTGATTTTTCCTTTGCTTTTGAAAAGTGTTGTCACCAGAAGAAATACTGTATTTCACAAATAGTCCCACTTTACCCATATAGGAACACAATGACATCTTCCTACTCCCACTCAGTATTTCCTGTAGCCAAGTCTGTGTTAAAATCCTTAGGCACAAAAGTACTTACTGGCAGCTCATGCTGTCTTGGTTACTTCTAGAACACCGTGTCTGCTGCTCTCTATCCCTGTTCTGAGACTTTGTGCAGCTGTACTGGAGTGTGCAACAGCTGAAGAAGACCAGGTTATCAAGCAACCCAGATAGCTGTGTAGAAATGACACATCTTCCTAACTCGTTGCTATTCCAAAAACATGTAAGCTTCTGGAAATGCCACTGAACCAAGAGGCCTGGGAGTCGCCACTGACAAGCACATATTTGATGATAATTCTCCAGGACAATTTATGAATATTATTGTATTTAGCTATTTTTAGATCATTTAGATCTATTTATAGATCTATTGATCTATTTTTATCATTGCACACATGTATAATTTCTCTCTCATATATAAAATATGAAATGATATATAAAATGATTTTCTATCACAACTTAAATTGAACAAAATGTTATTTTGTTTTACAGCAAACTTTAAGAGTTTTCATGATATACGTGAATACAGTAAAGGAATACAAGTTAATCAGCACAAGAAAGCCATTTGGTAAATCAGAAGTTCTAAATTTTGAAAGGTTACAGCCACTCCTGACTTCTCACCTTGCACATAGACCAGCTTAAGTCTCTAGTTCTGCAAAGAGACAGAATGTGTATATAATATATATAACATACAGCCACAGATGTTCATTTCCTAAAAATAAAATAAATTGTTTTTCAATATTGAAATTTCATTACAGAAGAAAAGTAGAAAGGAAAAACTGAGTCCCACACTATGAAGTCTTCATTTCATGTGTTTCCTAACCAATACTTTTCTGTAGGATCAGTACAATTATTGACCTAGGGTTGGTTCAGCTCCAGTGATGTCTGCATGGTCAAGAACATTGTCATACACCTAGCACTATTTAGCCTTGTTTTTTTTTCCACAGACCGAACTGGAGAAGAATGTAGCAGTAAAATCAACTCTGAAGACTGGAAGGACAGTCAAACATCGTTAATATAAATTTCAGGAAACAGAAAAAATATATATCTTCCCAGACTTCCCAATGGAAGTTTCATGCTGAAAATCAGGTGCTAAAATAGGTTGGGACACTCAGACTTAGACACCTCTTCCTAAGCTTTTCAACCTACACCCACTATTTGGGTATGAAAACTGCATCCCTATTTTCTGAGAAAACACAGCTGTTGACCAGTGTTGTATCCTAATGGCTAGGGCAACAGCGGAACAGGAAAGCTTGGCCCTAGGACTATCCCCAACTACAGCAGTTTGTAGGCACATTATAGGAATATGTTCCTAACATTAGTCTACAGGGAGTTGTTGCTTAGATAGGCAAGAAGGCCCTCTCCCTACCTGGTTCATTAAAGCAGAGCAACCATGCACTGTATGCGAATCCAGGGGACAGATTCAAACTGGTATGGATTTTTCTTCTTTTTTTCAGAAAGGCATCTATACCTGCCAGACTGAACAAGATGTTTGGGCTGTGCTCATTTTTAAAGATGTCATTAAGGTCTACAAGGGGGTTAATCAACCAGTCAAAAACGCAACTGAATTGCTGGATAACTGAGGAAGATCCCCCAGGTCCAAATATTTCAAAACAGCTTCTGATTCTGGAGCTTTTTGTTTGTTTGTTTTTTGTTTATGTCCACTGAGTAATAGAGCAGTCATGTCCTCAAAAAAACAACCTTCATGTAGAAGCCAGTCCTCAGCATCCCTTTTGAGGTCAAGAGGAAATGTAAATATTCCATTTATTAAAGCCAGACTCAAGTGGCCTCATGATGTGAAACTACAGCCAGAGGGAAGAATAGAAAATGTTGACTTTCAACACTTATCTCAATTGCAATTTGTGTATAAAAACATTCAGAAATGTCGGTAAAATATTCAGGCATCTTTCAAACATTCTTCATTTTTCTTGTTTTAGTGTTATTAGCTAGATATATGCATACAGGCCACTCGGCTGAAATACGCACCAAACCTGAGATTTTTCCAAGTCTGTGTGCATAGACAGCTTTGTTTTTACCTCTACCCTTTATTTTTGCCCACAGGCTCCCTCAGATGTCTGCGCAGGCAGTGCTTGGCCTGGATCGAGACACAGTCCCGGTTCAATTCCGCAAGCGAGCTTTGCTAGACACTTGACAGCCATGAAGGGAACAATTTCTCCGTTAGGTGGAAGGGCACACTGGCTAGATCAGGACTCAGAAATGCATTTATAAATGGTAAAACAAAATAAAACAAAACAATCAAACAAAAAACCTCCCATCTGTTTTGATTCCTAAACCTTAACAATTCCTATCTGAAACTTATCCACATACTTGATAGCAGATGCTCTTGGATCTCCAGTGCTGCTGTTAGAGGGTACCAACCAGGCCCTTGAGTGCCTTTCAACAATGAAAGAAACTGAAGTAATAAAATTTACTTTTAAGTATCATAAATTTCCCTGGGTATTATAGAAACTAGGCTAGACTGTGTATTTTCATAAACAGCAGCCTAAGAATGAACACACACACACACACTGCAGTGAACTGTCTGTCAAGGGAAATCCAGATGAGCTAAGCAGTTGCAGGAATTCAAGTCATTTTTGATGTTCAAAGATAAAAGCAAGTATGAAAACAGGATAAAAGTATTTAATACTGACTAGATGCTTGCTAGAATTTCCTAGATGCAAAGAAATTTGAGCAAGATGAGGCATTCAGTTTCCAGTTAAAAAAAAAAAAAATTCTTGTGATAGTAAATTTAAAATTACACTGAACCCTATCAGGCTTCAGGATGTTGATTCAACACTGCTACCTATTTGCAAGATTCAGAAATCAAGAATCAGGCCTGAGAAAGCATATGAACTAGAAGTAATATAGTTCTTACTATTTATCTGGTTTATTTTAGACAGCCAAGAAGTAACATTTATTTTTTCTTCTGCAATTATGAGTTATATTTTAAAAATATGAAAGCCTGAATTCTCATGAAGTCCCTGAATCCAGGAACTGACACTACAAGGAAAAAAAAAAAAAAGGCAAAAAAAGCAACTGTCTTAAGACTCGTGATAGAATCATGAGAGCTGGCAACTCAGATCATGTAACTGTGAAATCCTTCATCTGTACTGCACTTGCACAAAGCCTGTGAGCACACAGCAACAGAAACGATGTTTAAAGCACCGTCCCTCCCCGAACAGCCCTCTGCTTCGAGCTGCCTCTTCATGGTACCGTTGCTCGTTAGAGCAACCCAGCCCCAAACAAGCTGCCCAGGGCAGGCCGAGGGCTGCCCTTGCTCGTATCAAACAGTAGTGACCAAAACAGACTGAAAAAGAACAAAGCTTACAAAACCTAAAATTTGTCAGGAAAAAAAGATAGTGAATGGGTTTTTCAGACATGTTTTCTTTGTCCTTGCTCTTTGGGAGTAAAGGGCGGTCAGTTTTGGAAATTAGGGCATGGGTCATATTTTTGTGGTTTGATTTCATCCCTACAGTATGTACTGACATAAATGATATTCAGGCCTTAGTCTTTGCTTCCTCTGTGTTATTAATGACAAGTAATATGATTAGATCTAACATTCTTGATCCCAAGTATTAAACAAGACTTAAATAGAGCAGTGGGCTTTACCTTCCTGCCATTATCATGTTACAGTTACATTCGTGTGCACTGTTCTACTCTCATTACAGATTGGATTACATTCACCTTGTTATGTATTTTGAACCAGTTCTTTCTTTTAAAAGCTCCTTGATTTGAATAGAATATTACAGGTATCTACAAATTCACACAGTAACACAGACCTTGAAATGATCCAGGATGATACTCTAACCTAAGACAGGAACCAATGGCAAGAACAGATGGTTCAAGCAAAACTTACCCAAAGGGAGGTTCTTGTGCCATGTGTTATGCCTGTTTATTAGATCTCCTAAAGGATGGTGTAGCACTGAGATAAAACAGGCACTCAGTAGACAGAGTACGTGACACGCAATCAAATAGATTGATTTGTCTAGTGAATCTAATAAATGAATCTTGTTAATGCTGAGCAGGGAAAAATATTCCTCAGCTCCTATTCATTAGCTCATCCTCATTAAAGAATGCCTTCTCGCCAAAAAATCAGAAAGGCCTCCACTACTCTCTGCAGAGGACTCTACAATGCATAAATATTGTTTTTTCTTAGTTGGTCTGTTTTCAAATGGCAGCACTGCTAGTAGCTGTAATTCCAATCACTAATTTATGGTTTTTGCTGTTGCTTATTCTTTGGTCTTCTCTGATTATCACCATCATCCCCAATTTTTCTACAACGCAAAATGTTTCTTCTTTGCCCTTCAGTATATCTTATACTAGCCACTGTTTTTCACCTACTTTAGTTCTATCTGTACTGTATCTGTAGTTCTATCTGTACTGTTCTATCTGTATATTTGATGACACAGCCCACTGTAGCACACCTCAGCTGTTGCTCATACTACTCAGTTCCTCCATTCACTGCAGGTCATTTGGGACACTTGTGGGATTGAGTCCCTCCACAGTCACTCTTTAGTACTGAGAAACAGAAAAACGAAATCTTTTGATTTCTGACTACTGTGACTCTATTTCATGTCAAATATTTTATGCTTATATTCTCCTTTTCTCTCTCTTCCCTTTTTGCTCAAGATATGGTCACCTTCAGAGAGCAGGTTCTGCATTCTTCCATCACCAGCACACCCTATCTCTCACTTTACATTTTCTAGTTACTGCCCATATTTCACTACATCCTGTTCCATAAACCAGCAATAGCTCACACCATCTTGCTCACACATAGACACAAGTTCTTTTTTCTTATTGCTGGTTGTCTCTCCTCTCTGTATTCCAACAGAGTTCCAGCTTCAAAAAAACTTTCTTGTTTTCAAGTGGCCCATTTGCACTCTCTCATCCAACAGTCAGCAGGTAACTTTTGCACCTGTTTTCTCATATGGTTTTCAATTTGACCACTCAGATTTCTGTCTCCTCTGCTAAGGATACCTTCTCCAAGGATTCACTCTCAGCCTAACTTGGCTGTCTGGGGTTCATCATTGTTTCCCTCTTGGCACATTTTCTTCTCTTAACATTTGCAGCCTGGTGAACTTACGGCTCCCCTACTAGTTCCTGTCTTTATAATTTTATCTTCTTTGAATGCTCCGTTTGTCCATGCTCTGTAGAAGTTGCAGAGTGGTCTCTTTGGATGTTCTCATGCATCTTTTTCCTTTGCAGTCTCATGTCCTATGATTGTTTCTTATTAGCAGTTAAAGACCACTGTCAATTCATATATGCCTTTTTTTTTTTTTTTTTTTTTTTTTTGCTCTGTGCAATACACAATATCCTTCTCTCTCTTAGCAAGATATCCTCCTGCACTGCTTGAAGCTAAAACCAAAACATTTATCCTTATTAAACCTTCTTCTTTTTTTCATTCATCATTGTTACTAAAATAGCATCTCTTAGTATGCAAGGATTGGGCCCTTTACATCTATATTTGCCATCCATTTGAATATCTATACTCCTATCCTATTTGAGGTTATTTAGCTGTCTGCTTCTGGTAAGGTAACTGATAGAAGTGTGGTTATGAGTGGCCTTTGCCAGAGGAGAATGACTGAAGTTATGAAAAGATATTAGCATAAATCATAGTAAAAGCATCTGAAAGCATAAGAGATTTGAAAATGAAATAAGCTGCTAATTCCCCTGGAGGGTAGTTTTAGATAAAAGATCCCTGAAGCTTACAGGAGGCATTACTTAGTGTCACGAGTTGCTGAAACCCATGAAGAACAGCAGGTCTCTTTGGTTTACGTGATATAGATTCCTCATTTCCCTGAGATCTTTGCACACATGCATGTACATGTATATATATTTGTATTTGTACAGAAAGATAGATAGCAAATGTGTGGATGGGGACAAAAAAGGATGTGGCTAAGGACATGTTAACATACATTTACTAAATGGAAACACTTAAGCATGTGACTGCACCACAGTTCCAAGGTTACATACCAGTTATATGTATGTGATACTCTTCTTTGAAGATCTTTTGAAAGTAAGGTACTTTCAATTGCATATGTGCAGATGGCAAACCTGGGAGATTCACTTCAACATCACCCATAAAGTGTGGAAACTCCCAGTCCTGTTAAAAGAAAATATATAAGAGCTTAAATATAAACTTTCACAATAGATTTTTGTCCTTGAAAATGATTTAACTTAATAAAAGGAAAGGATACTGTCATGCTTTTCTTTTTAAGACTCCCATTATTAATTTTTTTTTTACTTTGACTGAACCACTTGTAATAGTACATCTTGTTTATATTAGATAACGCAATATAATTTTGACTTCAACTGCATATAATTATCTCTTTAAAAATTCACTTCAGAATAGGAATAATGAACGTACTGTACCAGTTGATAATAAGAAATTATCCAAATATGTGAATATCTATATGATGCACTATGAAAAACTGAGAACAGGTTTACCATGTACCCATTACAGCAATCTTGCAATACTAATTATAGCTTCTGTGAATAATTTGGGGGAAAAAAGTTACACATAAGAATTTGGCAAAGACGACTTGACCTTTCAAATGTTTGTATTCTGCCTGTCAGGCATTTTCAGCATTAGGCCTTAATACAGCTAAGAAAATACTTCTTGCAAGTGAAGGTCTTTCAACACAATCTGCCTGAATCAGTTCAAGTACTGTTTGCTCCACTGCTACATTTCAAATGAAAAAGTAACACTGGAAATGTGGAACGTCTTAACCATTATTATGTGCTTCTCGGTAGCACACAGCAACCCAGCTGAGAAAGGGTGGAATTTAATGGAACTTTTAATTTGGTTACCTGCATCCCTCATCAGTCACTTCAAAGTGGGTATTATAGCATGGTTCATTACAGCCCAAACTGAAAGTCTAGCAATACTGCTAGGAACATTAAAATTACTGCCTGAGTGGCTACTCTGCGAGCTGCAGACTGTTGGAGAGCTGCTGTCAAAAATATCCTGGCCCCGTTCCCATGCACACACCTGGATTTCTAACCCACAAGCTAATGCCATGTGCAGCAAGCATCTGAATTACTAGAGCAAGCTAAAGGAATCTGAAATGCTAGGAGCCCTGTAAATGGCTTATGCTTCCTCTGCATGAAAACCACCCTAGTGTAGTCATCTCTCCAAGAGAACCAGTTCCAATTTTCTTCAGTTTCCTGAGGCTGGAAACCTTCCTACCAGGCATAGGCAATACGAAAATACTTGAAACTAAGAATCATCTATGAAAGATAAACCCATATGCACAACTTAACCTTCAAGAACTGCTACAAAACTCCTACATTTTCCATAGAGGAAGGGAAATGGAAGACTAAATTTTACTAGCGAGGAGTATTACACGGCCATCATACTAACAACAGCCGATTTGTGCTAACAGATTGTGACACTGAATTAAATGGATTAAAAGGAGTATAAGCAATGAGAAATCCTCTGTACCTGGCTCTCCAGTGTCTCACAGGGACACTGGAGTTACAGAAAGTGCTGATGCACAGGGATATAAATAAGGGTGTGCTCCTCTTCCCTTATCACTAATGCAGCACATGTGAGATATGGTAATGATTGCCCAGCTGCACAGTCTCTTACATCGCACCTGCAACCATCCCCTTATACTTGGTACACACTGAAAACTGCTCAAAGATTAATATTTTCCGGGTGTGTGTTCTCAGTTTACAATTTCTCTTGCCCAGTATACACCTCTGAACTTCTGTCTTGTGTTAACTCATATATACCCTTACCCTGACAAAAAGAAATATGTTACATATCCCTGAAGAAAAACAAATAGAGCACTGTGGACTCTGCATACTTACACCAGAAATAAGTAAACATGTGATCATAAATTCGACCTCCTGCTCTCACCTTTCCAACTGCTCATACTGTTTTAACTGCCTTTTGCTAGCTTACCGATAAAATTTGTCTGAGCAGAATTTTGTATTAAACTGTGTCTTTATATCAGGTTTTTGTAAAAATATTCTTTTTCTTTTTCTGATCTATATGCATATTGATAATGAGCAAGTAGAATACCAGCTCTGTTAGATGTGCAATTTATCTTATAATTTGTCTCAATAAGCAGCTACTGAGACTGGAAAATATTTCATGAAAAACAACCCAAAACAGAAAAATCCAAATCACAGTGCAGGGTGCTACTGTTTGCATTACACAAAACAGGAGAGTGAAGAACTCTCCAGAAAATACGTATTTGACACTCCAAACTGCAGCTACCTTTCACATGTACCTTGTTCCACACTTTCTACATATTCACCACAGACAGTGTGAAATTTGTCTGAACTGTGCCACGACCTGTTTACCCTGTAGTTTTAATATGGTATTGCCATTGCTAGTGAGAGCCCCAAGGCTTTGTACCGACTTCGCAGAAACCATCAACATCAACATCATGTTCCTCCAGGTGATGATGGCTTGTGGTAACGCTCTCCCCCACCAGAATGAAACCACCATCCTCACGACCCAAGGGAGCAGGGCAGGGATGAGCATAACATCAGTACAAGCACAGACACCAAGAAGCGCCTGCCTAACAATTTTAATTGTATTACTGTTGCCATTATTACTGAAAATTCTTCTGCACAGAAATATCCTTTTTATGCAATAATCAGTTCTTACCTAGTAATAATTCTTGGGTGAAGCTTGGACAAGACATAGATTTCGGCTATGCTAATAGGAAGTTCCTGACATTATCTATAAAGTGTGTTTTCTCTTTGCCAAGAAACAAGATTTTCAGTGTAACACAGTGTAACAGTCTGCTTATACAACCTGTTATTTAAGAACAGTCCCACTGGAAATAGAGAAATAATACAAAACAAAATAAAGTAAAACAAAAGGTAATATTTTGAAGGCAATATTAAAAAATAGGAAACTGACAGAATGAGTTAAACCTACTGCCTTTCATGAAAGCACAGATACAGCACTTAGGAAAACAAAGCTTTAATTTAGGTGATTTAATATCCTTTGGGGCTTTCCTTTAGTCATAGCTTTGATAAATGAGCATGTGTGCTGTCCATGTATTGACACATCACCTGAGAACATATCGCTCTGTTATTATTAATGTGTAAGACAGCAGCAGATGACTATTAATTTTTCTGGCTAATGTCACTATCAGGATGTCAAATGTAAGCCCAACAAAGTGACACTTTTGCAATGCAGATTTTAAGAAAGTGTCCTGTGTTATCAATATTTTCCTATTGACAAACAAAAAGCAATTTAATTTTACTGTCATCAGGACAACCATTTCCTGAGAAAGTCAAGGCACCCAGTAGGAATAATCTGCATCACTTGTTAACAGGTACCCTAACAGTTTCAACCTACACCCTCATAAATCCAAATGCTTCCCTCTTTGAAACAGATCTCAGATCATCATGCTTTCATACACAGTAATTTTCCTCCATGGTCTCTGAACATCAGTCTGTGACAACTGCTCTTATTCAGTGTATGAGTGATATATGTGATGTCCTTTAAGTTCTCAGCAGATAATTACATAAAGTTCTCTTGATCGGCTCTAATACTAATAACTGAGGTGCCTGTACTCTGCAGTACCTATGGTCTCATTAGGAACAGGGCCCAAAATACCACATTTAGATTGTATCTGCGCTTACACAATCTGAAAAACCAATCTTTACAGACATACTCTTAGTTTGCATCCGTCATACTGCATGAACAGATTGTTTCTTCCTTAAATTCATCAGCATCAAATTTCCCATAATCATCTAATTCAGCATTTTTCAGCCTGGGGGAGCCGCAGAATATTTCTTGTCTGTCTGTGAAGAAGAAACCAACCCAGAACAAGAAGGCTTAAATAGATACAGAAATAGAAGTCATTGGCAAGTTTTGGGGCATGCACAGATCAAATGCTGTTGCCTGTTTCATTCATATGTAAAGGGCAGCCAGAGGATGAATTTAAAAGATCACTGAGGGGTTACGGTGGGCAAAGAGAGCACCTCTAATTTCCATCTGCTATCTTATTAAATAGAAGCACAGAAGAAAAACTCTTGACTACTGCAAAAGAGATCGTATTTTGATTTTCTCTCCCCAGCTTTTAGTTCCTTAAGTAAAACAAATGCATACACTGCTGCAAGGCTGAGTCCTGGTTTAAGATAGCACACTTGTGCTGGAAGCACCAGTTTGGTACCTCTTTAGATATATTTGATAATGGCAACCGAGCATCACAGACAGGCTTCCTGATGCCACTGGGCCCTTCTCTGCCATCGCTGGGGCAGAAGCAATGGCTGTTTGGGGAGGACCAAATATTTCAGCTTTAAGTAGTGATGATATATGCTGAATAAGTAAGTAAATAGAAGCACAGGGAAAGAACTGAGAAAAATCATATATGAATGTACATGTCTGTTCCAGAAATGAGGAATTTTTATTTAATTAATAAAAATGTCATTAGGTTATGGAGTAGAAGAGTGTGTTTCCAGGTGTCTTTGGCTTTGTTCACCTCTTAGAAGGCACATGGCAGGCAAGCAGAGAGACAGACGAAATCTAATGAGAGGTAAAGGCTATATGTCTTAGTAAGTGTTTGAAATAAGAAACAAACTGCTGGAATTCAGAGACAAAGGCCCAGGTCCTCTGTGATTATCTCTAATTTCACTGCAGTGGTGCAACTTAGCACTGATCTCTGCAGCTGTGATCTCTGCAGCTGCGAGTAGCTAAAATGTAAATACTGTTTTAATATTTCATGTGAATGTACATAAGAAGGGAAGTCACCAGGCATAACTAGAACTCACTTTTATTCCTGTGAGATCAAATCTACAGCTCAGTTTGTGGCCTCCTGTTCTCTGCCAATGCCCTATTTAACCGGGCTGAAAGCTCTGCAGGCACTGTGGTTTTAGCACTCACTAAAACAAAAATGTTTTTCTACTTTTAACTTTATCTACCTGTATCCTTGGATGACTTTTGTGGTGCTACTCTAGTCCCCAGAGTGAAAGGGGGAGCATTATTTGTCATAATGTATCCTGCTTTACGTCAATACTATTAGTGTTAATCTACTCATAGTCTTCAAGGCCAGAAAGAATTATTTGTTTATCTGTTTTGGCTGAAGCCAGATTGAATAACAACCATAGCAAGAATTTTGGCCCAAAGTCCCTAATTGTAGGTACACCTACAGCCTACCTTTAGTCTTTACTTAAAGACTTCAGATATGGAAAATCCACAATAACACTACAAACTGCTTTAGTGTTGAGATATCCTCTTGGAAAATGCACTGGAAAAGTGTTTTATTTATGTTCTGAATTGCTCTACTTTCTGCTTTGATCCATTGCAATCCCATTATGCCTTTTACAGTGAGAAGTCTTTACTGGATGCTCTGCATTTCGAGATCAGCTCAGTTCATACCCTTCTCTTCATCAGACACCTGTAAATCAGGGTAGAAATGGGCAAGACAATTCTCGGTACCCAGGTTACGCAAGGTGTCCAAAATGCTACTGCTGTGTCAGTGCTGGACTTTCCCCCAGCTACTGCCAGGTGGATGAGTTCCTAGCACCCTGGGTTGAGTATAAATGTGAGGTCTAATTTATCTCAGTGACAGGATAGGTTCTCCTTCTGTATAGCACATCCAGTATAAAAAGGTTATCCCTGCAATGCAAGGCATGGACATTCCCACAACCCTGCTGTTCTCCATTTTCTTTATGTTCCTGTGCTCCTGAGTCTTTGCT
Source organism: Nothocercus julius (assembly GCA_013398735.1). Lineage (NCBI taxonomy): Eukaryota > Metazoa > Chordata > Aves > Tinamiformes > Tinamidae > Nothocercus > Nothocercus julius. Next base: position 9,283,176 of record VZSV01000004.1, read on the forward strand.
TAGGGCATTTTCCTCTGTCCTCATCAAGCTCCTGGCCTTCTTCTAGAACCACCATTGCAAGTCTTGCTCCATCATTTTCTCACTTGTGAAAATAGTAATGAGACAGCAATACCTCCCTCCTTGTGAGTTAAAGTAGCAATATGGTCTCTTTTTATCTTCTCTCTTTGGCCTTGGGTGACCCCTTCCATTAAAAGATCATTACAGAATCCTTTTGTCTGTTATCTATTCCTGTTTGTTTAAAGCAAACAATTCTGAGGCCACCCACTTCCCAAACAAGCCGTTGGTCTCGGCACTTCAGACCTACGCATTTACACATTTGAGCCTAGACAAAGCTGTGTATGCACAAATCCTCAAAACAGTGACTCTTGTGACCAAAATGTCAGAATCGGTCTTTAGCTTCTCCACAGCAAGCTCACAGTAATCTCAAACTCTGCTATGGCCTAAAATAAGAAATGCTGATGTTTCACTGAAAGACCTGTATCCATGCCCATACTCATGGGCAAATGCCTTTTTGTGACAGACAGCACTGCTTCTCTCTCTCCTCTGTGACTGTAATTTAGGCATCATCTTCTGTTCACTCCTTACAGCTTGGTAATACCTTGATGCTACAGATCTTTCCTGTGTAAACCTATCACAGTCCTGACTATTCCTATCAAACCCCCCCAGGTAAAATCTTTATCTAGGCTCTCATCACTTGCTGTTCAGCTACATCAGCATTTTTCCTCGAGTCTTCACAAGTGCAGCTCCTTACTGTCAAAGAAATTCTGCTGCAAAGATCATCTTCCTAATTCATTTCTTTGACCTGTCACTCCTTTCTTTGATCATATTAAATACAGGACACTTTCTTTCATACCCAGATCCCTTAAGACCTTTCAGTATCCTGGGTGCTAACTTTCTACATTACAACTGCTCAGCTGAAAGAAGAATCAGCCTATAAATCGAGGCTATGAATTTTCTAGATATTCAAAACTCTGTCTCGTACATCTCCCTATCAGATGCAGAGATTTCTCCTCCTTTATCTCCCCATAACTCTCCTTTGTTGTCTATGAGAAAACTTGTGTCTCTCATGCCTCAGGTATCTAGGATTACCTGTCACCCTGACCAGTGAAGTCCAAAGAAGTTGCTATTGCTTATATCCATCTGCCTGATGAGAGACAATTCTTGACTGTTTTCATTAACAATAAAACGTTTCAGGACCAGAGCTGCACTTTGGTTGTCTTTGAACACCATCTAGCACAATATTGCCCCACTCCTTAGTGAACAGTGCTAGTTGCTTGATAATACTAACACTGCTAGTAGCATGAAGGGTTAATGGCTATTAATTCTTTCTAGTCCTTTAGGAGCAAAACGTGATAACACGAAGAACTATGATCACCATTTCCCTCTGAGGGCAAAGACTGTTATTTCTTACAGACTCCCTTCAAGTTTTTGCTACTCATCAGAATCAAGGAGGACCAGGGTGAAGCAACTTTATCCTTGCCAGAAACAGAGCAGACAACACTAGGCACCCTCTCTTTCATAGCAGGATACCCAGAGAGCAAGTCCACCAGCTTTTCCACCAGGCAAATGTGAGGTCTAATTTATCTCAGTGACACTGATAGGTTCTCCTTCTGTATAACACATTCTTGCCTGGTGATTATCTATGCACAACTGCTGAAAACAGTGATTAAAAAGCTGCTTAAAAGTAAATGTTCTGCTGTTTTCTTCCGTTCTCCGAATTTCTCCGCTTTTTATAAGTCTATTCTTGCTTGGCTGTTACAACCATGTCTGACCTCAGGTTGGCTACGTAGCTGTTAGGTAGTTATTCTGGATGGCAAACACCAGGGTGAATTTTTGCAGTTAATTCTTGAGCTGGATAAGCTGCTCAATAAGGTAGTAATATTACAGTATGGCATACCTGCAAGAAACAAAGAAATCAGCTCCTGAAACACAACTGTATCTTGTTCCCTACCTGAAACTTCCCTAAACTAACAGCAAGTTAGTCATAACGTTTTTTTTTTCTAATTACCTCAGGAACACACTTTATAGAAGCCATTTCTGTGGGGAATAAGAGAACTGAACATTCACTAGCAATATGCAATATTTACAGATGTTCCCAGACTCCAGCTTCCTGTCACCAGCCGTGACTAGAACTCGCTTTTATGCATTTAATCTTTTCTCATATGCTAACAGATCAAATCTCTGATTCAGATGTGGAGGACAAAAGTAAATTTTAAATACACCGACTGCTACATATTCATCTTCAACAATACAAGGACATAAGGACTCACACACATACCTTGTGGAATCTGTAACCACATTTCAGTTGAACACTAATATGAAATTTGGATCATTTTGGGATTTTCAAAGACTTAATGCCATCATTATCTCCTGAAGAATGGTAGGCCCTCTCTTGAGTTCAAAAGTCATTTCACAGTAAGGGAACTGTCTCCAGTATATTGTCCTTTTTCTTTCCAAGCATCCACATGAATGGATTTCCTTGTTGCTTGATACACAAGTCTTAAGGCTGTTTTTTAGTGTTGCTTAAACCTTAGAAGATAGACTTTCAATAAAATATCTGAACAGATATTTCCTTGCTATGAGCTTTGCAACATAACAAAAATAGTGTTACAGAAATGAAAAGTATCTGGGACAAGAGGATTAATATATGTCTCAGCATTATAAAAGGATGACTGAGGAGTTGTTCCTTCCAGAAATAAAATCCTTTAGGTCTATGCTTCGAAATGCTTTACCAATGTCTCTTCAGAGAAAATTTGGGGTCAATTACAAGATAAACTATAAGCTTGCCCTTTGGTATTAAGCCAAGATCAAGCCTGAAGTGGTAGGTTTGACCAGTCTGAAACTCAGAATGGTCTCAGTCTGAAACTCCTGTACAACTTGTTTTGGTTTAACTGTAAATTGCTTGTTTTTGCACAGTATTCAGTTTGCTTTGATGAAAGTTGTGCAACAGTAAAACTCATTTTACACTGGAGAAACGAAAAAGCCTGCTGCATTTGTCAGATATTGAGCAAACCGAGTGCTTAAAAAGAAGACAGAAAGTAAGACTTTCTGAAAGACAGGATGCACCAGGAATGCATGACAAAGTGTGTTACATAAATTTAATTATAAAATAAATAAATAAATAATAAAATATTTTTTTTTACACAAAAGAAAGCAGTGAACACTCCCTTTTCTTTAAAATCCCTAATAAGTCTCTTGAAAAATTATTCTTCTCCTCATTACTTTTGGTAATTCAAAGTAATAGTTTTAATATGTAAGGGAAAAAAATTGTGCACAACTATTAAAAGAAAGGAAGCTTGCTTTGCAAAAATTATTTATCAGCATTTTAGTTTTTGTGTTAGGGAACAAAAGTAACATGGTTACCCAGTACCCAGTTTGGTTTCCCAGTTCCTTCTCTTGTTTTTGAGTTGAAGCTGAAATAATTTTCTATGTCCTGAGTGTTTAGACTGCTAATAGAATTAGCAGCAGCGTACTGTACTTACTAATGCATTGAGCAGTATTTCCTGAATGCAACATTCCTGAATTCCTTCCCCATATGCCCCCTAGCTTTATCTTCAAAACTGATGGAGTGGCATTAGGCACATCTCTTCTAGAAGTTACAGAAGCTTCTTTGGTGTCAGCTGGCGTGCAGGACAAAATGCATCCGCTATGTTTGCATGGCTGTTGCGTAAACACATCTGGGTAGTGAAAGGAGGTATAAGGAAACATATATGGGTGAATAGTGCATACAAAATCAGAGTCACTATCAGCATCAGTATCTCTGGAATATGCTTTCAAACAATCATCAGCAGCCTAGAATACAAGTAAAAATGACCATATATTACATAGATGTTCATTTTGTCCATTCTTATATGCATTATACATGCTGCCAAAACAGTCTCTAATATTTGTTGATTTTATTGATTAGATTTCCATTCACCTTTATGAGAACTAGCATATAGATGGCTCTAGATATAGGCACCTATGTTTAGGCATCCTAAACTTCAAGCTGAATCACGCTATGGATATTTCAACTGAATCCTTCTCCAAAAGTCACATTGGTACATGCTACTAAAGAGATGTCCTATCTTGCACTCAGAGGACTGAGTGTTCTCTCAGAACACATAAGTCCTTACTGATACCCTTTCAGTATTTGTAGTGATCTACTTATTTTTTTAGCATGGATTATAATGATTCTAATAATCATATGAGACTGTCTCTCTTGAATCTCTCTCATCAGATCAGAAAAATATACTCACTGAGCTCTTCTTGTGAGGTGCACCCTCATCACATGGGAGCATCTATCTTAGCGCCCTCAAATTAAGTCTCAGTACAACCCACTATTTCAGCAGTTTTTATATGGGAATGGCTAAGCTTTTGGATACAAACGGAATGGAAATTTTCCTGGGAAATACAAATGAAAACTGAAATGAAAATGAAAAACATTCATTATAAATGAAAAAATATAATTGCACTGCTGTGAAATACAGGCTCAACACAGTGCGTGAGATAAGGATTACTAAATGCAGGAGCAATGGATGAAAGAAGCCATGTTCAACTACAGAGCTAAAAAGGTGTCCCATACATCCTCTTACTGCATTGAAATGCATCTTCTGTTCTTCTCACTCACTGCATGTGCAGGGCACCCAAGCCAATTCCCAGCTGATGACGGACATTTCTGATGACATTTCTAGTTGTGAAGAGAAGTGAAGTGAAAAGGCAATGCCCTGTAGAGGTTGGACATGTCCTGCCCCATGGAAAGAAGCCTCTTGCAGCCTGAAGAATGACCTGCCAGCCTTCTTCCCAGTCTTTGAAAGAAATATCAGTGTGGCCCTTAGGTGAAATTTGGCTTGAAGGTCATGTAAGTAGAAGGAGCCATGAAATCCAGAAAGGACAAGCACTATTGCCCCAGGGTGTTTGGCCAGGAGGTAAACTGCAGAACTAAAGTAAATATGGACTGGAATCTGACATTTCACATCTGGCAAACTGAGTCAGCTCAGAGAGCTCTGCAACTTGCAGTGCCAGAGGATGCTACCCTATAGACACTGAGATGTCCAACAGCAACTCGGTCTTAGTAAACCATCTAGACAAGGAAAAAGAGATATCCAACACTAAGGTATCCCCAGTCTAATGCAAGAATCTGTGAACAGATAAAAATGGAAGGTTCCCAGACTGGTAGCGATCTCCCCTTATATGGTTTCTGGTGAGGAACCCACTCAACACTGCAGCAAGGTCTCAGAATGATGGGCAGTATGTTCATATTACTATATTACCTTCTAGCTATATTATAGTTTCATATTAAATAGCTTCACATTTTCTAAGAGAAGCCATCCTTTAACTACAAAACAATCTGCTAAATCAGACCCCAAACATACTCCTCCTCATCAACATGCAGAAGCAAAATTACAGGATAATCCAGTTGCTAAGAGCCACTGTAAGATTTTTTTCGTAACATACCCTTATTTCATTTTATCATACATTGTACATTTGACCAAAGAGGCTTTGAGAAAAAATAAGAAAAAAAAATTTTCTCCCTACATTAGTAGAGGCTATATTAGCTTTATTATTTTCAATGATAATAGGAGGCTACAAAAAACAAGCCAGTGCTTGGATTATTATACTGTATCATCCATATACACAGCAATATTACATTAGTCATTCATTGCAGTTCAGCAACATGAAATATCTTCTTATCACAGAGAGTGTACATGTCTTAATAGTTGCAGAAATTATTTACTTAAGGTCTCCCATGCAAACTGCCCTCCCCTCTCCAAAAAGCCGTTCATTTTCTTATCCCCTTGGGAAATGGTACTAGGAATCTCTGTGTGCTATGCATGCATAAATCACATGCCTTAAAGAATGAGCATGCCCATAAAACCAAAAATATAGCCTCAAATGTGAATAAAAACTAGGGAAGATAACTCTCCTCTACAGCCTTCTCTCTGACCTCAATGCAAAAGCTCACTTCCTGAGTGCCAGAAAGGAAAAATGCAATTTCAGCTTTTTTATACCAGAGCAATATATCTGCCTCTGCCAACTGCATGCAGAAAACATGAACTTCATCCTAAAAGGTTTTCAATGTTTAGAAATCTCCTGGGAGAACTTGTCAAAAACACAGTGAACCAAGTTCTAATTGCACTAACTCACCACAGTCTTGACAAACACAACAGTTTGGTTTGAATTTCAAAACTATTCCTGTCAAAATCCTTGGGAGGAGACAGAATGTTATTAAGGTTTCTTTCTGAATCTCGAAGACGTATCAGAGGTTGGTGGTGTGCTTTGAATGAATTAAAGTTTTCTCAGTGAGATTTGAATCTAAATATACCAACTATTCTGATCACAAGGAAAGGATGAATCTTAATTTTAAAAAATGACAGACAAGACAGGATGGACAAACCTCAGAAGGTTTGGAAATGCAGTGTAGATAAGGAACAGTATTTATAGCGTTTGGCAGAAGCTTATCCAAACTAACAGGCCCTTCTCAAGGATGCCCTCCTGCAACCTGCCTGCTAACTCTTTGGCTCTGCAAGAAATCTCTTCCCCAGCTCAGTGCCTATGCTGCTTTTGGAAACCACTTGCCAACTTCCTTTCACAAAGACTTTTCTTTGGTGTTAATTGGACGTGCCTCAGGCCCATCTATTTTTGAAGGAGAAGATGGTCTCTTCCACTCCCAGTCATTTCAAAATTTTGGCTCTGTCCCTCATCTACCCATATGAACTTACATATCTGTAATCTTTCCCGATGACATACTTGTGTGCCTTTCCCCTTAATGTATTTTCTTGCATAACATCCTCCTCAACATCTACAAGTGGTAAACTTAATTCAGTATTTCATAGTTCTAGTTTTGGGAACTTTCCTGAAAAAGATGCTGCAGAATGCACAAAGCCTTGAGAAATTACATGTTACTTGCTCTTGGAGTCACTTTTATGGAGGAAGTATGAGATCCTGCAGACTGTGTATGGATAAATGCATAGCTTCCAAACTTTCAAATATGACTCCAAGACTTTAATTACTGGCATAAATAAATCAAGCACATTGCAGCAGCTGAGTGATTACTCTCTCAGTGTGATTAACAGGCCAGGTGGGATTTTAAAGGATGGTGCTGCATGTGTATATGCATGCAGAGGAGAGGTGGGTGCGTGCCTGCTAAGGACTTCAGTTTAAATAGCCAAATCACATAACGCAGATAGTTACTGAAGCTTTCTGGACAGAAAACATAAAAGTCAAGTTTTATTTTCAATTGTTTAAAGAAATGCTAAATCATTTTTCTCATCAGAGGGGCTGTTTTAGAGCAATTCACCAAGCCACAAAAATGAATGATCTGTTCTTTCACGGCATTCCTCAAGGAGGAATTATCCCAAATGATATGGTTACTTAATAGGAACATTTATAAAGGGACAGTCATTATGCGAATTATGTATTTTACATAATTTATTTCAGCTTACAGTTTATAGCAGCACTTTTATCTTTTTTTCATTCAGTGATAAAAAAGGCATCAATTATAATTCTCCTAGCACGTCTACAGAACAAATGTCTGTTAGTGAAGTTGTAGTGCTCATTCAAACATATAATTATACATTGGAGGGCAATTTACATTTGCCAAAATAATGAATAGATAAAAAAAATGCACACTCAAGTGTAGCAATTTAGGTATGAGAAATGCATTACAAGACGTATTTAGGAGGGTGTTGGTCTATAGCAGTACTACCTAGCGTTTGATAACTGTCGCCCAAAGCACTCCTGTTGTTAAATATGTAAACTCACTTGCAACCCAGAGAGCAATAAACCTGCTGTCATGTTTTTAAAAGAAAACACAGACTATTGCTTTCATGTTTCCTCAGACTCAGTATATTTTTACTGAGGTTTATCCAGTTTGCCTGCGCAAAGCATGACTACGAAGCATGCAAACAGGAAATAAGAGAAAACCAAGCTATAACAAGTATCATTGTAAATGCTAAGAATCTATAATAGGAGGTGGAGAGGTACAACATAGGAAAGCAATTTAGGAACGTGTCATGGGTCATTACTGTATCACTGTGTTATTTAGGGATTAAAGACTACTGAACTACTGGTCTGCATCAGTAAGCTGTTCTAACAGCAGAGGCTGCCCAAATGTCCTCATTGGCCTAAAAGCAATTCAGATCTAAGTTATTAAAATAACATTTATTAGTGCACTTTGTAGCAGACCTTGAAGAGGCAGAGCGGATCTGAGAGCTCCATCCTATGAAGTCTTTCCACACCAAACCACACATTCACAAAAGAAAGCTTCAAAAGAAGTTTGAGATGTACTTGGGGTTTTTTGGGGGGTTACACTATTTCCAAATGATAACATCCCCTGATCTTGGCTACAGAAACCACTAAACAGAAAAGATTTGTTTAATCATGAAGAGATTCAAAATAACAAGTGCCACAAAAGGGGTAGAAATTACTGTTTCTTCCTAAAACGTCCATGACTTTTTCCCTACTCATTTTACCTGCATTTCACAATTTCATTTCTGAGTTTTCCCGCAGACAGCTGCCAACCTCCTTGCTTTGACTGATGAGTCAAACCAGAAAGATAATATCACTCATGTCACTCATGTATTTTGTAGCAGTACTATCTCCTGTTTAGTAAACATATAAAGTTCAACTATATACTGTGCTATACCTAATTCTAAAAACTTAATATTTTATTATGTATTCTAACTAGATCCCCCAAAAGACCCCAGAAACAGTTTCTTTGACAGAACACTGACTTAGTCACGACTCTGCTACTTAATTGGTACTAACAACAAAATTCTACTCCCTTAGAAATAACATTAAAAACTTTCCCTGATTTTACTGACGCAAACACAATTGTCAATCACATCTCTGATCTCTGAATCTCTGCTTTTATAGTTCTGCATAAGTATTTCTACCATTACTTTTTGGAATTGGTTCACTATGAAAAACTGAGCTCATGTTCTTATCCCAATCTGTAATTTCCCTATAAAATATGGGACACTGCATAAATATGCTGACTAGGTCTCTATGAGGAATGAAAAAGATTTTTTTTTCAAATATTTTCAATGTTCAAAGTTGCTTATACTTAAAATAGCAGCGTAAAGGACAAGCACTCTATTATTGCAATAAAATTAATGTGAAAATGAGGTTAAGAAATAATTACATGGAAGCAGCTACCTAATGATGTGGCTGAGACTCTGGAGTGTCACCAATATTAACTAAGCATTTTGCAGGCAAATGAACACAATTCTGTCAAGTTGGACCCACTTCTGGAGACTGGAGGTTAAAATTGAGCCAAGATGTTAGAGAACAGTTCTGGAGAACTGGGCAGAGCTGCATCTCTGTCAAGCCCCTGAAAGGCAGCAGGTGAAGGGGGCACAGAGCTCTCCAGATACAGACTGGTCTTCCAAAACCGCCAACTAACAGAAAAAAAAGCAAGAAAATTCTGTATGGGAAACCCTATTTTCTCCTTTCACATTCCCTAGGTGCAGCTTGTAAGTGCACAAGTAAGAAATGCAACAAATTACAGCAAGAGGGCCTTTTTGCTTCCTATTGCACGAGAATGAAAATTCTAGTGAAATAGAATGCAAACTCACTAGAATTTCACAATGGCATTAGGGGGAATAATTCATATAATCTATGTCACAGTGGCACTCATCACCGTTGTGACAGGCATCATTTGGAAGAGATAGACAGAAATTCTATTGCTGCTAACTGTTAAGTATAAAACACAACTTTCACTTGCTTATAACTTTTCTAGATTTAACCATGTGAGCTGAACTCAGTCCATGCCAGGTGTTTGCCTCGGGTTGTTTTTTTCTATTTGGTTCTCTGTTTCTGTTTTAAGTTTTTGACATTTTCAGCTAGCACCATCAGACACTTCCAAGAGTGAGACCAAGGGAAAATAAATTGCTTTGTCTACTGTAAAAAGTCTCCTGCCTTGAAGTCAGTACATACAGTTTAGCAAGGGAGTAACTGTGTCAGAGATGCGCTTTCTGCTTCCATGTGAATATCTGTCCCAAACTGGGAAATTTGGAAGGTGCCTTTGAAAAGTCTTAATTTTATAGATGTAGAGTTCATCTAAAGGTTCAAAACCAAATATTTTAACAAACTCTGTATCACCACATGTGCCTAAGCATCTTTCAGCATCTAGAGCTCTTTAAACTATGAAGTGCCACACAGGAGAGTGAAGAGCACTGAGTGAAGAGAATGAAGGAAACTGGGACTGCGAGCACAAGAGAAGATGAGGGGGTGAAGACCTGCTTATGCTAGGCCTGAGTCTACCAGGGACACAAGGACCTAAATGCTTTCCTCGTCCTGACCCATCAGTCTTGAGTCTGAGCTGGCCAGGAGTAAGGTCTGGCTTATCCTCGTGCAGTTAATGGAGGGATATGTCCATCCCAGCCAGCCTGGGAAGGGAAATGACAGCAAAGAAAGACAGGAGACTGGAGATAGGAAAATGAGAAGAGGCTACACAGAGAGCCTGAGAGTGGAGGAAACTGAAGCAAGGCAAGAGCGCAGAGTCCTAGAAAGCACAGTGATGACAGAAGTGGTGAGGAATATAGGGGCAAGGGAACAGATGAAGGGAGTACAGGCAGATAGTTTGAAAGCATCAGAGAAAAGCCAAGTCTGGAGAAATGGGCAGAGAGAGACTGTGTATCTTTGCCTTTGGAATACAGAGTGGCCATCCCAACTCCAGTTATCACTGTCCTCTGCTGTTAAAACAGAGGTGAAGTCCATGGGCAAAGTATGTGTCCTCTCCTTCTTTGGAAGCCTCTCACAGGAAAAATAACTACCTATTGGTATGGGCAGCTGGCTAGCTCACATGCAAACATGTATAAAGGCCTGCATTAAGGTATTGAGGTTTCTAAGGTAAAGACTCATGAATTAGGAAATAACAAAGCTAAGCCTGTATCATGTGTATGCATGATACAACTGTTATTTAGTTTTATGATCACACACTGTTTGTTTCAGAAAACTCGTGCCTTTTTCAGCAAATGGGGCCTACCTGTTCTCATTATCAACTGGAAACACTGTGAAAGAGACTCCTGTTGTTCTCCTACATCACATCCACTGCAGAAGCCACAAGGTGTGTGGAAAGCAGGGTATAAGCCGAAAAGAAAAAAAAGCAGACACGAAAACATCATCCCACTGTTAAGGGTAGTCACTGCTGTCAAGAAGGACTGAATCCCAGCTATTCTGCTGTGACACTTCTCTGACATACTAAGTGAATTTATAAAACCAAACGGTTCACAGGCCGTTATAAATTGTGTGTTTGCCCTCTTTTCCTGGCACTGGTACATAGCACTACCTAGATAGGAGTGCCCTGTCTCCTTGGAGATTGGCTTAAAAAGCAGCCAGTTGTTTTCCTGGAACAAAATATATGAGACAGTCATAGCCATCACTCAAAACAAGCACATGGAAAAACATCAGTAGGAACAGATCCATGGATCTCTTAGTCAGAGATTTCCCCAAAGACTGAAAGAGCAAATGCAGCAGTGAAGCATTGACTGCTGAATCTCTAGGGGAAAAATAAGCTACAGAGACACTCACCCATCACAGAAAGACAAGGAAACATGCAGAGCCACCGAAGTCTGGCATTTGTATGAAAAACTAGCCAAGGGAGTAAAACAAAGACTAATTCTGAACTAAATTTTACATTAAGAAAGTCTTTATACTATTAGCAAAGAAACTGCTTCCATAACCATTTGATTTCTACAAGAGAAATAGGGTTGTCATATAATAATAAATAAGATTACATCAAATAAATATGTGGCTGTGCTTATAACAAAATAATATTCTTCCCTAATTAGTTAATTCCTTGGTTAAAAAATGAATGATAATAAAAAATTTCAAAATAATGTCCTCAGACACCTCAAACTAGGGACCCTTTGACTTCAATTTCTTTGTGCCTCAGTATAAAATGTGGACAGTAATGCTCCTGTTGTGAAGGCTATTGTGACGATAAATACATTAGTGCCGGAGAAGCCCTTAGGAGCCACAGTGATGAGTGCCACAAAAAAAAAAAAACCCATAAGGAAATGAATGATTCCATCTTCATATCAAGGTTTCAATAGTATGTGGTAAGTATGGCCTAGGGCCACAAACTGAACAAAAAGGATAAAACAAAATATTGAATAGCTGCTCATTAAGTGAGCACCATTCAGCCAGTGCAGTCAGTGGGACAGAGGTCCTGTGCAAAAATGGGATGTGAATAGATAATTAAAGATTGTATCATAATGCATACACGTGATGGCAACAGAGGTGAAAAGCTTATACAATTTGACTTAATTTTGCCATTTCCTAACTTCTGAATGCATGATTCTGCAGCCTCACTAGGGTTGTTTCATTTTAACACTATTTTTCTATGTGTAACTCTATTTGTATTTGCTTAAATTTTCATGTGCTCACGTCTGATGTTAGTCTTGTTTGTGTGATGCTTTTCTTTGTCTCTTCCCCTGGACTTGAAACACTTTGTCTAGATATGCAAATCTTTGCAGCCTGACCTTGATGAATAGTAGGAATTTGTATAATTTAGATTAGTGCTGTAATTGTTTGGCCCAGATGCCAGAAGCATCCCCAAGGGTATTTAACATTCATTCAGAAGACACGGCTGTTGCTTCGCAACTTAAGGTCAGCACAAAGGTACCGCCTTGTAGCCGAGGGAGATTCTGTGGATCTCGCCTGGGAAGCAGCTGCTGCAGCACCACAAAGATGGAGCTCAGGAGCACGGCTGGACACAGGCTGGGCACTTAGGGCAGCCTCTTCCAAACTGTAGTCTGCAAAATCCAACCAGACTGAATGAAAGCCATCAAAAAGCTCTCTCGTGGACTTAGGTCAAAGACATTGCCTATTGCTGCCCCAACACTAGCCCCCGGTAAGGCAGATCACTTGTTTTTCTTTCTGCCACCTATCATACACAGATTGCATGCTGTGCATGGTAGCACTGTTGCTGTTGAGGATTGCTTGCTTCTCTGCTTTGGGCACTCCATTCTGAAGTGGAATGAAACCTAATGATAGCCTTGATATGTGCTGTGTATTGCATACTGTCAAGTACAAGGACCACCAAGAGAAACTAAAAGCAAAGAGCCATCCAAGAAGGATTATAAGATCATATTCTTAAATCCATAGCAAGATACACTGCAAGAGTTGTGCACCTTTTCCTCATTCTCATCCACAGGCAATGGAATGGATTACCTAGCCACAAATTTCTATCTTTTAATGCCTTGTGCAGTACCTGATGTGGGAAGAACTATCAGCACCCACATGCTTGTTGTGGTGCCTGGGGCCTCTCCCCCTTCCTGCTCCGGCTCCAAACCGTGTCCAGCAGCCTGCTGGCGGAGGATACAGATTATCTTGCCCAGAGCCAGTCCTGAAAGCTGCTCCTTAACACTTACCCTGTCTTCCTGCAGGACACTGGACAAGTGGATGCTGACTGACTACACGGACCCTGACGGCTCATGTCGCATTGGTCGATAGTGGATGGTCCCCATCATGCCTGCAGCTGTGCTCTTCACTGCTAGCATGGGGACGGAAAGCCTATGGAGCAAGCCATACACGGTATATTCCACCTGAGGCTTCGCTGCTTCGGCTTTAGAGGCAACAAGGTGAACACAGCACAACTAGTTACTGCAGCAGTCACGTCACTGGGGAAGGGAAACAAAAAACGCAGCTCTTTCCCAGTTTGATTAACATCCCTTTTATCTCCGTTCCTATGATTTCAACAGGAGTGACAGTGTGTTTGTACACCTGCAGCACAGGCTGGCTCTAAGGAACCTTAATGAAAAAGCTGTATTATGAATACTAAGTACTCCTAGGAAGAGACAGAGAAGGGGTTAATTGCAGACCAGCTGAGGCTTAGGATAGTCCAAAGGCAGCTGCACTCTGCTACTGAGACTACTTAGAAGGCTCTATAGCCATGCTGCCTCAGTGCTCCAGCATGAAAAATGCACTCACGCTGTGTCCTGTGGTGCTGGGCCCCAGTCTGTCACATCTCAATGTTACACCAAGGAGCCCAGCCTCCCCAGAGAGCAGTATAGGACAGCCAAGCAAACACGGTCGGATTCCAGGGGAGGGAAATTTCGAGGTCTTTCTTTGCTTCTGACCTGTAGGAGATTAGAAGCCTTGCTGAATTAAGGATGCTATTGTACACCAGCTGGGATCCATGGGGACATGACTCCAAATGCAATGCAGCCGTGTAATTAAATGTTAGTTTGAAGCCAGCCAGGAAACTCTGCAACAGTAACTTCAAATCACTAGATAGCACTAGGGAAAATGTTCCCTCCTCTATACACAATGTGAGAATGAATTACCTATTGATGGGCATGATACACTCTGACTAAAGCAGGTGCAAAAATACTTAATGTAATTGTTATCTCAAGACATTCATCTTGAAATAACTACAGCCCCTTTGTAATACCAAAACAAAAAGGACAACAGCTTTATTGCACCTTAGAAGGACCCAAAGACAATAAAAATAAGCACGTCTTTTGCTTAATGTCTCATACAGTAGCCTTCAAACTTTCTAAGTAAATACAAACAACTGCCATTTCATCAGCTTAGTAGAAATAATGGCACTCAGGCCAGGAACATCAGGCATGTTCTCCTTGCTGTTCCACTCTAAGGTTTGATTAAAAGTAACCAAGCTGATTTTGCCCCAGCTCTTTACTTGTATTCAAGTGGATCTGCATTCCCAGATAGTACCTGTCAGTAAGTCCTCTAAATTCAGTGGCCCCTGTAGCTAAAAGTAAAATATGAATAGTCATAACACTATAGATAGAACACCATAGATAGAGATGGCAAGCTGAGGTTTACCTTTCGGTTTTAATCCATGTGAGTTCACTAGCAATTTGCACGCAGTTCTGCCAATTTAAAAACACCTGGATCAGTTCAATCACATTTCAGATTTTTCACTTTGGGATAAAAACCCATGTGATAACTCTCACTGCAAAGCACATTTCTACAAGCAAATAATATATTCCTGGACATTTTTGTGGAGAGTTGAAATTATCTGAATATCATCATCACTGTTATATCAACATATACCACTACAATGCAATTTTATACAATGCTGGTCTCATCTGACATACACCCCACAGCAATGAAGCTTATCACATGCTGATGGTAGAAGAATCTGTGAAAAGACTTTTTTCAATCAAATATGAAAATGGTGCTGTGAAGTAGCTGCAAACCATATGTAACTTTTTCTTGTTCCTAGATTTTCACTCTTCTGTGCATTTGGGGACCAATGGTGGTTCCAAGGGGAGAAGCTTTGGTTTAGGAGAACTGCATTATGCAAGGCTAATATATCTGAATTGTAATGGAATGGCCTCAGCACCACATATATGGCACATACCCAGTGACAGGATGAAACAGAATGACTTTGACAAATGAGAAGCTTTTGGAGCTAACTCATTTTGTGTGTATTCATATCAGAGTAATACAAGAGGTACCAGATGGGGCTAGTGCCTGATTATGCCAGAATCTGTACCATGTCAGACAGAATCCTTTTCTGAAAACCTTAGGGGTAAACAGGCAAGTCAGACAACCAGTAAAAGAAAAGAATATTAGCTCTTCCTTTTTAGGAAATGGGGAATTGAATCACAAATCTAAAAAAAAAAAAAAAAAAATGGCCAAGCCTGGAGCTCTGGAGCTGGTATAAATTTGGCACAACACTATGGAGGTCAGCACAAATGTACCAAGCAGATGAAGCAGAGTCCAAAATTTAGTCTATAATGCCCAAGACAAATATAAAGCATTCAAGTAAGATTTAACCATCCTCAACTGGGGCAAAAGGAGGAAACCAACTAAAAACTTTGCATGTCTTGTTTGACAAAATCCACAGCATAAAATGATGGTACTACTTATCAAACTAGACAAGTACAGAATGAAAACATTGCAATGTAAACCTCACAGCTCATTAAAAAGGTAGGGCATATAATGTGCAATGAGGAACAAAATACATGCACCTTTTCCCAGAGGAAAATGATTTTGCTCATCATTTTCTTAGTCCCAAAGAAAAGGAAAGAGTTGAAAAAACAAACTACACTTTATAATGGGGTTTGAGCAGGTGTAGAGAGAAAGTTTCAGGGACTTTTTAAAAGCAATGTATATATCCACCTGGCTGTCAGGAATCATAAAGTTTTGGGTTATAATTACACATATTAATGCAGTATCTTTGTCCCCTCTCTTCGGCATTCACTTACAAAAATATAAAACACAACAATGTGAAGAAGAGATGTGAAGAAGGTGTGGAGGGACCATGCACAGGTAGCTCAGAGCTCATACAGGCAAACTCTCCTCTCCTTGCTTACCTGCTACCAAAGGGACAGTTTCACTCTACGGGAACCTGACTCCATTTTTAACTGCTTAAACCTGAGCTGTCAAAAGGGCCATTACTGGGACCATACTAACTCATCCCTCTCAGCACATGATAACTAGGAAATAACCTCCTCCCTTGATACCAGTCACAGACAGAAATTACATGAAAGCTGACAGAAGACAGATGTCTGATGGGATGAAGAAGAAACATGGGAGAACTACTGTTCTGCAGAGTTCAAAATAGTAAGGAGTAAGACTTGACCCCCCAAACCTTGGAGACTCAGGGAAATAAAATAAGCATTTCAGGAGTAAGAGATTTAAGGCAGATATAAATGCAATAGTAGCAGCTGTGGAGGTATATGCAAGCAAAGCAGCAGATCTAGGATGAATGAGAAGAGCCTGTGACTGAAGCAGCAGAAAGAAATGCCATGGTACCCATAATACAATGAGAAACATTATCAATATGTAAAAAATGTATTTAGGAATATGTTCAAGGCTGTCACTTGAACCCACATTAGGTACAAATAAAGGGAAGTTGTAAATCAAGAGATATTCCTTTCTAGCCTTTCTGATTGGCTTTTATTTTTCAGTATTATCTGAGGAATGTTTTACCAGATTTCTAATATGGAAAACCTCCATGCTCTGCAGAAGGATGCGGCTGTAGGAAGAATATATGAAGACAGGAAATTCTTTTCTGTGCAAGAGACTTTGAAGGAAGGAAAATTTATTAACTTTCATAGAAAAGTTTCTCCCACCCAGTCCTAGGCTTACTCCCAAAGTGAGATATCTCACTTCAGCTTGTCCCCTTTTCCTTCGGAGATCCTGCAGGCACCGCAGAGCTTCCCTCTCGGCAGGGCTCTTGGGCAAACACTGCACAACTAACTCAGTGCAGCACATCTCCATAGTATGTACTCATTTTTAGACTCCTGTTTGGCAGCAATGTCTAAAACTCACTAGTGAACAGTAATGTACACTAAACGGGATGAAACATAGTTGTTTGAAACATATCTCTTAGTGTGCATAATTCCTGAAAAATACAGCCCAGAGTTTCTGGATCCCCACTGTAAAATTCTGACGTATAGTCATGGCTAGAGACATCAGTAAGAAAACTGTATTTTTTTTTAAAGGTGAATTCCCAGCTGTTTGATCCTTCTGAAAAAAATACCACTAGACACCTGTACTTACATTTGCCACCACCTCTTGAAAGAGAATATGAGAATAAAACATAAAAACCTCTCACATAGAGAAAGCCTAATGTCAGAGAGGGTCCAAAAAATCCTCATTAACTTCACCAATACAAATGTTTCTCAGAAGCCATGGCTGGTGTTTGCTTACGATCTTGCATGCACAAATGTTACAAAACCCAATAAAGGCATGATGGAAGTACCCTGGCATGCAAGCACTCACTCTTCAGAAGATTTCATGCTGAATGGGAGGTTTTTAGAAGGATATTTTCTGAAACCAGCTCCAAACAAACAGAATGCAAATTGGAAAAGGAGCATTTTAAAGACAGGCTGATAGAAAGTGTGGTCTTATTTTCTGGGTTCTTCATTCAAACCTCAGTACCTGGCTTTGGAAAAAATATGCATTGGCACTTTTTTGCTGTTGTTTGTTAGGAAACAAATACGGACACCATTCTTGAACCAAATGTACAGCTGGAACGACCTATTCTGAAAGGAATGACAAATTATTTTGAGTTGTATTTCGTGCTTTGTCTGCAAGAGAAAAAAAAAGTCCTTTTCCTCTCTGTTTCAAAGGAATGCTGCTATACTTGTGTATTTTGCTTAAAGTGTAAATCAGGAATATCTTCTCATTTATAGAGGCGAAATTAACTCTAACAACCTACTGAATGTAAAGCCAGTTAAAAGTCACAGACAGATTAGGTTTGCAAAGTTAAATAGATTTTCTATCATAAAAAAAAAAAAAAAAAAAAAAAAAAAAAAAGACATGTAAAACTCAAGATCTTGCCCACTTGGTTTGGACAGGACCAGGACAATACTTCTACACTATCTTCTACTTTAACTACCCAAGCAAATCAATATCTTCTTGCCCACACTTGACATCATTGGCAGTGTTTTTTTTAATGTACTGACATACTCCACGAGATTTTAATCCAAGTAGCCTGTCCATCAGTGTAAAATCAGAGTAACTCAAAATAAATGGAACTAGCCTTGCTTTAAGTAACAGTAGACAAGACCAGAATCTGTTGTATCTGTTCCATTTTGCTGATTAATGTTCTGTCTTATTGCTTGATAATGACATACACAAAACATAGCATGACAAAGTAGCTACTTCAATTATTTTTTTTCAGTGAGAAATGAAGAATTAAAAATAAAGAACATGGGAGAGTGTACGTACAAATTTTTTTTTCAACCTTCTGATTAAAGTTAAAGTTTAAGTTAAAGCTAAGGTTAAAGTTTTTTAACCTTCTGATTCCGTTAAACCTCTTTTAAGACTCTACTAAAGCTACAATATCAGCTATACTGCAGGGAAAAAGGGTGACAGGTTATTAAAGATACTGGTTATCAACTGCAGCAGCAAGAAGCAGTCTACATGTAGCTCTATGTTACAGCCACTTACATATCATAGAATCCTAGAATGCTTAAGGTCGGAAGGGACCTCTAGAGATCATCTAGTCCAACCCCCCTGCACACGCAGGGTCACCTAGAGCACGGGACTCAGGACTGTGTCCAAGCGGGTTTGGAAGATCTCCAGAGAAGGAGACTCCACAACCTCCCTGGGCAGCCTGTGCCAGGGCTCTGGCACCCTCACGGTCAAGAAATTTTTCCTTAAGTTCCTTAAGTCCAAGGAACTTTTGGTGTTTCAGTTTGTGGCCGTTTCCTCTAGTCCTGTCAGTGGTCACCACTGAGAAGAGGCTGCCCCATCCTCCTCACTGCCTCCCTTGAGGTCCTTATAGACACTGCTCAGGTCTCCTCTCAGCCTTCTCTTCTCCAGGCTGAACAGGCCCAGCTCTCCCAGCCTTTCCTCACAGGGCAGATGTTCCAGGCCTTGGATCATCCTCGTAGCCCTGCGCTGGACTCTCTCCAGCAGCTCCACATCCCTCTTGAACTGGGGAGCCCAGAACTGGACACAGGACTCCAGGGCCTCAGCAGGGCTGAGTAGATAAATGAAATATAAAATGTCATAAAAAAATCACAAAAATACATTTGAAGAAGAGTATAATTAACATCTTTTAATGTACAGATATTCTATAACTACATAAAGAGATTCATCACTAAGAAATGTTGTTAATTAGCTAACTCTGACTTTAATTAGTTTCAAATTATCAAGAAGTGCAAAATGCTATTGTGCTCATTTACAATAGCATTGTCATTGGATATTAATGAGATTATTTTAGCAGTTTGGTTTTAGATTCAACAAATGGCTTTTTTTTTTTTTTTCAAAGAATCTTATAAACAAGCATTCCCTGACTTATGTCTGTTCTGCTTAACTATCTTCAGAATTTATTCAGTTTACTGAAGAATAAATTCTCCTTTTGGAATCAAATAGCATTCTTAGGTAGACTTAAACCCTCAGATATTATATCTCTCTGTTACATCAGATTAGAAGTTGCAGTAAGTCGTAAAGAGTGCAAGAATTCACACCATGGAATTTGTAAAGTGCTCAGCAAGGCAGCTACAGGTTGGAGCTCCACAGAGATGCAGCACAGTCTTCCAAAAGTCTACAGAAATCTGTAAATACTCCCAAAAGACCCAACAGGGATGAAACAATTCATATCCTCTGGACACACAAGATTTAATAATTCAGCCATACAGACTCTTACCCATTAGCAAACTCACTAAGAACATGATGCCAGAAAGAAAATGAAAAAAAAAAGAAGCAATATATGGACTAACAGTACTGCCTACTTGCTCAATTAGAGGTCTTTGGAATCTGGAATTACAGAATGTCTTCATACTTACCACTTTAATTAACATCTTTTCCATTAGCATCCTTGACAAACAGAACTAAAAAAATGTGAAATTTTGCAATAATAAACTACATGGAAACAGCATCGTGACACATCCAGCTTTAATTAATGTGTGGTCCTGCACTCAATCTGAAATTAAGACCAAAGATAGAATCATGCCTGTGTAGAGCAGTGATTGCTAGAGATACCAGAAGTATATATGCAGGCACCTTCACATCTCAGTTTTCAAGGCAGGCACAAATAAGCAGATTGTCAATATGACCAGCTTCGTGGCCTTCAGTGTAAAGAGAAAGAAATCACATTTAAGGCCTATTTTTTTTCCTCCTTATATTTAAACAGATCTCCTTTAAAAATAAATAATTGTTACCTGCAATGGACTGAACTTGGTCTGTTGGTTTCCTGAGGAAAATGATACTTCTTTTAAAAAGGCTGTGTTTATATTCACATCGGATAAAACATCCTGGGCACAAGTGTGGAACCTAGAACACTGTCTTGACTGTCAAACGCCCTAACCTGCACGTTCACCATCTCTGATACCTGGTCCCAGTGAAATGTGTCTTCCTTTCACATGCTGAGTGGCCAGGTAGTATCATAGAATCACAGAATGGTTGTGGTTGGAAAGGACCTCTAGAGATCATCTAGTCCAACCTCCCCTGCTCCAGCAGGGCCACTTAGAGCACAGGGCACAGGGTGAAATCCAGGTATCTTTTGAAGATCTCCAAAGCAGGAGACTCCATAGCCTCTCTGGGAAGCCTCTTCCAGGGCTCTGTGACCCTCACAGCAAAGAAGTTCTTTGTCAAAGGGAGATGGAACTTCCTATGTTTTAATTTGTACCCATTACCCCTTGTGCTGTTGCTGGCCACCACTGAGAAGAGTTTGGCCCCATCTTCCTTACATTCTCCCCTCCGGTACTTATACTTATTGATCAGATCTCCTCTCGGTCTTCTCTTCTCCAGGCTAAACAGGCCCAGCTGGCTCAGTCTTTCCTCATACAATAGATGCTCCAGTCCCTTAATCATCTTTGTCACTCTACACTGGACCCTCTCAAGAGGCTCCCCATCCCTCTTGGCCTGGGGAGCCCAGAACTGCACCCAGTACTCCAGGTGCGGCCTCACCAGAGCTGAGCAGAGGGGCAGGATCCCCTCCCTCCACCTGCTGGCAACACCCCTCCTGATGCAGCCAGGAGCCCATTGGCCTTCTTGGCCACGCGGGCCCATTGTTGCCTCATGGTTAACTTGTCAACCAGGACTCCCAAATCCCTCTCTGTGGAGCTGCTTTCCAGCAGGTCAACCCCTAATCTGCCCTGGTGCCTGGGGTTATTCCTCCCCAGGTGCAGGACCCTGCACTTGTCCTTGCTGAAGCTCATGAGGTTCCTCTCTGCCCAACTCTCCATCCTGTCCAGGTCCCTCTGAATGCCAGCGCAGCCCTCTGGAGTTTCAGCCACTCCACCCAGTTTGGTATCGTCCACAAACTTGCTCAGGGTGCCCGCTGTGCCCTCGTCCAAGTCATTGATGAACAAGTTGAGCAGCACTGGGCCCAGTACTGACCCCTGCGGGGCACCACTGGCCACAGGCCTCCAAGTAGACTCAGCCCCATTTATCATGACCCTCTGAGCTCTGCCATCCAGCCAGTCCTCAATCCACCTCCCTGTCCAAAAGTGACACCCTTTGCCCAGGTGTGGCAATAGTTGAGCAAGTGCCTTGCAGAGATGCTGTTCAGGACTCAATCATCTACATGCCACTCTCATAACTCTTCTTTTAGGTCTGGCTTGACTTCCTCTGAGACATGCTGGCTCTGCTCAATCGCTATGGAGAGAGGAATATGCACCTCTGGGTCATGTTGCATCTCATCCTACTAGAGTTGACCAAAACAGCACTGGGGAACAGCAGCCCTGCCACACCTTTATCTTTTAATCAACTATAAAGACACAGTGAATAAAATCACGTGGGGATGTCTACACAGGAGACATCTAAAATAGGAATTCATGGTGTCTTTACCTTCTCTCCATGGTGATTTGAAGAGATTTGCCACAGTGAGATTGGCAGAAGAGGTAGGAACAGAGCCTGATTAATAAACCATGCTACCTGTGAGGTCCCACTTACATCCCGCAGCCTCCTCCATGATTTGTTTCCTTGGATTAGCTTAGTATTTCTATGGCTAGGACTTTCACTTTTCCATTTCAGTCAATGCTCTTGCCTCTGACTCTCTCTGACTTGTCTCCTAAGTATTGAGTTTACTGCCTGGACAGAAAAAGCCTTTGTATACTAAAAGGAGTGTGTGGCTGAAAGGCAGGCAAAGGAGTCCTTTATAATTATGTAATTATTTTTCACAACATTGAGAATGTTTTTCTCTTCTTGCTAAACACAGTCATTTTTACAGTATTAATGCTACCACTCAAACAGACAGAAAATGTCTGTAACACATTTAACTCAAGAACTAGACTAGATTAATTAATGCCAACTTCGCACTGAATTTGTAGCACTTAATCCCAAAGGTAATTTTTGCTAATTTTACTGTTTTGCTGTTAAAGCTTGTTAAGTCTGCAAAAGTTCTATGAACCAGACAGTGCTATTAAAAATAATCTATGCAAACATTTAATTCAAAGGTATACTTGTATTTCAGTCAGAAGATCATGATTCTGACAGAGGTTTTTATTTCTGATTTGTTGCATTCTCAACTTGATTTTCAGAGGCAATGACACCAGAACTACACTGTAAATAAAACATGCCAACTTAGCTGCACGTCCCAAATAAATAAGTTAAAATAAATAACTCCATCACATAAACATACATCAAAAATGCAATTAAAAAGACTCTCTCACTTTGTGTTGTAAAAATATGAAATAGTATTCAGGACAGGCTCTTTCAGATGAAATTCTTCCCTATGCAGCAACTCCAAGGTCAAAGTACTGTGACTGCATTTTTCAAAGTCGAAAGTATGATTTAATAATTATTTGATATCAAGACAACTCTGTTTCTCTACCTGGCATACAATATAAATTTCAATATAGCTTGATGTATTGTGCATTTTCATTCACACATATTTTTTTTATTACACAGCCCTTGAAGTAGAATAATTTACTATACATTCTCTCGAATCTTTTTGAAACACCAAACAAAATGTAAAATGCAAAAGGAGGGAAAAAAAAGTATCAGAAAGCTCATTAGAAATTGAAACTAAATTCCATTTCCTAGCCTTCTTCTAACCATGGACAGAAGTGAACACTGGTGGCCACTGGAATATCAAATGGAACTAAAAGACCTTTTACTGATTTAATGTCCTAGTACAGAGGTGATAAATTCTGAGTTTCACATCTCCGGCAATTACTCAGCAATAGATATCTCAGTAAAGAGAGCAAGGTGTCTCAGAAATGGTCTTTGCTGGCAGACTTAGGTAGTAAATTATTTGAGGGAGAAGGTCCCAGCAGTTCTCAAATTTCTGCTAAACTTCAGTTTAACAGTCTAATACTTCTAGAACTAACAGAAAAGTCACTACGGCCTTTGACATTTCTTTTACTTCTTTCGGCCCAAATGGCCTAATTCCTCACAAAGCAATAGGTGAGTTATTCACACAAAGTCAAACTACAGAAAAACGCATGGGGTAGGGCATAGCATCATATGAAGGAAGTGTTTGGCCATGTACTTGTGACCTAAGCCCTCTACTTAACAGTGAGATTCAAAGGAGCAGACGTCAGACTATAGGGAATTATTTCCCTAGTTACCCTCCCTGGCAGAAGACATTGCAGTGGACTGATATGTCACAAATAAGGTAAAAAAAAATGGTATGTGAAAACAGAAAGTGGAGTATCAATAGCAAATATGATTTTTCATCTATTTCTACATTGTATGTATATCAAATATTGTAAATCTTTGAAATATGAAAGTATTTTTCTTTGTTTTGCTGGATTTCTTTCATCTGCTTAACAGATACTTTTAATTTCCAAAACAAGTAGCTTCTGTTTCTTTTTCCAATGTCACTTTTGCAGAAAATGTCTTCCCATTTGGAAAGCCATTAAGGTCTTACCTGACAATTTAAGAAAAGAAATCAGGGATGTTTTCTCAAAAAACAAACAAACGAACGAACAAACAAACAAAAAAGGTGAACTGGATTTTTGCAAAGTCCTCAACAATGGTGTTAGAAAATGCTCTAATAATAGTGCTTGCAAGCTAAACATTTATTTACCTGTATGAAGTTTTAGCTAAACAGTATTTGTGCTAGTGAAAGCAGAGCAACTAGGCAGCCTTGTCAGCTTGAATGAAACAGGACAATGTACCTGCATGACAATGAGAAGGTCAAACACTAGGATGAAAGAAGCCAAGAAGGCTCTTGAGACCTCATCACTTGGCAGAAATCCACGATTCAACTTGTCCCAGCTGATCCAGTCAGTTGTGATGACAAGCACAACTACAGAGGTCAGAGTAAACAGAACCGTCCTGCAAGAGAAAAAAAAAGCAGTTTAGAGAGAATACCATAGTAATGAAGATATATCATGCTATTTTATCTATCTTCTACTGGTCAGCTGGTGTTTTATTGGTACTTTTCAGCTGACGAAAGGAGATTGAAGAAAATTAAGCATACAAACAAACCATTTAATTCAAAATAGGAAAGCAGTCAGCTGTATCCATAGTAAAAAGAAATCAACTGGCTTAAATCTAAGCATGTTGGGATATAGCAATCTTCCAATTTTTTCATTTATGATGCAAACCTGTTAGGTAAAATAAAGGCAGATTAAGCTATAACACTATGAGAAAGACTGTAGGATCTATGCTAAATTCAAATGAACAATTTGAAGGAACGTTTTTTAAGGCACCAAGGACATTAGGATCCAAACACTTGGAAAAATTTTTTCTTAGCTGTAGGAGCTATGATACATTAACAATGAAGGCTAATTCTTATATAAAAATACACATCTGTATAACAGAAATTTTCATTGTACTAAAATTAATCTTTAGTACATTCTATGAGCTGTAGAAAGGCTTTGCTTTGTGTCTCTTAACATATCCTTTGTATGAGTTTTCAATAGATCTTGTAGCATTTTTGATAAGCCAATGAACAGTGAATTAAAAAATAATAATGCTTACATACAAAGTAAGAGTATTCCAGAAGACACATTTGGCTAATTCATATAATTTTGTCATAACTTATTGAAATACAAATCTTTCTGAGCTGTTACAAATAGTTCTGCATATTTTCCAGCAGCAGTTTGGTAGTATTTTTCAATTCTGCAAAAAGCAGATGAATCTAGCTGGTGATTTGAGGGGGAGAGAGGTTTCTCTCAGCTGCCCTTGCTGTCAGCAAATATGTGTTATAACAGGGACATATCACTGTCTGAATGCATACATACAACTGGATAACTGTGGTATTCTAGAGCTCATTCCACTGCAGTAAAGTCTCATTCTCTTCAGCTACAGAAGACTGTAAAACAAGGAAAATATATTTCCTATGATACTTCCAAATATGACAAATACTTCGAGTAAAGAAAAATCTGTGCACCTGTAGTCACGGACTACCAGTCCATAAGCATTTATTATTATATATCAACTTAGCTGTGCCTGTGTGGAGGAAAAAGCACAAACCTGCACATAACCAGTAGTGTACACATTTGGTCACCTAAACATGATTCTTCTGTGACCTGATGGACTATGTTGCTTCATAATATCAAGGGACAGAAAAGGACAAAATTGCTGCTACCTTTACCTTACTAACTAAATTGCACATTTATTTTTATTTTTAATAAATAAATTCAGTTATATTAACCACTGTGTTTGGCACAATAATATAGTATCCCTTGAATGCATTATCAACAATAGGGTCAGAAAAAAAAAAAAAAAGAAAAGAAATGAGGCATATTAGGCTTAATCAGAGATAAATAGAATTCAAGCTTATCCACAAAACATTTGTTTAGCTACTCTCTAATCTGTCAGTAGCTAAAGTGGACAAACCTTTTCAAAGGCTCCATTTTGGCACATCCCCAGCACAGCTTGCTCTGGAAAGACAAATCATTATGGTCTTTCCCTAATGCATACAGTCTCCTGAGACTCGCAAAGGCAGCTTTTCCCCACTTCTGTTGCCTTGATGCATGAAATTCACATGGAGACAGATGCTCTCACTGTAGATGAAAAGAAGGGACCTTTTTTTGCAGAAAGAGCACGGTCCTCAGCACTTCTCTACAGCCCGGTGTGGGATGCTCCTAGTGCTGAGCTCACTGAGCTCTTTAGCTCCCATCTGAGGCACTCATGTCTCAATGCGTGAGGATTTAGAAATGTAATTCAAGGCTGCATAGTTTGCTAAGGGAACTGCGCATCCAGAAGTTATGCTCAACCCTGTTCTGCCTCAGACCTCTTGAATTATGAATTTGTGTTTTGGGGCCAGAGTTCAAAGCATTTAAGGTCAGACTTCGGTATGTATGCATGCATAGGCTTACACATATTTTTATGTATGCTTCATCTGCAAGCATTCAAAGACCAAGGGCTCTGCTAAGCTCTGATTTCCATAAGGAAATGCACATGCACTTAAAAAACTTAAAAGAGCTTCTTTATTCATTCTGAAATGTCAAATAGGACATATGCAAGTACGGAAGCAGCAAATGGGCTCCTAATAGAATAAGCAAATGGGAGAGCAATGATAATAGTTAGAAATAGGCATTCAAAATGTTTGCATTAAGCAACATAATTAGTGTTTAGTTGTATTTTTGACCTGTGACCTGGAACAGAGCAAAGTATTCAATACACATTTTTGCTGTTATTACAAACTAAATGTGTCTGGGTTACAGTTCAATGCATCTCTTGTGAAAGTAGAGTATTGCCCCAATATCATGGGGATTGAGACAAGAAGTTGAGGATTTAGTTTGACTTGACATAAATTGTATCAGATGACACCACTGTGAACCATCCTGCCGTATCCTGAGCAGTGCAGTTGCCCTTTATTCTGCAATGCACATTACTGAGAAATGGCTATGCCATTAAACTATTCACAGTGGTGCTCACAAGACCTCTCCACCTTCTACTTGTGAAAGGGCTATGAGGGGGAAGGCAAAAGAGGAAGGATCCATTTCTGTACCAGGCTGCATTACCTGCATTTCTGTACCAGTTGCATTAAGAAATGCAACTCCTTTCTGTACTTTACAGTGGAAATGCCCTTTAAAATATCACTTCCAATTCTAGTTTGCTGTATTGAATGACTATGTGCCTTGGGCACCTATTCAGCTGTGATAACACACATTTTACAGCCTAGCCTATGCTCTTCAAGGTTGCTATGATGAACGAAAATCAACAATGCCTGCAAAAAACAGCCAAGGCCAATTGCATAGTGAGAAGTAAAAATTACAAGGTAGGGCTAGAAAAAGTCAATATGATGATTATCACCACCAGTGATGGTCTAAAACCCCCGTTCTACATTGAACTAAGTGAATGCTTGCAGTGAGGGAATTTTACTTCTAAGCACCTTTCAAGTACCAGGTAGCTTTTTAGACTTTATCTCCATAATTGATAGCTAGGACTGAGTTTGGTCTTAAATTTCTCCACCAAAGCCATCAATGCTAAATAAATCCACACTGCTGGCTCTCTGTTGCATAACTTATCACACAGCAATCGCTTGCTAGGAGGGGTTGTGCACAACCAAACCCAGAAGCTTAGGCATGGTCTTTGTCACTGAGGGTGATGCACATAATCTCTCATGGCAGACTGAGTCATAAAGTCTTCTGCTTTGCACAATTTACTGTCTAAGAATGCCATTTGTGGAAGAGACAGGCCAGCATCCTGTGATGACACAACACCTTGCTCTACACTATGACATTTTGTCATACAAAATACATTTACATACATACATTTTGTCTACACTATGACTATGAAATCAGCAAGTTTGCTGATGATACCAAACCGGGAGGAGTAGCTGACAGCCCAGAGGGCTGCGCTGCCATCCAGAGGGACCTGGACAGACTGGATAGCTGGGCAAAGAGAAATCTTATGAAATTCAACAAAGACAAGTGCAAGGTCCTGCACTTGGGGAAGAATAACCCCAGTCACCAGTACAGGCTGGGGACTGACCTGCTGGAGAGCAGCTCTGCAGAGAGG
>VZSV01000004.1:9311819-9352250 GCA_013398735.1 Nothocercus julius
GTGGTGGCCGCTGATAGGACTAGAGGAAACAGCCACAAACTGAAACACCAAAAGTTCCACAGGAACTTAAGGAAAAATTTCTTGACAGTGAGGGTGACAGAGCCCTGGCACAGGCTGCCCAGGGAGGCTGTGCAGTCTCCTTCTCTGGAGATCTTCCAAACCCTCTTGGACGCAGTCCTGAGCCCCGTGCTGTAGGTGACCCTGCGTGTGCAGGGGGGTTGGACTAGATGATCTCCAGAGGTCCCTTCCAACCTTAAGCATTCTAGGATTCTACGATTCTGTAATTTTCCTGTTGTATCCACTGCCAGAATCCTCCCCAGGAGATGTTTCTCCTCCTATTCTCCAGGCCTATTTCACGGGTGACATGATGACTCAACAGTGGCAGAAGTAAAGACGACCTTTCCCATTGCTTCCAGAAAGACCTGGCTTGTTTCAGCTTGAGTGGTAGGGACGACTTGAAACACTTGAATTCCTGCTATACTGGCAGCAGAAATTGCCTCCCTGCATGCTGGATGCAACTGCTGTGTTTATAAAACAAATTCCCAAAGGAATTTTGTAAGCTCAGACCAGCAATTGAAGCTCTCAAAACTCTGCAGATTCCCTTGTGATCTTGTTTTGCCAATGTCCACATCTCATTGTAGACCTCATTTTTCCTGTCCTGGCTGACTGGTTGTTAACTCTTCTCCCTATGCCTTGCATCTCCACAATATCAGACTTACCAATGAATTGAGCCCAAATTTGTCTGTGGAGAAAAAAAAAAAAAAAAAAAAGCCATTAATTCCTAGGATCTACAGTGCTGTTTTGTTTATTCTTTAGGTGTGTAAGTGCATCCAGATGCATTAATAATTCTTTGGGTCTACATATGGCAAGAAATAAAGATCCTGTTCCATCAGAAACCAGCAATTTGGGAACCCCTCCTCAAAGGGTGTGTTAGAGGATGCCAGAGCTTAGCTTGGTAAGTGCACAGACTGCCTGGCACACTGAGGATTGCAGTCTGACCATCCAAAAGGAAATCTCACAGCTGCCATATGAAATGGAAATGTCACCTGCTCCATCACATGCCTTAGCCATCCTGCCTTCAGAGAGAATCATGTGCTAGAGCTGCAGATGGACTTCTCTGAGACACAAAGGTGGAGAGGAAGAACTGCGGGAAACTGAGCCAGAAGTGAAGAAAAGGGACATGCTTTTCAGACCCATGCTTTTGCAATCCAATGAAACCAAAGCCAGCTGATACAACCCAAGACTTTCCAACTCTTTTGGTGGGAGATAGGAACACATCATTTAGTTTGTTTTTAATTACAATTCCAGAATAACAATACTGCCATCTGTCTTTCCGATAAAAGGTGTTCCTGGCTATATCTTCTAACTGCTCACATACGGTAGCAGTAGTAATTCTAATTGCTCAGTAGCATTATGGGCCATGGCAAAGTTCAAATTGGAAGGCTGGCTTGCCTGTGCTGCTCTGTTAAATCAGCATGTCAAGCATAGGTTTACTGACGCTCTCAGAAGTCTTGGATGAGAGAAGACACCATGTGGTGTGGAGATCTTTGGTCCTGTCTGCTTGGTGACACCCTCTTCTGGTGTTTCCCATGTCCTACCTCTCACAGTACAAATTTGCAATGCAGAGTCCATAAGACCTCTTGCTACCCAAACATAGTACCACAAAAATGCACTCCGACAACAGCTTCTCCAGATCTAAGACAGAAGTATCTGGATTTGGTCGTATCTTCAGGAATGGCAGCAAACGTCTTGTCTGTATTATTTATCTGTACTGAGTAGAATTCTGCACCAAACATAATTTGTCCTTGGCAGGATAATGCCAACCTATGAAATGCACACAAATTCGCAAAACACATAATGCTGGGAAAAAAAAAAAAAAAAAAAAAAAGCGCCTGTTTCCAAACCAAGGGGCCTGTTTCTTACATTCATGTGTAATTCAGCAGGGCAAAGTTTACTGGAAAGAAATTCTGAAATTCTGGTCTGTGATTGGACCTCAATTCTCATAGTGGCACATTGCCAAAGTGAAGCTTTGCACTGCTTAAATTTCAGGCATAATTCTTTGCCCAACCATACATAAGGGGAGGAAGATAATATTATGTTCTATTTACCAGCAACTTTGAGCTGCTCTTTGTTAAAGCTATTTAGAATTTTCTTCTGCATCTTGTATGACCCTCTGTCAAATCCTTTATGAAGCTGCAGCTTTGATGATCAGAAAGCAAGAGTTCTGCTAAGATCAACCGAAGAGATGAAAGACAAACTTTGACTATTTTTTTCGTCTCAATTTTGTCTTTTCCAAGAGGGAAAAAAAGTAACCTCTTGCCCTTTCACCAAACCGCTTCTAGAAAAAAAAACAGCTGTGCTTAGTCAAAAGTAGCTTTTGGATTTATATGACATGTCATTGTGAAGACTTTTGTTCACAGCCCACTATCGCATACAATTTTTTACTTAAAAATTTTTAGTTAATTGGCATTACAGATTGGTATTAATTGGCCATTATTTAATATTGGCTTTGCTTAATACTGTGTACAGTAGAGGCAGAAAGGCATACTAATAAAGAAATGATATGTTAAATTCTGTTTTACTATTGTTTTCATTAAGGGCATGAATATCTGTGCATAATACATATATATAAAATGTAAACTTACTAAATTAAGAAATTAATTAGCATATACTATGGGTGTATTTAAAATCTAAATAAAAACAACTAACAGTTAATCAGTGTTTATCAAAAAACTTTCAACTGTGTGAATGATGATGCAATGGGAAAGAAAAATACAATTATAATCAGTCTTTTATGAATTACTGTTCATGTTTTCAATTGCAGTGCATTTTTTCATGAATTTGACAAAACAGTTTAAAAAATGTCCTGTGAAAACACAAGAAAAGTGAAAGGGAAGAACATATTCTACTGTTTTGATGTTTAAAAATGCTTTCCTGGACTCAGGAAAGAAAGATCCTGAGTCAAATTAATACTCTCCTTCTATTTTAATCCTAGAATAGGCAGTGGCCAAACATAGCGTCCCACAGTGTGCAATAACTATAAAGAACACTGTTACACCAGATGTTCATATGCAAAGGCCAACACTTTTTATTCCACTTGTTTTAATTAGGGAGGCTTCCATTATCAAATCTGTCAAAAGTTGCAACTCTAAAACCATTTAAAATAAAATATGGAGCCTGCCTGTTGCTTGATGTCTGCGTGACTTCTACAATTAAGCAAGCACAAAGGACAGAAGCTGGAGAAAACCAGAGGGGTTGTCTCGAGCAGCAGGGATGCCAGAGCCCAGGTGGCCTCTGCTTTCTTGCCCTGGTGGGACAATGATGGGAAAAGGACAAGGACAGGAACTCTGTTTGTACGAGCAAATGCTGCATGACACAGAGTATTGCAGTGGCATAAAGCGGAAGCATTTGGTGCTGCAGACCCAATATTCCCACTGTACCTTGTCCACAACCTGCCTTATTTTGTAGGCAACCTGCGGGCTACAAGCAGCCATCAGCAGCTGGAGATCATTAGGTGCGGTCCCAGCAGGCACCTTCCCCTTTCACTTCATCTCATCGGGATCTCCTATGCACTCCCCAAGATGAACCCACAAGGAGAAGCAACCTTCTGCTGGAGAGATGCCTGGCTGGTCCTCCTCAAAAGCGTGCTCCTGAGCTGAACTGGACTGCTAACACAGAGACACCTTCGCAGAAGAAAGTCATGCTGCATATTGAGCATCTAGGAATACTTTGAAATTTAATTATACTGTGTCCCTTTCATTAAAATATGGTATTTGTTTTCTTGATGAGGATATATGTGTGGTAGGCATAAAACAGTAACACTACCAAATTTCAACTAGCATGATAAATGCCCACATGGCATGATCTGCAGGCATAAGTCAGTGGGAGAAAGTATATTAAAGTAGATTATCCTCAAAGAGGCCTAATTAAGCAAAGTTAAATATCAATGAGAAGAAAATATTCTTCATTTTACACTTTGTATGGCCTTATTCTATTTTAAGAAAATTACCATCACAATATATATTTCTAATTCTCATCCCACAATAGAAAACAATGTGCAAATAATTCAGTATTTTCTGGTAACTGTGACTTCTGAAATGCCAGTTTGAAAACTGTTAGTTCTGCAGTACTCTGTATTTAGAGTAGGCAGTAAGAAACAGAACTCTGTGCTGGGACTGGCTGATGAATGTTTATTAATAGCAGCTAGTGCACATTTTGGGAAGCTTAGTCTTCTACTTGGTACTTGCAGTTGTTCTGCCTGGTGAGCTGGAAAAAAACAGACAACACACTGTATAAAGAATGCTTTGCATTTAGCAAAATTGAAATTGTTTATTCTGCAGTTTTATAGATTCAATATGCTAAGAAAAAGAAAAAATGTTTCTGTGAATACAAGCAATGCTAGTTTATATTTTCCTATTATATCAGTTTGTCAAAGAGCTATATTGCTTCTCCCACAAACCTTGCTTTGCTTATATCCTTAGACTGTCATAGATGTAATTCTATTACAGTATATCAATACAATTCCAGAGCTATTTGGAATTTTCGCACAAAGATTTGTATAAAATCTAAAATTGTGTTTATGTAAATGTACAGAGGAAACATTTTACTGTGTTTAGTGTAATAAAATGAATCAGATTAGGTAATATAATCACATAGCAAATATTAGAATTCTAGAGAGTCTCATTTTTTATTATAGGTAGAAGAATCTTTGAGTTTCCTTTGCCACACCATTAATTTACTAAAATGAAAGTGTTATCTATTTCAAACACCAGCTCATTTAAATTAAACTCATCATCCATAAGCTTTAAGTTCCAAATACCATTTCCTATCTGTGACAGAGAAAATGAAAAGCAGTTTAAAAAAGTTCATGGTCTTGCTTGTAAAAAGCATTTTCAATCAACACATATCATACACAAGGTAGTAGAGGATTCATATGAGTTATAGCCAACAAATTCCGCTCTGTGGTCAACTACAGAAGTTAGAAGTTAATTGCCTACCTCCAGCAGAAAGTATTTTGAGAAAACAATTCTATGTAAAGGGAAGTCATTTCTCAGTTTTTTTCTGATGGATACAGCATTTATTACTCTATCAAAAAACTCAATAAACTCCACCCACTTGGGGTGTAGGGTGGGAGTCAGCCAGCCCAAGAAACAACGGGAAAAAGATTTTCAAAGATGTTTTTCCAAGCACAGAATGTGCCATAGGAGAGAGCTGCCTGCCAGGGAAAATGTTTATATGCAGACAATGGCAGTTCATGAGTTATCCATTCTCACAATGTAAAATGTATAAAAGCTTTAGAAATGGGGAAAAAAAACCCACAAATGACACATTTTTCATTGAGAAGCTGATTCCTAATTCAAATACATTTAGAGAGCAATGAAATGCTCTCTAAAGAGCATTCTAAGAGTGTAAAATTACACTAGTTAGATCTATAGCAGGAGCTAGAGATACATACCCATACCTTCCTGTTTTTCCACACTTTAAATTAGAGTT
The DNA here is from genome assembly GCA_013398735.1 of Nothocercus julius. Taxonomy (NCBI): domain Eukaryota; kingdom Metazoa; phylum Chordata; class Aves; order Tinamiformes; family Tinamidae; genus Nothocercus; species Nothocercus julius. Next base: position 9,317,313 of record VZSV01000004.1, read on the forward strand.
TTAAAAACAGGCAAGAGTATAAGAGTATTTTATACAGTATTTTCTAGGTCACCAGTGACCTGGGGTATTTGGACATTTAGATAGTCCTTTTAAGAAACACTGGCTGATTTTGAAAGGGTACTGAAGATCCAATTAAAAGCATATAATGTAGAAAAATAGTAAAATTCAATGAAGTAATAAAGCATTTTTTTAATGAATAAACTGTCTTTAATGAAACTTTAGCCTTGATCAAAGTTTTCCTATGTTGCCAACACTCTGGATATGGGTGTCTTTTGTGAGTTATAAACTTTTTTTTTCCCTGCATTTAAATTCCTCAAATTTTCAGTTGTGAAGTCTTCTGCATTTTATCTGAAACTGGTTGTTCGGGTTCTTAACACTAGATGTATTTTTATATTTTGTTTAGTTCAGCTACAATAAAACATTTGATAAAGGATTCAGATCCACAGTCAGATACTTAATCATAGCTGTTTTTTGTATATATCTACATGTGAGCTGGCATATCTAATCTCTTATTACCACCTATAAAGATGTTGTATGAGTTTTATTTGCCTGAACAAAGATGTTTAGTGTCATTCTGGGCACTGTGGAGTATCTTGCTTAGCCTTCAGATGCTGTGGTAGAGGGTTCCCTGTGTCCCTATGTCAAGTCTGGTAGGCCTGTGCAGTTTTTGAATACCCTGAAGCATTGCGAATTGTGGAAGGTGGCTATATTTTGACAGCTAAATGCCATCTTTACTCAATATAGGCAGTGGAATCTAGAAAATGTTTCAGATGACCAAAAGCAGGTTTCTACTCAGGATGAGCTGAACTGCTCTTGCTGATGCTGGTAGAGCTGGCTGTAGTAGGAGATGGCATGTTGACACCACAAGCATGAATTATAATTCCCAAGTACCTGAATTGGGAGATGAATCTCAAAATTCAGTTTCCAATGTTTAATTTCTTTTAAGAAAATAGTGAAAAGTCTGCTTGAATTGAAAAACAGATACCTTTTATATAAGAACTGTCAAAAAACATCTCTGAATAAAATAACATTGGAAAGTTTTATTTAGAGATTATCAAATGAAAAATGGCAGTACAAGGGATTTTGCCTTTTGAAACACATAGGAAAACTGAAAAGATTTTGTGAAACATTTTGATATTGCAGAGTCTTAAAATTTTCCTTACAGGTAACAAATGGGGGAAAAAAAAAAAGTTTTCAACTTTACTTAGCTGTATTTGGGGTCATGAGTTACAATATATTAAAGATTCTGATTTTATCTATGCAGAACATATAGGACAGGTTGTTCTTATCCCAATACTATCATGTTGTCACTCTTACACAAAACTTGATAAAAGCAGGTGAGAGTGTTATATAATATTATATTCTCACAGCTTTTCATTCAATATATTATATCTACAATAAAATGTAAAAAGTGCAGTTCAAGTATTAATCATAAGAATTTAATAGTTTTGTACATTCTGGATTACATTAGCTGTGTATTTTAACCTTATAGTACTTGAATGCATCAAGAAATATCTTGTTATTTTAAATTTCATACAAAACAGTATCTACAATTTGTAGCTTCTCATTCATCAAAATGTGTTGTGTCTTTTGCAATTACATTTGTGCAAATGTTATCAAAGTAAGATATAATTGCAATTGTTCTGAACTGCTCTTTAATTTTTTTTCAAAGTACTCTGAATAAATGCAGGCTCTTTCATCTAACAAGTTGATTATATTATGATTAAATATATCTCTTGAAATCAAACGATCACAAACCAAAACACAAAAAGCTTTAGTATCCCCTTCTGAGCAATATAATTTTTATCTTAAAAAAAAAAAATCCAAAAAGTATACACTTTACATTAGTAAGAAAGGGGTCTTGGAGGACTGCAACCTGAACATGAGCAGCAGTCATGTTGAATACCTGGCAGCAGAGTGACAACAGCATCCTGGCCTGTATCAACAGGTTGTCCAGAAAGGCTGAGTAGACTCTGTCCTTGTAGGCGGTCAAGACTCAACTGGATAACACCCTGAGCAATCTGATCTGCTCTCTGAGGCGAGCCTGCTTTGAGCAGGAAACCAGAGACCTCCTGAGGCCCCTTCTAGTCCAAATTAACCTATGACACTGTATTTTCCCTTAAATAAAAGAATCCTAGTAACTAAGCAAACTAGTTATACACCACTCACATTCATAAAAGAAACATGATCTATCATTCAACAGGCAATCCTATTTGCCTATGAATGAAATAGTGAGCACCAAAGACCCTACCTTAAAATCGAAGTATAGCAGCTCCTATTAAAAAAAAAAACCCATGTAATCAAAACAGGGATTTTTATTATTATTATTAATTATTATTACTATTTACATAGGATGCCTGAATTTCAGGTGGCAGTTGCTTCAGCTAAGACTTTACCAGTGGAAGCACTCAAAACTTCACCTGATGTTCATTATACGTAACTCTAAAATATAATAATTTTTGCAGATGATTCGATAAGAACTGAGAGCAGTAAAAAAGTGGCTCAGGAAGTAAAAATTAATATGTGTGTTTTCCCACAGGTTTAGCCAGTTTCAGTATAAGGCACACATTCTTAGCAGACTAACAAGTCACATGCAGATTACAGTGATTTTGACCTCCTTTCTCTCCAAAATATCCAAGAACAGAATATGTTTAGGAAATACAATGACCAAAGAGAAACTTATAATGAGATTCACCAAAACATATTCTGAATACCAATACTACTCCAATAATTATATGCCCAGTGCTGTAAAAATATGAATATTCCTCTTTTGTACATATATACACTAACAACTTCCAAGCAGCAAAGAGCACAAATAACTTGAGGATTGATATGGCTGAATTCACTAAGATGCCCAGATACATATTTGGTTAAACTTTGAGCTTGTCAGGAAATTGTTCTCCAACTCACTCAGAAACTTTTCAATATTTCAGGAAAAGCCCAGAGTTCTATCCTGAGACTAATCTGTGCATTTTTCCAGCACTTTTATGGTAAACCAAAAACTAACCAATCCCATAAAAAAGCAATAATATACAGGGAACTCAGCAAAGCTGCAATAAACCCAGACTGACACACATACACTCCCTTAATTTTAAAGTGCAGAGAATCAGATTAATATTTGTGCCCATGAATTTGACTGCCATGCTCTTGGCTACTCTGAGGAGACATGGTCTCTTACTGTTTTTGATCAGAAATTCTCTCCCATAGATAAGAAACATTTCTCAATGAAACTTTAATCAAAAGTGATGCATTTCTGTAAGTTTTCAGTTTCTTCCAAAAGAAAAAAGAAGTTTTTTGGAAGAACTCCAAACAAACCATAAGCAAAGTTCCTGTTCCTCCTTTCATAATTTGTCATCTTTTACTTTCTAGTCTCCATCTCTTCAATGCCTAATGCCCTAATCAGTAAGATCTCGGTGTGAAGATGCTAAGAATTTGCCAGAATAAGCTAGACTGCATGTAAATGGCTAAGGATGCCTTGCAGGACACAGGGCAGGGGCACTGCCCAGTGTCAGATGACATTGCATTGCAGAGTTCAGACAGCAAGTGGAAAAGCGTTTCTCATCTTTTTCCAGTTTTCTTCTGGGGTACAAACAGCAGCCTTAAAGGAATCAGGGTTTAGTATATAACGAGTTTCTGCTTTTGTGCATTAGGGTTATGACCATCTTGACATTATGACCATAGTAGTTCTTTCATCAGAAAGCAGGTTACAAGCTGGGCCCAGTCCTTTTCTCCTGCCTAAGGACTAGGTAAACTATCAGCAATGAGGCACCATGAAGAATCAAGTTATGAGTCCACTAGGAAACCATGCAGATCAGGCTAGGAATCCACCTATCTACCTTCCAGAGACAGAGGCAACCAACTCACATATCACATTGGCTTTTGCTTTGCCTCTATCATCATATAAAGTTCAAAGTAGTCCAGGCAGCACTAAAGGGACTCTGAGCTTAATAAATATTTTGCTGACCTAAATTATGCTAAATATCTATTCTATTAAACACTTTAGCCCAAATGTATTCAGCCTCCTTGAGTTATGCAACTACACAACCTTTCTCATTTTGCAAATACACCTTGCATGTGTAGGACAATCATTAAAATCATAAAAGCTGCCTTCTCATCACTTATATGATTGTTCATCTCCAGCAAGCACCCACAGGGTGCTTAGAGGAATCATTTTGCAGTGCCTCACATGCCATTAAATTATAGAGCCTTTGTATTTTTGATGGGACATTGACTCAAATCAGCATCTGGAGTAGATGGCGGTACTTGGCTTCTTTGACATTTGGAGAGATAAGAATCAGTTAAGGTTTTGATTGTCATCAGTGCAAATAAATACATCCATTTCACAAAGGCTGTTGAATGGAGGACACCTCCAGTAGGACCAGGTACAGTCTCTTGGAAAGCTCTGGTTGTACAGCCTATATTCAAAATTAGAGAAGTATGAATTTGCCCAGTACTTCACTGACATTTTTGGTTTTATGTTCTTCCTGTCATCTCTAGCTAAGAGGTCTAGAAAGATGAATGTGACATACAGTCATTCCTGAGCTTTTCCAAATATTACCAGCAATTTATCAACGAGATTTCTGGGATAATAAGCCCATCAATGACTACTAAAAAAAGGAAATACATTTCACCTGAAGCAATGGCAGCCTTCACTAAGTTAAAGCAGGTTTTTAACTCTATGGGGGTGTTAGTTTAATGCTAGTTTTAGGGAGGAATTGACTTTACATTTGAGACGCTCAAAGTATTGTGAAATATTTGAGTCTGAATAATGACTACGAGCCCTATAACAGCTGATTGCTTATATCTGCATATGCTCTGTATGCATTTGAAGCACGCTTCAATGATGGACTATATAGAATTGGGGTAATGACCAGCTGTGATATGGATAGGAACTGCAGAACACCAAATCTCCTCTGCAGCCAGCACCCCTCAAAGCAAAACATCCACAGCTGTGTTTGGGGTGGGATCTGCTACAGCCTACAGGCTCTTAAGGAAATGCTGCTTCATAGGAAAAAATCTAAACAGCACTTCCACTGACTGTTTTCAGTTTCTCTGCAAAGACACATCATAGCTTCCCATGGCCGGATTTGCCTAAATCTAATGCTGACACTAATCGCACTGAATCCTACTTAAATTTCTGGAGTTACATGAGTATCTAATTGGTTCAAGAAATGCATGCATCTGCAATGAATGACACTAGCTCTGTTGCTACATTCAAGTGGGAGAAGTTGAGCACATGAAGTTTTCTGGAGACAAGACAGAATTCAAAGAGGGTTTAAATATCACATGTTTCATAAAGGGAAAAACAAAACAGCTTTTCATAGAATCATAGAATCATTATGGTTGGAAAAGACCTTCGAGATCATGGAGTGCAACCGTAAGCCCCACACCATGCCTGCTACACCATGTCCATAAGGGCCTCATCTGCACTTGCTTGAACACTGCCAGGGATGGTGGGACGGTGTCCCCACCACTTCCCCGGGCAGCCTGTTCCAGTGCTTCACCACTCTTTTCTGTGTAGAAATTCTTTCTAGTGTCTAACCTGAGCTTCCCCTGGCGCAACTTGAGGCCGTTTCCTCTTGTCTTATCTGTGGTTATTCTGGAAAAGAGTTCAACCCCTGCCTCACTGCAACCTCCTTTCAGGTAGTTGTAGAGAGCTATAAGGCCTCCCTGAGCCTCTTCTTCTCCAGACTAAATAACCCAAAACATTTTGTCTGTGATATCAAGACTATTCGCTAGCTGTCCTACCCATGTGGACAAACATCCTCACATCTCTTTTAGAAAGGTGATAACAGAGCAGTTTATGATGTCTTGAAGTTTGGAATGGATCTTATCGCTGAAGAAAGCTGTGCAAAAACTCAGCTGCTGCTTGATGCACCATGCTGGCAATGCATGCCTGCTGTGTTAACAGATTCTCCCACCTTGGACTACCATGCCATCAATTTCATTAAAAATAGCTCTGCCCTAGGAGTTCTTTAAAACAGAAATGTTTAAAAACATTTCCAAGAATTTTCTGCATAAGTTCTTGCACTTTGTATTACAGAATGATTTTTAAGTCTGTGTTTTTGTAAACCAAGCTTAGTTTTAGTTCATATACTACAGAAAAAAATAATTTTAATACATAGAAATGCATCTTTTGGGGGGAGGTTGTTTTATAATAATAGTAACACCCGCGGCCAAGACAGTCTTATTAATGCTCACCCATCTTCCTCATGTTACAAAGAGAATGACAAAATTGCATTCCAATTGCATTCCTAATATAATCCAAAATGCAGATCTGATACTGATCTATATTATCTCCTATATCTCTATCAGTCAGAATTTGCAACTGACATAGTAACTTTCTACTCATTTAGGGAGTTTCTAAGTTTTTTAGCTCTTCAGAGGAAAGAGTCTGCAAAAGGAGTGGATGTTACAGGCATTATGGTAGCAGTAGTGAGACAACAGATCACATCTTTACCTGTAGTTATCAGCCCTACAGATAACTACGAGCCCAGCCACCGTGCCAGGGCTTGTGGAGCTGAAGTAGCCTAGTCCTTGCCCTTAGGAGGGGCAGAGGAACTAGGTAAGGAGCTGCATTTGTGTCCTTGTCCAAGAAACTACCTCAGTCACAGCATGCAACCCTACTGCACATATCCAAATAACAGGAATGCTCTTAGAAATTAAAATGGGAAATGAATTGACTAGAGGTTTTACAAAATATTAGTTCATGTCTTGGGATTGTTCCTTAAATCAGAGGTACAGTCTCCTAAAATTCTGTAACACATCTCTTTCCAAACTGATCAGAAGCCATAATGATGAACATACTAACATATCTTTAACAGGATGGACAGATAGTTAAAATGTGGTGCAGGGAAAGACTTTATGGAAGTGTCTTTAATTACTAACAGCTTCATCTCATTTCCAAAGTAAGGATACTAAAATCAAAAGCAAGGCAACTGCATTTTAATGGTCTGATTTGCTAGTAGTGTGTGCCCACAGGTCTCATGGAGGTCAACTTCAAGAGACATTTTTATATATTTAGATGCTTAAAATACAAACGTAGAATAGCAAACTCAGATAATAAAGGTACAAGTATTTTGGCAATTATTCATTCAGAGGGTGAAGCGTGTTTTTCGTACCTATCACTATTTCTGAGTTCACATACCTAGATCTGTGTGGTAATCCTTATTAATCTGACCTTGTTATGGTGTAGCATAATCTGCTGTCACAATATACCGCATAACTGCATGCTTCAAAAGATAAGAATGCAACATGTTAATTCATAAAGTCAGATTATTTTCTCACCTCTTATAAGAAGTAATTCAATCAGGTTTCTGACAAAAGATCCTAAAGATAGAATTGATATGAGTACCATTATTGCTCAAAATCATAATGGAGAACTTCAAGAAATGCAAAAAGCCAAGAGCAAACTCACTAAATGGGTGAAAGATGGAGACTGATGAAGCAGAAACAAATGAATAATGAAAAACATATATTATAGGCATCAGTTTTGATGGGAATTTTGCTTATTTAGTAATGGGAAGGTACGAATCAACACTCTAAAGGCAGTACGAATTATCAAAGCTGAGGAAAGGAAGTGTTTAGGCCTAAGCTAATCCAAGAGCATACTTGTCTGCAAAACTCTACAAAAATCTGTTTGGTCAGTATCTAAAAGAGCTTCATGGAAGACACCACTGAGCTTTTACCACTGATTTCAAAAAGATGAAGGTTAAGTGCTTATTTCAATACCCTTATGGGGGTGTTTTTTCTCACTAGGTAAAATCAATCATCTTGACTGTTAATGTTGATATCAACAATGCTGATTCTACAACATCATTAAGATCTTTCATCCTATGGTTATGAATTTATTCAACTTCTATACAAGGTATCCTCTGGTAAAAGGGGACACATTAACACCAGGTGTATTTCATAAAAATTATTCTATTATTAGCAATAATAGATTCAGTTAGATATATTAATAGGGACTTTTCTCCAGGGCAGAAGAAAATCTATTGGGAGTGGTAAGACCTCCCAATTGCAAAACATTTAACAGCAAAAAATAAGGATTACTGTGTCAGTAGAAAGTAGGTTTTGTTTTGGTAACAGTCTTAAAATTAGTTAAAAGAAACAAAAGGCATGTTTCTCACTTCAGCAAAATGCCTTTGGTTCACCATATTATTCTCCACCCAGAGTAAATGCCATTACTGGAACACAAGCTCTTATTCTTTTAAGGTTATTGCTTGAATAACCTTAGATTAAGATGGTGTTGTTCCGATACCAGAGTTATCCATACATCTTCCACAAGTAATTACATTATCAGTAATCTTTTTAAAAGGCTGCCTTTGCTCTGTTGCTTTGCCAATAGCACTAAGCTTGGATATTTGACAATCTCACTTACAGTGCGAGAATTGATAACAGGTGAACCAGCCAATATGCTGGTGCGCTCCGATCAGCAACAAATGATGGCACTAAAAGCACTTAAAAGAAACAAAATGTCTTTATAAAGCCACAAATAGTTTGGGTTTATTTATTACTGCAAGTGATAGAAAGAGCAAAGACTTATTGACACTTGAAATAGCAGGTGTTCTCTTATATTTGGCAAAGAACCTTAATTATCAGGAAATATTACCAGTAACTATTTAAAGAGCTCCAGTGTTCACTGATAATATAAAAAGTCAGCCCCTGGCTATAGTACAAGCAATTCTTTTGTAAAGAATAAAAGTAGTGATCTGAAGATACAGAATAGAGCCCATATCATGCAATGCTCTAATTTGAAGACCTAATAATGCCAGCATCTCCAGGCTAGAAGTTTTGTTAAAAGCTGAAACATTCTCAGAAAAATTGAATTAATCCTGAAGACTACTCCCCATATTATGTCAAAACATTCATGAATAAAACTCGGTTAACCTGAATACTAACACTGCACTTTACTACTAGAGAGTCTACTCCTTGCTCCTGAGATGGTGATTAAAAATAGTAACTGTCACTGTATCTGTCAGTCAGTGGATACAAACACGATGCAGGAGGCACAGTGTTCAGAAGTGTTTTTGGACCATCAAGCAGCAGTATACAGAAAGGCTGTGAATAAATTAAACCAAAAATATAAGCCTCGGGCTGATGTGTTTGAACTTCACTGCAAACATTCTTCATACATATTTAATTGCTCCACTGAGACTGTGACGGTCCTGGAGATGTTCCAGGCATTATTTCCATTCCATTAGTAAGCTTGCAGTATGTGTGCTCCTTAACCCAAAATGATTGATTCCACAAATGTCTTCCCACTTACTGACCTGAACACTAAATGAGGTTGCGTATAGATTAAAAGAGAGTGTATGCTTCTTTAAAAAATATGTTATAGTCACTGAAATATCTTGTGGAGTAAGAAGAAAGTGGTACTTATAACTATAGGGACCAAAATTCCTCTCTATGGACACCTTTAAGGTAGTACCAGCTGGAAATCATACAAGGGGCTGAAAAACTTGTAAACAAAACTTTAAATAGAAGCTTAAACAGTTTTCTAAACACAACATCCCATCTTTATGAAACATAGATAAACATTCTTTGAAATATTATTATTGCATACTTGCTTTCATCTATACTTGAGTCTTATAAATTAATTTCCTTTGGAAGAAAGCATATCTATACATATATATATATTTTTTTCATATCTATAAAACTAAAGAACCTCAGACAATTTCATCAATTCAGCTACGTACAAGGGGAAATGCTAAATGTTTTTTAAGGTCTTGCTCAAACAGAGATTATGTGGTAAAGTGCAAACTACTCTACTACGAACCTCAACTTTTCCTGTTTAACTTAATAAAGATGAAGTATGGTTAAGCAGTGACAACTCAAATCTTAAATCAATCACTCTGAGGAAACAACCTTGCAGATCTCCATAAGCATTGCCTTTGTGGATAGCCTAAAAACTGCAGGCAGTTTAAATTCCTCAGTACTTTAGACATTTAAGCTAAAATCAGTTATATCATAGTTTGGATGAAACATGGCTACAATCGTAATACACTTATTTAATATAGAGATGTGTTTGGTCAAACTTGACTGCTTGGTCAAACTTGTATCAGATATCAGAGGATTCCCTGGGAAATGCTTAAATTCTGTTTTACTTATTTATAGTAGCATGAGTGTGTCAGACTTCATGTGACAGAGCAGCTTAGGCATAGAATTTATGTCTTCCTTTGAAGTTTGATCCTGAGAACTAACGTGCTACAAACGACGTTGCCATCCTAGCAGCAATCTTGCTGCCGATTGTCCACATACAATTTGCTCTGTATAAAAAGACAATTGTTTCCCATCTACATACCTGAGCTCTATCAACTTAGTCCATCATGTCAAAGTCAAAAGTGAGCTTTGCACCTTGTTTATTGCCATTAATAGCATGACTTTTTCTGATTCCTCCTTCAAGGCGTGAGTCTCTTGCATGATGCCAGTGGGTCGTGAGCATTTGAATGAACAAGGTCAGGTCAGCTGCCAAAGCCTGCGAGCATCTGGGAGCTGGGCATGGGGCACGGGGCATTTTTATATTGACACAGTGCTTTTCTGAACAGGCAATGTTTGTTTGTTCGTGAGGGATTTAATGCATCTCCGAGTTATGTTTCCTTTGTAAGCTCTCCGGAGCAGAGTGTTCATTTGTTCCTGGACTGTGCGGTGCCAGGGCAGTGCCCAAATAAGGGTGTTTTTAATATTTGTTTTAAAACAATGTCTAGGGGTGATTGTTTATATGAAATTAATTTACTAAAAGCCTTAAATGTGTTATTTGTCTTGGTTTGTAATAGGGCGACCACAGGGCACTTGCTTATCTAAAGTTCCAACAGTTAGGTACAGATTCAAATAAGAACAAAAGCTAAACTATCTATACCGAAAGCAACTAGCTGACCAGAACTAGAAAAAAAATAAAAAGCAAAAAATATCACGCACATTTTACATATCATGCAATTCCCCAACATACAGAAAAATGCACAGGCCTCAGAGCCTGCACGGGAGTTAAGCTGGGCACACTATCTCAAAGCTTAAGTTTATTCAGCCCCGGGAGGGGGCTGTGCGTCATAGTTCTGCAGTAACAAATATTTTATTTCCAGCATATCTTTGAATAAGCCTGAACTGTCATGACAAATAATGGAATTTAAACAAATGCCACCTTCATTTTAATGTATTCTTTTGACAATTTCTTAGCTTTTGCTTCCTACCTTCCCCATTGCAAGATATTCATTACTCAAACTAGATGGCAGTTGTTCTGTGAAGGAACGAGTGGATTCTGGTAGGATGGTGAAGAAGAAGAGGGGAGGGAAGCGAACTACAAACAAAGCGTCCAAAAATATGGGCCTCTCTCAAGGCTGAACAGGCTTTTTCGGGTTGTTTCCCGACTTTCCCTCACCCTTTCAGCCATGGCCCCCAAGCAAGGCTGCTGCCCTTCCCGCTGGGATCCACCCACGGCTGTGCTCCCTGCGTTCCCAACAGGCTGCGCTCACCAGTGGACCGAGGCGATCAGGACCACAAAGCACCTGACAGCAGGTTACAGCGAGGGGCGTGCTCATGGAAAGAGCATTCGTAGCCAAAGATAAAGAATTGGAAAAGACAGAGAATACTGAGTACTCTTTTGGTACCATCTTTGTTTATACCCTGCTTACTAAAGCTTTCGACCTTGATTAGACAGTATGGCAAATATTTTGTATTCATCAGAACCCTAAAACTTCCTGTTCTGACCTCGAATTTGCGTGGCCTGAAAGACAGCTAGTATCTCTTATTGTAAGGATTTTACTGCCAAAATGTTTTTTTTTTTTTTTTTTTTTTTTTTTTTAGTATTGCTAAAAAAACAATGAAAAGATCCAGAAGAGACAGCACAGTATCAAAACATAAGTTAGGAAACAAAGTGCCCTGTAGGGCATCTTCCGTTAAGAAATGAATTTATCGACAATTTAATCTATCCTGTTTTAGCTAATGCTTTTTCTGCTGTCAGAATTACAGACAGACAACATGCAATTATTTGAAGTGAAAATATAGCCACAATATTCTCATTATTCTTTTTCGATTAAAACAGATATTTTAAAATTGAATGTCTCAGTGTGGATAACTGTCAGCAAATTCTTTTAATTTAACAGCCCTACTGAAAAGCATGTAAGAAACAAAAGAAATGCTGTGTACATTCTAGGTGGAGATCTCACACAAGGACTAATTAATCATATGCACATTCATATTTATAGCTATGTTAAGCACATCCTGAAATATTTGTTTTAATCAGGTTTTCATTTTAATTGGCATTGAATTCTGATAGTGGTCTTTGGGGTAGAGAATCTGAATAGGATAAAATGGAATAGGGAAGCAAGTCTGACACACTGAAATAATTATTTCTTGCTTCATCTATAAATCCAGTCTTTGCAATAGACAGACTCTCATGGCCAAATGCTCATATTTTTATGTTAAATAATTTAATTTGGATAGAACCACCAAACCATTTCCCTCTTCTAAAACATCACCAATTAAAAGAAACTCAGCAGAAGTATGGCCACATTATATCCCTGGGCAGCACTTTAGATCTCAACGCATGTTTTCCTTGGAGCCATTGTTATTCCATTGCTGTTTGTTTGCTCGTGTGCACCAGTAGACCTGAATCTGCAAATAGAACTTTAGTAAAAATTCTATTATGTCCAACGCAAAGCAGAAGTTGTGTCTTCAAAGACCATCAGGAAATCCAAAGGAATAAACATTCTAAATCAGATCTTCAAAGGATGACAACTATTTCCTTCTCCACTGAAAGACATTTATCCATGAAAGACATTTATCCAAGCTAATAATCTAATCCAATGTGTCCCATGGGACAACATTGTCAGTCCTTGCAATTGAACAATCTTGCAGAACAACTTCACTGCGTTAGTGCTTTCACTTACAAATGAAGTCCACGGGCTCTAAAAGCAGATGTACTCTAAACTAGTACAGATGTACTCCAAACTCTTTTCACTGAGCACAGATAGGTAATGATCTGGCTCCTTTACGTGGATCTGAAACTTGAAGAAAGTTTAATATGACCAGAAATTCTTGCAATTTTTGCCTGGATAAAAAAGTTTGTGGTTGCACACATTCCAGTGTGCTTTCCAATCCAAATGTGTAAATATTCAATAGTGAAGAATATGGCAAGCATGGGAATATGGGAAAGAACGTGTTTCAAGAGTTAGCTAAACACCTCTGCGAAGTCTAACACACAAATTTAAATATGCCATTTCTGAGAAATACAATTAAGTAAAAGTACTCCAGCATCCCAGGAAGGGAAATCATTTATTTGCTTTAATAAACACATTTATTTTACAAAACTGAACTGAGTTTTGGAATCCACCCGTGACAAAGTCTGTGAACTATGGCTGCAAGAACTGTCTGTCAAAGCACTCGCATTTTCTGACCTGCACCTGTGTGTTTTTGGAATTCACATAGTGCATGAAATCACTGCCCGTCACTCTATCTTGTATAAGGCAGCCTGTCTTCATTTGGTGGACTCTTTAAAGCTGGTCCAAAGAAGTCTGATACTGAGTCATCCAAATAAAGTTTTGGGTTAGGATTTTACCAGCCCTCTGCACCTTGATGTCAGGATGAAAGACACTGAATCCCTGCCTTAATCATCTGAAATACAGTTTTCTTCTATGTGCATAATAGCCCGCTGTGTGCATGTTGATCTAACTAAAATGCTTTGAACTTGTGCATTGGGGTGGCTGTCACAGAGGTTATATATTGCTATAGTTTAAATTTCAATATCTTTTTGCCTGCACGATCACATAATTGCCAGCATCCTCCTAGGTATATTCATCCTACTTTTACAGTGGACCTAGAAGCAGTAAATGCTACCGACAGACAAAGATGTTTTTTTGCAAATAACAAATGAATTTATACTGTGGAAGAGACAAGAGGGGACAGCACTTCACCAGAAAGAGGGCACTGATGGAATGACCAGGCACAGCAGTGATCCTGCTGTCCCCCAGTAAAAACCTCCTTGGGGCTTCAGTGGTGGTAGAGATATTTCCTGTTCAGCAGAAAGTCTACTGAAAGTGGGGAGAAGGCGCTCAAGGAGCAATTACAGCAACAGCCCTACTACACTGGCCCTGAGCTAGAACTGAAGTCTGTACCTCTCTATTTCAAAAAAGAAAAAGTGAAGGAGTATTTGGAAGGACCATTATTACTGAAACATTGCAGACACTGCACTTTGAGAAGTTTTATTAAAGCTACACATCAGATAAAATATTTTTAGCAACTGTTCGTGATATACCTCTTGCTCTCTAACAGGGATAGAATAAAATGTACTTTTTAAAAGGTGAAGATGGGTTGCCATATCCATCCAATTAGGAGGACTATACTGGGGGATCTAGCAATTATGTAGGAATAAAAAAAGTCTCTTTTTCTAACAGACAATCAGCTATTTAATTGTAAGCAGATACCAAATACAACTCAAAAAGTTTAAAGCAACGGAAAAGATACGTTATAAAATACATATGCACTGTAGCAATTGAAAGAATTAAGTCAAATCCAAAAAGGTTGAGGGAAAATTCAAAAGGGGAAGTTTGTAGCTATTGGATGCTTCTTCCCTCCATTGTCTCTAACTGTCTTTCAACCAAACTTATTACTCCCCAAATCTCTTTCGCTGCTCCAGCATGTGAAAAGTTTCAACACTAGACTCATTAGGGGAACACTGAGTCTCCCTGTCTCACCTCTATGATTGTCCAGGGTGTGTGGTTGCATATGTCCATACAGGTGTCCCTTGTCATTTGATTCCTATTCTTTTATTCATACAAGTTAAAAACATTGTATCTTTTGTTCCATCTGTAGGAGTCTTCATCATAAAAAAAATAGAATGAGATTGCTTTGTATTACTTGAACAAGACACATAAACAACCTTTATGCTAGACTGATCTCAGAATTTTTTTTTTTTGTTCTGATATCTCAAAGCTCCCTAAGCCTGATTTTGTCTCACTACAATGCTTTTCCTTCTGAGAAGAAAATTGAAATGAATAATGATTCTTCTCACCATTCCTCCTGCCACAGAGTGGGGGGAAATGCATAATACAGCCCTTCCAAATATAGACTGGCATAGTCAAGATACGAATTTCTTCCTTGATGGGTGAGCCAGATGGGAGACCTTCGCAAACACTTTCTTACATACGGGTATGTTCCCCTGCTCATGCATATGTAATGCTGTGCAGAGCATCTACCTTTCACAGAGTGCGTTTTCAGCCTGTGAAGAGCATATTCCAGTGGATGACCTGTGGAATGAATACATTTCCCAGGATACTTCTCTTTCTTTGTCTTTTCCCAGAAAAGCCAGGGAAAAGTTGAGGAAGGCCATGACATTAGAGCATCCCACACGTGACTCAGAGTTCAAAGTTCTGCTTTACCCTTTCCCTCTTGCTTGTGTGCATGTTGGGGTTATTCCTGTGCAGGAGCAAGGAAAGGGTACACACGTTTGGCCAGAGACTGGAACTGTTGCTTTCACAAGGAATCAGTGAGGAGGCAGAAGCCTCTCAGAGGAGGAGGCATTAACTCCTCGAGATGAGGACTCTTGGACAAAAGCAGGCAGATGGGGGAATGCTGAATGGTCTCAGCGCACAGAGGAGTGGGAGAAAGACTGAGAACGAGGTCCCAAAAAGGATCTGACTCATGTCGTTGTCAAGCTCGAACCATTCTGGTGAGATCTCACCACTATCAGTGTTCCAAACTAAACAGTATAAAGGTGTTTTGCTATCAAAATGGGAAAATGTTCCTTAAGACCTGAACTAAAGAGTTTGAAGAGAGATTTGGCTCTGAATAAAACTAATCTGAATGAATATTTAAGTTAATATAGTATTTTCAAATAATATAGTATAGGATGGGGAAATGAAAATGAATAAGCAGAAATCCTGAAGAACTACCATCTGTATGAAGGAAAGTCCATTGGTTTGAATTATGATTTTTTTTCAATGTATTTTCACGTTAATTAATAGTGATCTTATAATGATTTTCCCCATAATACCTAGCACAGACACTAAATAAATGCAACTGAAAACATTTTAGTCACCTCTTGAGACATGGTAATCAAGTGTTATTTCTCATTTTCCAGGCTAAATGTAATAATTACTATACACGGAGAGTTTTAACCTCTCAGAACACATTTAACAATGTTTGCCCAGACTAGTAGTCAGATTACTCAACATAAATCCTTTATGAAGGATATTAGTGAATCTTTTATAGTATGTATTGAGAGAAAAAAAGAAATATCAAGGCTCTTACTTGTTGACATGCTCATGAGGAGTCTGAATTAAAGTTTCACTATAAACTTTGACTTTGACTATAGCATAAGGATAAAAGACGTACTGGGAACAATAATGTTGTCAAATGATTTATACTATTTACCAGGAAATCTGCTTCCCCTTCTAGATGATTTTTGGATGTCAGTTCAGTAGTGAGTATCCTAATACAAGACAAAGTGTTTAAGAATGATAGAATTAATGGCCAAACCAAAACAGGGGGAGAATAACGTGTGTGCATATGTACTACACACACATTTAATTATTTTGTTTTGTACTGTTGCATTTGTAGGACTAAAAAAACCTTTGCTCAAATTTTATGAAAGGTTTGTTTTGTTTGGGTTAGTATTTAATTTAGGTTGACAAAGCTATAATGTCTGATTAGTTTTTCTCAGTGAAACTCATAATGAAAACAATGGATGTTGTAAGAAGCTCTCTTTTAAAGCAAATATACAAATTACTTTCATATACGTGAAAAGAATGTGATTGCCCAGTATGCATTTATCATCTTGACTGTGAAAGCATAGAACAAGAAAATATAAGTTATCAAGCCAAACACTCAATTAGGTGCATAACAGAAAATCACTTTAAGAAACTGTATTTCATTTCTGTGCTAGAAACAGGGCTACCTATCTCACAAGGAAGCATCCCCTACTTGCACCGTAGAAAATACTGTTCAATTAAGTAAGCCCATACTAAACCATGTTTAACATAATTCTCTATAAATATAACATATTTAAGTGACTTAGTACCCTGTAGCAAATCTGAACAATTAATTTGAAAAAAGCCTTTTAAAACATTACCAACTTGCTGAATCAAAGTGCAGTGATCAGCAGCATTCATTTTTGAGCATATGCAGCTTTGTTTTTTTATTAAAGAAAATGTAAATTTACTAATGGAAACATATACTAAACAAATATTTAGTTTGCAAAGTTAAATACAGCAAAGGAATGCCAGATATGCAATTCTCCACATAAATTCTTTTTTCTATGCTGGTGTCTCCTCTACTATTTCATGTCCTCTTTTGAAGACACATTATTGCACCAATGAAGACTGATTATTGCATATGTGCTCAATGAATATCCAGCCAGGCACATCATAGAAATGAATTCCAATCTACTACTAGCATATTCAAGCTTTCAGCTTCAATATATTATTCTGTAACCCCATCTGCAATCAATATTTATCTACAAAATCCACTCTTAATCCACTCTTATCTCTGAATGCCACCATTTTGATAATGTACCTTTGCATATAAATCCTTCTTTTTTCTTCCATTTGGCTCACATTTCTTTTTGTTGATGGTCTGTTTTTCCCTATTACTAAAAGTTCACATAAGAAACTCTTATGTCTTGCTCTGTATAATCTGTACTTTGTTAGGAAAGTTTTGAGGACAAATAATAGTGGAACAGTTTTTCCAAGAGAAAGTATAATGTTCTTTTTGTCCTTTAACCTAACATGTACAGCAAAGGCATCCTAATGACTTTAGTGCAACTACTATGTTTGATTCTTCACAGACATCCTATAACTATTTTTTAAAAATAACTATTCATAAACTCTCTTAGCATTATTCTCTTCTATTTGCAGTTTATTCTTTAAAGCTATTCCTTAAAGTTGTCTTTCTTTTTTCTTAATAAGAAGGCTCACATCTTTATAAGAAGAGACCTTTAATCTAGGTAGGAGTTATTCATTGTTCCAGGGAAAACAAAAATTATGTGCAAAAAAACCTCAACCTTTTACCACTCTGCTTCTGTGTCTCCTCTAATATTCAAGCATATATCCCTTAAGTTCTTCAGGTAACTTAAGGTTAAATACCTAACATTCTAAGGTATTTATCTGACTTATCAGTAGCTGCTGTTATTGCCTTGCAGTCAGTCTTGTCCAAGAGCTTTTTCTAACAATCTTTTTTTCCTCACGCTTCTTTCAAATGCCACTCTTCAGCTGTCACACATAATCTGTCTCTCCTAAAATAGCTGAATTTATCGATAAATCTGAAAATATAAAACACTTTATTTCAGTCCTTACTCATAATTTTACAGAGCACTGGAGATAGATAGTTGTCTCTCTACCACAGCCTCATATGCCAGATGGTGCAGATATTTAGGTCCCTGTTGGTACTTTCTCTCTCTCTTTTTTTTTTTTTAATCCAAAATACCAGCAATTTAACTAGGATTCCAGATACTTCTCTTCACTAGTTTAGGATTCTAAAAGACATCTTGCTAACATGCTTTCTTCAGTCTGTAGGAAAATCTGTTTGTATTTGCTTTGCATCTCCATACAGTGTTGCATGGAACAACATAACAGCACTGCACAAAAGTGCCACTGTGCGGAGGAGCAAATGAGCAGATGGAAAAAAAGATCAAAATGGAGATTTTTTTTGTATAAAGAAACCATTGGAAAAAAAAAGTAGAAAGCACTGCAATGAACCCTTTAGTGATGACAACTCCTTAGGAAGACAAAGGCAAATAAAAAATGGAGATTTTTGAGCTAGCTGAGCTGTCTGTGGAAGAATTGTGTGTTGAGGACATTCAAAAGGGAGCCAGAATGCTCCACAATAAACTAGCACGTGTTACTGACAATGTTCCCAGGGAATTATTTAGAAACAGGGGATAATAAGTTAAATCAAAGTCTTCACTAATTACTTCAGTTGTATTTGAGGGCTGAAAACATTTCCAAAGAAATACAAAGTACTTGCATGTCCAATTTTGAAAAAAAAGTGGACAGTGTCTTCATCCCTACAACACTCCATCTGTCTTTGTTACTTTTATACAGATTTTCTACTTTTACAAAGAAAAAAAAAAATATAAATGAAATTACTAGAAAAAAGAAGCCCCATGTGTATTTAATATTTTCATTTCATCAGCTACTATAAACTGTGTATCACATATCTAGTATTTGGAAAAATTAAAATATTGTGCACTGAATCACACTATCTCTTCTAAACAGGGGTGCTATTAAGAAATGTCCTAAGTAAACAAATTTCGGCACACCAGTCAATATCTGTGCAGCAAACACTGTTGAGGATACTTCCTTGAGAACACTTCAGAAATGAGTCTGCTTACCTCCCACTAGTTAAGCAACGGCAAATGAAATACGAAAACTTCAACATGTATAATGTTATTGATAGTTTAATCTGCCTTCCCTCTGTTTTTCCTCATTATTAGGAAAGAAATCTACATTTACTAATAAACTATGTAAAGAATGTCGCTAGACAATGTAGAATCTTGCCTAGGGCAATTTTATTTGACTGCCTAAAGCAACAAAAAAAACGCATTTATGCCACTTTTTAAGATTCTAAATCCCCATTAAGCACACTGCTTAGTATGGCAAGCATACATGAAAAGAAATATCATTTTACCTTATTTCCATTTTAAACCTTTCATAGATTTTTTTAATGTGAATATTATTTGAAAGGAGAATACAGATTTACAGCTTTTCAGATAGCAAGAAGTCACAACATCTTTTGCAGCAATATTAAAATACCTTTAATAGTGTTTCATTGTTCCCCATACCTGGTATATAAATTTGAAAAGAATATGCTTTAGCATGTGACCTTGCATTTATTCCCTATTTCTGTTCTTCCAGACTTTCTGTACAATTACATTTTTTCTTGAGTCTAATTGTGCTCTATTAGGCTAGAAAAGGCTATTTTTTAGTCAAGAGTAAACAAAACTTAGTGATCTTCTAGGCATTTAACTGACTTAACCAAATCACTCTTTTATCATTGCTAACCCATTTTCTATGTATCTGAGCATTTTTTTTTTTCTTCTCTACCTTTTTCCCACACTGAAACAGTATCTTCCTCTGCACTTCTTTGCAATGATGATGAGGAGATTTTTGAGCCCCTCAGTATATTTCTAACTTTTCAATCACGTTATTTCAGCACCTAGCTAAGATCCCTCTTAAATGCAAGCATTTGTTAATTACATTTTTTCCCTCATCTTTAAGTTTTTCTATGCCAATGTACATCATGTATGCAAATAGCGAACATTTCTAACATTAAATAAAGGGGCTCCCCCCTCTTATCAGCACAGCACTTTATTTACAGCGTTCAGTCCGCATTTCTTAGATGATTCTTAAATGACTTTGGTGGACTCCATGGGGCTTACTAGTATTTTTAATTGCCTTCAGTGAAGAACTTTGTCAAAAGCCTTTTGCAAGTCCAAATAAATTAGATCAAGCATTTCTTCCTCATCAATTATTTTGATGACATGTTCAAAGAATTCTAACAGATCACAGAAAGGTTTCTTTCAGCAAAGCTAGTCTGGTTTCTTTTAGTGGAATTTAATCTAGAGTTTTGTTCATATTTCTATTACTAATGAGGTGTTCGAGCCACTTAGTTAATTCTGAAGCAAGACTACAGCAAAAAACAGCAAAAAAAAATGTATTAAACTTTAGTTTTTCTATAGGCAACTGGGTGTTAATATAAATTTGCATCTGCTCATCCTGTTCTGTTCCTCATAAATCTTGTTTGTAGCCAGTCAGCCATCCAATCCTGCTTTCTTCTCAGTTCTTAAGTTTCTTAGTATTTCATTTAACTGTCTTAGTTTAATATAACAGCATATGCTGTAGCAGAATACATGTAAATACATCTTTTGACTTCTCTGTAATACATCTTTTTACATCTATTTCTTTATTCTTTACCCCACAGCATATCTAATGATATTTTCATAAGTTTTCTGTTACTTATGTATCTGAAAACTACCTTTGTAATCTCTTTCATCTTTAGCGATACAGTCTTCATGCTGCCTCCTGGACTATACACTATATCTTCCTTTCTTTCCTGTCACATTTTTTGTCATTTTAATTGTTCCACTTGGTTTGAATTTACCTGATACAGGATACACTTGGGATAAAAATAACTACTTCTTGCAATTTAGTATTTATTTAATTTAATTTAAAATAATTTTATTGATAATATATAGACTGACTTACCATTTGCAATGCTATTCAAATGTGAATTCACAGTTATTATAATTAGCTTTAAGTTCGCCAAAGACATTTGCATTTCTACTTACCTTTAATTTCAGGGACTGACAATTGGACATCTAAATATTATCATATATGGCAAAAAAAATTTAAAGCCTATTGTAGACAGTTACAAGGATAGAATAGAATAAACATGGTAAATCAATTTTTTAAATCAATTTTTACATCAAATAATTAGAAATTGTTCATCTCTATACAGCTTTTCTACAGCTTTTCTTACGGTGTGATTTTGTATTAGACAAAGTTTCATTTTTCCATTTTTCTTTTCTTAGCATATACTCCCTTTATATCTCTTTCTGCCACAGAGAATTAGAATATATACTTTTGCATGTTCTGCACAATGTTCATTTGCAATAATTAGACGTCACTGCTTCCCTACCAAAATAAAATGATCCTGACGTTTCCTTTCTTCCAGAAAGCTCTGGCAGACTTTCCCCAGTCTGGGTAGGGTTTGTCCTGAAGCATCATATCAGTGACCTAGAGAGGGAAACAAAATGATGTACAGTTAAACTCATGTCACAAAAGCAAGTGCTAGTTAGTACATTAAGTGCATTTTTGTTTAGATATGGGGTGTCTGTTTCAGTTCTGATAATTTTAATAATTAGATCATAAAAAATATACTTTTTGATTTCTTATTCATAATGAACTTAGAAGAAAACAAGAAGACTTGTGGAGATCCTGAGATAAGAGGACAGAAACTAGTCTAAGGAAACAAACTACCTGAAAAGGAGAAAAGTTAGGAAACCTAGGAGAAAAAAAAACAGCATATGGACTACTTGCACATTACTGCTTTGAAGCTGACATATCTGTGACGTTCCTGGCCTGGTTCACTGACAGCAGCATGAATAAAATTTTGACTCTGGAAATCTGAATTGTATTCCAGGGAAGCAAAGCCTGTGAATTAAGGACTGTATGCCTTTTATAATCTTCTCCAGATCCCTGGTATTAGAAAGGACAACACACCCAGGACTAGAGTTCTCCTCAAAACTCAGATCTTGCATAATGTTTAAAAATATGCAATTCTTATATCCATTTTCATAATTCATACTTAAATGCACTACCTACATTCTTCTACTACTTAGATGCACACACTGTTTCTACACAGCACACCCAAAAATGCATAAAGACTCTAAAGAGAGTCCCTTAAGGAGGGAAGAACCCTTAAGTCCACTGCAGTGATGGGAAACTGCATGTTCATATCTATTTATTTCAGGTTAAATGTACAATAAAACAAAGAAAGTTACGTTAGATTAAACTCATCAATTCTGTTGTGCAAAAGACCCAGAAGAGCGGAAAACCTATGTATAAATATAACTTAAAAAAATAACTGACCAAATGAAGGAAATAGATACCAGTGCTTGCTATAAAATGCAAATAAAATAGATCTTACTATCCTTCATTGATATCAGTACACAGTGGAAAATTATTAATGAGATTTCAGAAGGAAAGAGGTTGTTCTCATTCACTTCCATTGAAGTGAACATTTCTTATTTTTATTTTCCACTATATTTATTTTGATATACAGAATTTTAAAAATTGAATTTATCATGCAGAATGTGAGCTGCCACTTTCAGTCAGAGGCATTTAACAGAATGTCCGAAAAGAATATAGAGCCTATGATTAAAGTAGATGATACACAAATTCAACTTTTAAATTTTGGTTCCTAGCCCACTTGAGGTTAAAAGAGCTCAGCAGCTTGCAGGATTGGCTCCAAATGCATATTTCCAGCACATTTGGATTATAAATAGAAATAAGAATTCAAAAGTTTTATGATTCCATTATCCCTAGCCTGAAGAAAGAACAGATTATATCCTGAAATATCATTTTTATTAATTGTTTTCTGTAGGTATTTTTTTTCTAAGATCAGCATGCTATCATATTTTTTAATCACTCTATTGGCTAAGCAAGTATTTTGATAAATAACGCCAAATAAGACTTCTGTAAACATGTAATTCTATTCCTTTAGTAATACTTATTCTCTTAGAAGGACTCCTTGTAGTAATAAATATTTGCAAATAAGAACAGTTATTTGTAAAGGTTTTATTCAATTTTCAGAATATTTTCTCCGTGTGCTTTCTGGGAAATACTTCTTACAACCAACTTCTTAGTTGGTAGAAGGATACAATCCGCTGCTCTATGACCAATTACTACAGTGCACTTCAGAAGAATGACATTCAAGAAGGAGACATTTTCTGGGGAAAATGGCAAGATGAGGCAGGAAATGTTCTTTGTGATAGCAGACAGTTGGTCTTTCATCTCTTAGCTTTGGCATTTATTTAAAGTCGTATCACCAGATCAATGTCAGGTCAGTCGCAGCTAAATTGGCTGAAGCAGAGATAGTCATTAAAGGGATGCATTCCATAAAGAAAAATCCAATTACCTTTTGCATTAGAGAAATCAAATTCATTTTCTGGTGTGGTCAAGGACAGTCATTGTGGAAAGTTCCTTATGGGAGAAAAGTACTCAACACTGTCACCATGCAAATATTGTTTGGATAGGAACAGCCAAACTGCATTACTGCTGTTGGTATGATGTTTTTAGACAAAGAAACAAAAATGTAAATTTAATTTACACAATTTAATATAAAGATGAGTGTGTGTGTATGTGTGTGTACCTTCTTCAGCTCACAATGCAATTACTGGCCAGCAAACATTTCCCCGTTTTACACGGCCGAATTTGAAAACACTGATGATATTCAGGAATAGAAAATAATTGCTTGCCTCAGTAATTCTATGCATGCATCTTATTTAATCAAGATAAAATGGGGAATGCCACTTACAAAATAATTAAGTAATATATTTTTTTTCTTGGAGAACTATGAGATGTGATATTACACTTTAATCGATTAATTACACTGATTCAATACGGAAAAGGAATGGCTTTTTATAATGACTGGAATGACTCTCATTTTTCGTGTCTCCTGAGAGTAATAGCTACATTGTATGAAAGTGCACAAACGAAACTGCACAAAAAAACACTGACTGGCTTTTTAGATTACAAAAGGCATAGAAAAATATTTTCATTTTAACAAGAAAATTAGCATGCGTTGTAATATGTTATGGAACCTGAGATTTCACTTTGCAAAGTGTAGATATGACTATTAAGTATTCATATTACTCAATTTATATTAACCATGAAGATAGCTTACAATGTCTTTTTAAGGGAATTTTATCATCAGACCTGTGACAAAATAGTGTGATTCACAATTTTTATTACCGAAAATCAAATGGCTTTTTCTGACATGTGAAAAATTATGCCATATCATATACATGTAAGAATCCAGGATTCAAAATCATGTTCAGTTCAGGTAATTTACAAAGACAACATGTGCGGAAAGTAAAATTATAAAGCAGCAATGGGAAAAAGCAACAATAGGATGCTCTACCACTCATTTATTCCTTCTCTATAGCTGCTGCAAGAGCACATTGGCCAAGATGTCCAGCACACCTTAGGCCAAATAACGCAGAAGGACAAGTCACACCGTCCTCCCCAGCAGAGGCAATATGGGAGTTTCAGGTAAGCCCATCTGCCTTTTCTGGTACTAAACTAGCTGCAGGTGAAATTTTTAAAAAAAAAAAAAAAAGAAGAAAAGAACCTAATACTGCAGCTCTGCCTTCAGCCATACCGTCCAAATTCTTCACTAGTAGGAACTACACTGTGTCTTCAGAGCATGATGATAATTCCTGGAAAAATAACGTGGCATGGGCTGCTGGCCAAGCTGTTTTCATCTGCCAAAATCGTATTTTAGAAACTTAACAGTATAGAAGTGCATGGAGTAGTTTTATATTAGAACTTCTCCATACAAGCAATAGCAGAAACTGCATCTTGAAAGAGAAATGGGCTCTGGACAATCCCTCTTAGGTTGTGACATATTCCATGCAAAAATCTGTTACATTAATTAAGTATGAATGAACATTCAGGGGAGGATTTTCATTGCTCTATTCCTGCTTTGATAAATTTTTAGGGTAGGATGACAGCAACCCTCTGGAATTTGACAGAATATAGAAGAAGCCATGACCCACAGGAAGAGCCAATACAAACCTTGTGGTGAACTCTGAAACCTTTATTTCTTGATTCAGCCATGAGTTGTGCAAGGTCTAATGGACAGCAGAACTGCAACAACTTATATCAATGAAGAAGTTACTTCATGGGGCTATTGCTGAGAAACAGAGCAGCTGGAATAATCACAGAATGGTTGAGGTTGGAAGGGACCTCTAGAGATCATCTAGTCCAACCCCCCTGCTCCAGCAGGGACACCCAGAGCACGGGGCACAGGGCGGCAGCCAGGTGGGTTTGGAAGATCTCCAGAGCAAGTCAATAAGCAAGTAAAAAATAGGCAGGATGATCACCCTGCTTACATCAAAAGAACTGTCAATAGTATATCCTAAGCAATATTTTGGAATAGTAATGCCTATCTTTAGCATAATTTAATTTTTTCTCTCAACTATACATTTCTACATTTCTATACACATTTCTGTGTATATAGCAAATACTGAAGTTAAAATAATGTTGTTTATTAAATTCATGGTGTTTGATGATGTCAAGGTATGAAGGCAGCAAGAACTAACAAGTGTAGCTGAGTACACGTGTTTAGTTCCATCTGGTTTGCTTTGTGGCTACATGTATTTAGGTAAGAGCTATATATAAACGGCGCAATATTTATACATCAATTCTTTATTTTAACTCACACTTGCGGTGAGCTATTATATCATAGTAAACATACACAAAAATCAGAAAAACGCTTAGTATTGTCACTAAAAGCTTCCAGACATCGTTTTTCTCTTCATTTTCTTTGAAATATTTAAAAATTTCAGAGCAGTTCACTTGATGTACAAAAGCAACTTAGAAGGAAAATGGTCTTAAGGTTCTTTCAACTAGATGTTAGGGAGAAAACTACTTCCATGTGACATACCTCAAGGTTTTTATGGCTTATACATTGCTAGTATGACATATCTCCTCCATTTATGAAATTCTTTGGGCAAAAGTGTCAATAACTTTGTTACACAACCTCAGAAATAATTGCCGATTTATTTTAATCTCCTCTGCTGCATCTGGGAATATAGAAAGTGGGAAATTGTTTGAAAACTAACATTAATATTGACATTTACTGATCTATGAAGGGGATAACATATTTCAGGCTTAGCATTTGTCAACTGCAAATGCAGCTATTGTTATATTATTTCCCCTCAAATTTAATTTTAAGAAATTCTTTTTATATTTCCATTTTCAAAGCAACAGCAAACAGACACAAAATACAGCCTCTTCAATCTACTCTTTTAATTGTTTTTTTTTTTCCTGTTTAATCAGAGCTAACACATTGTTTTTATCTTGTCATCACTTTAACAACAGGTAAATTCCAAAAAGTAACATTAATTTGCTGTCACAATTAAGTGTTCAATACACATAATATTGAAAGATAATAGTATAGTTCACTTTTGTTGCTTCTGCAATAGAGACTGATATTACTTTTTGCATTTGTACATCTCTAATCAGAAAAAAAGTTAGAGTGTTTCTCTTACAAAATATGATGTGTGAGAATGACTCTCCTGAGGCACCACCTTGGCGTGCTTGCACACTGCTGCATTTGATTTTTGACCAAAGACAAAGACCTCTTCTATGCAAAAAAGAAGTGATGCTCATATTAATCATATCCATCTTTACTGATCCATGCAAATTTATTTCTTCAACTGTTGAGGAGTAGGAAGCCTCTTTCTTTTAGGCCAGTATATTGTGTTTGCTTGTTTTTGTTTTTGTTTTTTTTTTAATACTATCATAGCAGTTTCTGCTGTTGTCACATTATTGTCACTATATGTCACAGGGAAACCAACTCAAATAAAAATTTGTATATTTTGTGCTCAGCTTTAGAGCATGGTCACCTGAGTCAGTACTTCCTCTGCATGGAGTTAGGACACGATGTTCCACATATCCTATGTCTAGTCCACAATTTGTGCAGAATAACTTCTTTAGGTACAAAATTGCGGGTTAGGGAAGGCTTTTGACTGATATTATTTTAGGGAAGAATTTTGTCTTTAAATAACATAGATATATTCAAGCTACTCTGGAAATTATATTTAGGTTTTCAATAGCAGCAGAAATAATTCCTGTAGCAGAAATAAATGCATAAGAATACATTTTGAAAAAAAAAAAGTTTTTTGATATTTGTTAATACATAATTGATACTTGATAAATAGAAATACCTCATTTAGAAACAATTGTACAATAGCAGCAGGGCCTCACTCCAAATTTTTAAGTCATGCCAGCTCGTTTTTCGATCCCTACTGTGAACGCAACTCACTGAGCTTCTAAAATAAAATATACTAGTTGCCATGTGGCAAGCACCTACCATTTATATAACGACTGGCACGGCATTTCAGGAGATTTTTATTTTTTGTGTGCTTTGCTGTTCTTTATTAGTGTTACAAATGCATAAGCAGAGGCCTGGGTAATGTCATGTGTTACAGACAAAATATGAGGCATAAAGCTATGCCATTATTTTTATTTAAGGCATTCAGCTCAGTTCCATCTATAGCCTGACATTACAGGAGAGCTCTACTTGTTTATTCAGGAAGCTTGGTGGGTTTTGTTAAAAGGACGGAGGTAGAAGTCACACCATCTAACATTTTGCACACACATGCCATTCACATCCAAACTCATAGAGATTACTTTTATAGTCAGCGAAAAGAAGCAGGCATTTCTGGGGTGTAAATAATTGCAGGAAGATGCCTAAAGTAGATTAGGTTGACTATAAAGATGTACCTTTTTCTCTTTGCTCTAGAACAGACCTGCCCAGCGACAGATGTTTACACAGCTGATGTTGAAAGTCTGATAACCTGAATCCCAGCCAAGTTTTCTACATTCCTTAGTGTTTCTCATTGAAGTTTCATTAATTCAGTTAATGAAATAGATGATGGCTCTTAGGGGATGAGGATTCAGCAGATGCAAAAGGCCATATCCACATATCGTGTGACTAAAAATGAGGCTCTTGTCTTCAGCAGGCTGCTCGAGACAGGCAACCTAAGTGAATCCAAGTTCCTTATGGAGGTCCTGGAGGGGAGAAGGACATGCGAAGGGTCCTAAAGAATGAGCAAGTGGTATCACAGAACTGTGATCCGATCCACCCTTACGCTCAGTTGGAAAGAGAACACCAGCAGACAATAAAAAATACCAGATACAGATGTGTACCTGACTAGGTGTTTTATTTAGGTCTCCGCAGGAGGTTTTTCTGTATATTTGAGATTAAAAATGCAAAGCTCTCCAGGAGACGGCAAAAAAAAATGTAGAGGTTCCCCTTTGCACAGTAAGTTTCTGTTTAAAGCAGTCAAATGGGATTCACCCTTCTTACCCTTTGCTCTTTCAGTCCTATAGGTCAACCAATATTACAGGTTTTATCCGTTGACTTTACTACAAAATGAACAGCAAGTGCCTAGGGTAAACCTGCAGGACACTCTCAGCTTCAGAATCAGACTCCCTCACCATTCGTTCTCTTTTACTCAGCCTATGGATCTTGCACACCTAACTATATAGCACTGCTACAGGTAACCCTTGTAACCCAGAGGGAAGAAGAGGAAGCTCAAGGTGCGTTCATGCTGATAGGGCTTGGACCCCAGGTCTCTTATTTCCCAAACCTAGTGATCCAGTTGCCAGGTTTTTATGCAAAATGCAGGGGTTGGTATTCTGAGTTGGGGCGACCTCTTAGCATTTTGGAACACTGAAGAAATGTGAGCATTTGTCCACACACCTGCAGCAAGGTAGAGGTTTCTGGCTCCTAACTGTACAGTCACAGCACAAAGGCACAGGAGTCTGTTTTGGCAGAAATGAAACTATCCTTCAAATGGTGGCACATGGTAATTAAGGTATGAACCATTCTCTGCTTATACTAAGCAAAATTTTGAATTCACAGATAACAAATTCAATTCATGGGTCTTATAAAGGACATGCACCTTAGCAAACTTACTATCAGTAGTAAAATCTGGAAAAATCTGTTTTGATTTGGCTTAGATATGACATAGATGCTGAGTTGTTATGGTCAGATTGCCAACAATTCCAGATGTGCCCACAAATAGTACTTACGTCTCCAAATGAAGTTCTTATAATCTTTGCAAACAGAAAGCTTAAATGTTTAAAGATAGGACCTTTAAGATCATACTCTTAACAAAAGAGTCACATCACACTCGACAACATTTCATCTCAATGAATTGCAGTCTTGTAGAAGCTAGATAGTATTGCAACTCCAGAGTCACTTCTGCGGAGAAAGCTACCAGCCTAGATATGCATTTAAAAAGTGCGAATTCCCAGGACATGGAGGGACCTCAGGCAAGACATAGTCACCAGAGGAACCTTTTGACTCCTCAGATTTAAAGTTCTTGGCTTTCTTCTTTTATCATTTCCATCTATCAGCTAAAATATATATATACTCGTGTTAGAACAGGTACAGACAGCTTTCTGTGGGGGCTATTAACAGGTACACTTGGGCAGTGGCAACATTTGTATTCATATCAAGATATCTGTAAGGGCAGAGGCTCACAAATTCTGAGTGTAAACTGTTAGTGCAGCTAGCCCTGGCTTCTCTGTGGTTTCATGTGTCAGAAGGTCATCATTTGCTTCCCTCATATTTGCAGTTTTGAAGTTCCCACTTTACAGAAAAAAAAAAGTAGTATTCATAAATGGCAATAAACATACCATTTGGTGTCTCTTCACAAGTCTTTCCTTTGCTCTCCTACTTATCGACTATATTTGATAAGCTAATACATAAGAGAGGCCCGACAAATTTATAGGCATCACTTGCACAGAGAACATAGTATTCGGGTGATTCTAGGATAGAAAAGGGAGTGAAAGAAGAAGAAACTTTTGTGACAGTTGAAAATTATCAGGGAATACTTTGGAGTTTTCAGTTTTCTTCTCAAGGTAACTTCTACGCAGTGACTACTGAGGAAATACTTTCTTGTAAAGAGGGGTGAGTCCATGGGAAGTAAAAGATAACAAGGTTGTTTTACTGCATGATTCTTGGGAATCATACTCATGCTATGCAGTGTGTTCTTCATCAACAGCATGTGCCAACTATAATAAGTATAAGCAGCATAAGACATCATAACATCTTTCAAAAATCTCTGCTGGTGTCTTTGCTCTGTGCTTCATGCAGAATCTGTTTGATGAAAATGAAAAGGAATCCATCAAACCAAATGAAGGACGCAGTTACAAGCCTGGATGTTCATCCTCTGCCTTTCACCAGTTTCTCTCGCACTCAGGACATCCGGCACTGAAGAACCACCTGAACGTGGGAGTTCCCAGTGACCTGCGGCAGTCACAGGTGTGATGTGTGTAGAAAGACCTGTAGCAGGACCTGCTTCCTCCTGCCAGAACACGGAGTCTAATCAAAGCAAAATCTGGCACCTTGCTGCAAGTTCATTCAGATCTGCAATATGCTGACAAATCAGAGCAGTTTCAATCCATTTTTACTCTGTACAGTGACTGGCATAAAGAAGCCATAGCTACAGAAGAAGAAATGGAAGCTTTACACTTGCTTTGCTCGGTCTGCCCAGTTCTGTTCTCATGGCATTTCAGAACAACTCTGTACAAAGCAAGTTTCTCATAGCTTCTGGAAACAGTAACTAGAAAATGAAAACTGCTACCATAAAAACTGAAGAAATCTATGAAACACTTCTGACACAACTTCTCATGGCTCTTTACATTATTTTCTTTATCATATGACCACATTATGCAACTAAATGAATTTTCTACTCACAGCTCTTTGTCCTTTATGAAAGTTCTGTGCAGTGTAACTACTGCTTTCAATTACCCTTGCGAATTGAAGCTACAACCACATTGAGAAAATAAGCCATTAAACCAGTTCAGAAAGTCTTTCTGTTAAGCAGTGGTTCACCACATTTCAGGGTAACTCCACACTTGAGGCACAAGCATGATCATAGTCTTAGCCAACCCCTTTTTAAAAAATTACTTTGATCTGACTTCTGGGGTAAAGATTGCATGT
This sequence comes from Nothocercus julius, assembly GCA_013398735.1. Lineage (NCBI taxonomy): Eukaryota > Metazoa > Chordata > Aves > Tinamiformes > Tinamidae > Nothocercus > Nothocercus julius. The sequence goes on from VZSV01000004.1 coordinate 9,348,549, forward strand.
GGAAGCTTCTTTGAGTACTGGTCCCAACTCAAAATGGAAAATTCTCCTGACTCCAGACTTTATGTCTTTGAAAATCACATAAACCCTACTTGCTGTTTTGAATAAGAAATATTTGGCTTTGAAAAAGTCAATCAACTATCTTTGAGTTAGATTTTCTTCTTTAAAAATATTCAAGACAAACATTTTTGTACAGCTAAAAATCCCCATTAGAATGGTACAAACAGAATGTACTATGTTTATACTACGAAAGCAGAAAAATATCATTTATCTTAAATCATAATAGGATTGTTCAGCATATTCTCAGTGCTGAAAGAAAAATATGAAATGAAGTATGCTCCTATTCCCTGAATAGGGAACTTTGGGGATTAATTGTGCAGAAAATAGAGATCATCCTTTATTTTGTCTCAACTGAAGAACAGTAATATTGGAGACCTTTAATGTTTCAAGCATCATGGTACTGCTATTCCCATAAAGTCATCTGGTTTTCTCAGTTGTATTTAGGGCCTAAGGTTCATGTTTTCAACTTTCCAATAAATACAATGTACAGAAATCAATTGTAAGATAAAATTCTCTTACAATTCCAAGCTCAGGTTTTCATATACAATTCCTACTACTGCAGAATCAAGATAAAATATTGCTTTAAAACAAGAAGTTTTGACAACTTTGTGGTATAATAAACATCAAAGAGCAAATATGGTTGGTAAACATTAATGGGTACAACTGAATATGTTTCATACTACTCTTTGGGAAGAATATTGAATGTACACAGGGGATAGTGGTTTATTAAGGATTCTTAAATGCTAGTTGCGCTGCTAGAGGGATTTTGGAAAAGAGATAGAGCAAGTCTGGATCTCCAAAGAACTGCTATAACTCCAGAGATTGGATTTTACACTTCCTTCTGGACTTGTGCTGAAAGATACAGCCAACGCGACATAAAATCCAGCTTTTGCTGGCTAAGTCAAGTATTGCTAGAAAGGGCTGCTAGTAGCAGTGCCCTCAACTATAGAAATAACATTCCTTAAACAAAATGCAAGATTGGCTAAGCATAGACAGAATTCAGGATTTTTGTTGCCTTAGTTCGATAATGACCTAAAGAGCAGCAGGACCTCTAGGGAAATAAAATATTCAGAGAATGGAAGGAACTTTGTTCCATAGTTTAAGCCCATTAGAGAATAAAATCTTTAATTAGATGTTAGTAACCCTTCTGTATCACAACATCTATGTTCATATTCTACTTTCATTTGGAATTCAATCTCTCTTATATAAAAACAAATTCAAGATTTCTTTCAGTTTTTCTTGCCTGGCTTCATACACATGACTATCTGCCTGCAAATGATCATCCCATGGGAAGCAGGATTGATACTATTTGGAAGACAGCAAATAACATTAGATCATGATTGCAGTTACTCACCGTTTGTTTGACATGCCTATTTGTTACCTACTATCTACACAGAAAGCCCTATGAAGTCAACTAATGGTCACTCATTAAAATGCACTTTTACCTAATACATATTCATATAATACATTATAAAGCCAAATAGCTGATTCTTTTTAAAAAAAGGGAAAATCTTAAGGAGAGCAACTTTAAATTAAAGCTGCTTTTCTTAAAAGGTCAGATATTACAAATTAAAAAAAAAAAAAAAAAAAAACACTGTTTTATCAACAAGGTTTAAGAAGATATTTTTCATCAGATTCTCCTTTGAATAATAATTTTTGGTCAATTACTGCTTCTCATGTGGACAGCTCTCAAGTTTAAGCCATACTGTGTGCACAGCTGATATGGCACAATCTTTGCTTTACAGCTGGTCTTGTTTGTCATCTCAGCTTACTTGATTAAGCATTTTAATCAGTGTTTTGCATAAGACTACACCTTCTGTCGAAATTGCCTAGCTGGTATTTAGTTGAAAACCAGTTGACTAAGTATGACTTCACCATCATACCTAGGCTACCTCCTTTTCTCAGTCCATAGCTTTTAGGAGGTTTATAATCAATATCCAACAGTCTTTCTCTCTTTATAAAGCAACAATGAATATTCTCTAATCATTTCAAAATCCTGTACCAATAATGTTGGTAAGCAGCTCCCAGCAATGCTGGAAAGCTGTTTTACATTTAGCATAATGCCTTGGAGAATAACATGACTTGCCTTCTTTTGCCTTTCTTAAGCTTTGACCTTTCTGCCTCTAACTAGTATAAAGGTTTTTTAAGATTTTAAGCACTTTATCTGTTTCTTCTGACTGCTTTGTTATGCCATCCCTTTTCTTTTAAGCCAGGTCAGCTGATTTATTTATATTGATGAAGCAATGCTGACTTTTTCTCCCCAGACTTCTCATAAAATTGAATGCAGGCTATATTTACATGCTTGGATTAGCTATAGTGTACCATTTAAAATCACCTCTATTTAACTCATCCTATCTAAGATTATATACATTTCACTTATTATATTAACATAACTCAGGAGCACTGACATTTGGCTTTTCTGTACAGGCTGCTTGGCTTAGCTCCAGCTCTTGGCCCTATTCTTTTAATACATGAAGGGAACCACTGTAACTTGGGAAAAGGCAAGACTCCCCTCTGGAGACCAGCTCACAGTGTCTTAATACCTTCTACCCACCTTTTCTTGATAAATGAGAAACAAAAAGCTACCCAATGACTAAGAATAAACAAAAAAAAACAGAAAAGAAAATAATAAAAAATCTATGTCTTACAACCATAAAGAGAAGGCAGAAATTCAGTTAAATTATTAGTGTTCTCAAACAATAATTACATGTCCTCAAGGGAAAGAGACAGAAAACTCTCTTTATCTGTGAAAAGATAAAGCTACTATTTTTACTGGATACCCACTATTGCAATAATAAGTAGGGTAATTAAATATTTATAGATTTAAGTTATATTACCTCTTTATCAAATACAGAGTTTATTGAAATTTCATCCTTCTTGCTTTGACTAAGATGGATCATCTCTAAATCAGTCCCCCATATGCTTAAATTTCAAAGTCGCTGAGTTCCCATTGTTAATAATTTCCAATAACTTGCTCAGAGAAGTGCGTTTTAAAATTATATAGGTGAGGACTGACTACTCTGATTATACCAGATCACTGTGACACTGTATCTGACAATTCCATTCCACTCCCACACCATCTTCAAAGACTGTGGAATACCTAAGCTCATGCTAATGTGCTTGCATCTGTAACAGGTACATATTAACCTCAGATTTATACTGTTAGTTTAATGACTATCTAGCAGAGGTCATGTGGAACACCTTCAAGCACAAATGACAAATGTAAGTGGTGTGCATTTAATGCACAAAACTGAAAAACAGATTCCCTGATTTATCTTGTCACTTAAATAGAAATCTCATGTCTACATCAATTTGGGTTAGCTTAAAAAAATGGAACAGATTTTTAAAGTGAATTTTTGTGTATGAAATGATATTTTGCTAGAAAACCAATAATATTCATAAACATTGATAATAAAAGTGCACCTTCTCCTTGAATATTTGCAAAAATAAATTATAATAGGTGAAGATAGGATGATTACAGCTATTTAGCTGGAATTGGTATGTCTTTAGATTAAGCATAAATTATTTTTCAGGAGGGCAAGCTGAAAAATACAGTGTATACAGATTTTTCTAGTTTATACTACAACCTCCTGCTGTACCACCAAAAAAAATAATAAAAAAGAGTGAGGACAGGCAAAAAGTGTG
>VZSV01000004.1:9352269-9459892 GCA_013398735.1 Nothocercus julius
GTGGAAATTACATAATTCTATGAATGAGAGCAGGAGGTAGAAATAAACTCAGTCAACATGCATACTAATGCACAGTTGCAGAAGAATGAAGATCCAGTTTAGGGCTTAAAAGTACTTCTTGAACTTCCTTCTGCAGAAACAAAACCTGACAGTGGCACGTAGATTATCCCTAGATAAGAAGAAGCTGCTGCTTTAAGCTATGTATCAGAATACTGCCCAGGACATCTCAGATTGACTGAAAGTTCCTGGAGTGTCCAGAAGAGAATAATATATAATACATGAGATCAATTCACAAGACAAGAATCAAGTCAAGACAAACTAAAGACAGAATTTCTGAGAGCAGAAAGTTCAGGTCTAAGACTCCAGCCACTTGAGAGTCTGCCGGAGAATAGACATTACCTGAAGTCCTCAATTATGAAAGTACTGCTAATTAGAGTGGTCTCTAGATTTTTCACTTTCATGACTAATTAAGACACCTTAAAAATGCACAGAATCCAGAGCTGTCATCTGAACCTCTTCGCTGTCTGACGAGAAAAGACATAATAACTGCTTAGAAATTTATAAGCTGTAGTGTCTCATTTGATAAATATCTAAAGAGACCTTAGCTGAGGCTCGTTACACCACACAGAGGAACTCAGCAAAGAACTCCCCACACTGGCACGCATCCAGGCCCGCGTGCCCTCTCGGTGCTCCACAATGCCATCTGCATGTACTCGCTGGGGCTCACGAGCCGCTCACCTGAAATGCCCTGGCCTCCTGAGAAGCAGGCAGCTTAACTTGGATGTCACACCACAAAACACAGCTTGCTTACTTTGGCCTCATCTACCCATTGCACATCCTTGGGTTTCTTATGTGCAGAATGGCAAATATGCTTTGGATTTAGGGTACACTGTCGCTATTTTTTTTTTCCAATTGAAAAATGGAGTGTAATGAAATTAAATTGCTTTATAATCTGAATTTTTGGTGAATGTTTCTGAAAATGGGCTACTGAGTTAAATTTTGTTGCATTCTATGGATAACAATTATACTTCATTTAACGAGTTGAATCTTGAGTTTTCTGTCTTTGCTATGATTAACGACCTATCAAATGTTGATTAATTTGTGTTTTTTTTTTTTTTTCCTGTAGCAAGACTACAAATGTTAAGGTGATTAAGTATGTTCTTGCATATGTTGCATGTTGAAAGTATGTTCTCTGTGCCAAATACCTCCCACCTTGTCCACTCACCAAGCCTAGAGCCATCCCAGTAGCCATGAAACATTAGGGTTCCAGAAACACAGGAAATTAATTTTAATTTGAACAACTCTTAAATTCTGTTTTGCAAAGCTGACTACACAAATGTGTCTATTGTCCATCATTTTCATGAGAAAAGTGAGGATTTGAAAGATGTGGGACAATCACGCAGATTATCTGCTCCTAGTATTTGCGGACTAGTTGGGGACCAGGCAATGAAAGGAATGACTCATAGAGTCTCATTTTTCAGCCTCGCTTCTTTAACTACAGCACAATGCTCATACAGTCGATATTAGAAAACGATATATCTGCTGGTTTTACTAAAATTGTTCTATTTCTGACTACACAATTGCCACAAATACGCCAGCAGCTACAAATGACAGTAAACATGGCATATTTGTAGCCGTCATTTATGACTTGGCACATAGTTATTGATGGAAATGATCAGTAAAGAGATTATCATTTGCTTGCTGCTTCAGTGTAACAACAAATGTACTATAAAAGCAGCAAATGATAATGCTTCAGTTCTTGCATGGTGCAGATACGGCATGGAGGTTTTTGGAAAAATGAATGATGTGTGGGGTTGGAGTTTGTAAAATCACGTTAAACAGTAGTTGATTTTTAATAGTGACTTTTTAGTAGCACATTAAAATAGATAGTTACAGTTCTCATCCTAGCACAAGATAATGAGTTAATCCTTAAATGAAATGTGCATTTGAATTTGTTTTATCTTTCTGTACACATTTTTGTCCATACACAGTTATAAGATTATCTATTTCAGACCCAGAGGCCTTTCTGGCAAAAACGAAGTGCTGTTCAAAGAGCAGAGTGGCAGAGAGTAACAACCTCCAAAATGAACTCAGACCCCAGGTCTACAAACGTTTTTGTACCAGCAACATTTTTGTACCGAGCACAGAGTCCACAGTCGCACTCTCAAGCTCTTTCTCGCCCAGTCTCCAAGGCAGGGAGGCCTCTCACCCTGGATTGTCCCTCTGGACGATCCTCCTTTCCCGCTTGCCACCTGCCTGCCAGGGGCACATGGTCCTTACCACATCCTCATTGCCCAGCTCGTCACTTCTACCATGAAATAGTATCAGCTAGCATATCAGTGAATGATCCCAGGGCTCAAGGTTTTGCACAGGTTTAATTTTGTTCTCCATTTCTCCAGAGGCTTTTGCTGCATTGATTCCGCTGGTTGCACTGAGTGGTCTAAAAAGTATCCCTTGGGAGTCTGTGCAAAAGGACAAATCACGGCAATTCCTTGGCAGTCTGCACTGCTCGGTGCAGGGTCACAGCCCTGCCGCAGTTCATGGTAACAAAATAGTTTCAAAATGCTGGGAACATAAAAATGGGCAGTGAGAAAGTGCTTGTATGCAGGGAAGGAAGCAGCGGCTGAAGACACTACGTTGCTAAGGAAGTGCTACAAAAGCAAAGAAGGAGCTATTTCATGGGGAAGAACTAGCACCGAGTTTCGGCGCACACCCAAGAGAAGAGGCCAGGGGGTATCCGCATGTGCATTTTCAGCTGCAACATCACGAGACTTACTATCTGAACACTGAAAATGATACTTGTGAGAGGCACTATTTATAATGGGCATTTATGTGCCAAAGATTTTTATGACCACCTAAATATATAGTGTATACATATGCATGCTATTTTACAGTGGAATGCAAAATCAGCACAGAGAGCATAGCTATATGGTCTCTGTTAATAAAATCCTTTAAAACATGCATTCTGAGGTGAGAAGATATTAGAATGGTGTTAGAAAATTTTTCTCATTTTTGTTTTTATAACTGTTGCTTAACTATTTGATTAGTTTGATGATTTCTAATGTAAAGGTTTGAGCAGGAAATCTGTAACTGACATGAATAAATCTCAAAAGCACCTTTTTCAACCCCTTGCTTTCTTTCACATTTTAGATTCTTTATATTTTTTTCTGACTAAAATGTTTTAGACTTTTTCATTTTTGAAGTGTCTTTCTTAGCATATGTTGTACGAATATGTTCTATTTTAGAGGAAATTCATGAATGATAACTATTTTAGCAGTTTTGTAGAAGTCTCATAGATAATTCATTTGAACTTTTTTTTTTTTTTTTTTTAAATTTCTGGCTAGCACTGTGATAAAAACAAAATTCCAGCTTGCAAATAAGTCCTGTGGCTTTTAAATTTTCATTAAATGCATGAAAAAATAAAAATTAAACAATAAATGTTATGGCACAGTGATTAGAAATAGCTTAAATTGACATGTGGACCACAATCCCTCAGCAGATTCCTATGGTGTGTACTGTTTTGTGACCTTTTCAATTTATGAATAGAATTAAAGGGGTTAATAAAGCCAGTAGTCAGCTTTATTAGATCAAAATAATGAAGATTTGGCAACATTTTAGGCTAAGGCAACTGACTTTGCACTGCAGTGGATGGAGAGTGTTCATGCAAGACATTCTGCGGCATCACATGTGCGGTGGTAATATCCAGCTGCAGAATGGCAGAAAAAAACAGAAGTAGGAAAAAGGAAACTTTTTTAAGTTCAGCAAGGCCATAGCCATGCTCCTTTCTGCACTTCTGTTTGGCCCCAGTTCTACTGTCAGAGCAAGAAGCACTTACTGCTGTGCAGCTCCTGCAGGATACATGAAGAGAACTAGGCAAACAGCAATAGCCCTGCAGAAATGTCGAGGAAAGCAAATGAACAAAATGTATTTATCTCTAGCGCAGTCCCTTTATAGCTATGTGAGCTAAAATGAACTTCCTCAGACAGCTGTGCTTGTTTGCAGTCCTGGAGATTTCGGCATTTTTGCCACAGCAAATACCAAGATACCGGCATAGTTTGCACAGTTTGGATACTCTTATTTTTTTTTTTTTTTTTTAGGAGTAGATTATACAGACAGATGGAGTTTCTCTTCTATCTGAAAAACAGAATTTAATGTAACTTGTATTTTAAATCATTTTCTGAGATAACACTATTTGCTGACCCAGATCACTAGTTTGGATGAAGTGTCCTAAGTCTGAGACTTGGGTGTGAGAGGACAGTGAGAGAAGGCCTTGAAATCACATTTTTACCCTTCTGCTCCGACAGTCATCCAAGTTCCCACTCAACCTCAGCGTTCGCACTGTTCAGCTATGTTTGCCCCCTTCCTCAGGATAACATTATCATACCAATTTGGTATGATGACAATTCCCATTAAATCCAAGAAGACACCCATGCATGAATAGTAGAATATATTTTAGTATGGAACTGTCCTTTGCAAACATAACATTGTGATGTCTGATGGGGAAGATAAGCTTGAGCTGTTTTATACAAGACAACAGAAATATGTTTGCCAGACCAAAAGCAAGATAGAATCATTTATGATTCATAAAGGATCGCAAAATATCTTCTGCTCATTTCTAAGGGTTAACAATAACTCTGACTCAGGATTTTTGTCTTGCAAAAAGCAATAAAAGCCTACTATGAAAACGGATGAAAGGGATACATTCTGCTCTCCATTACACAGCACCCACAATCCATGTGAATGCATGGCAAGAAGAATCATTATTTTACACCCATCTCACAGAGAAAGGAGTTTAGTCCAAAGATGAAACTATGAAACTGTTCTTCTTGCATCCAGCTTTTCCTGCCATAGTTTATTATATTGTCATCAGAACTGTCTTTTTTTTTTTTTTTTTTTTTTTCTTTGATCACAACTGAGTTTACAGATCTGATACATTCAGTGTCTGTCATTTGTTCCTACTGAACAATGTATAACACAGAGAACACAAGCAGAATCTGCATGGTCAATTTAGGAGCAGATATGCTGTAAAGATGCTGGGAAACACATATGAGATAAAGAATTCTTAAAATGATATCAACAATATAAATACACAGTGTATACACTGAGCACTGAACAAAACTAAGAAAATCATTCACATCTATTTATGACACACAGTTTAAGAAATCAGACAAGCAGTTTCTGAAATTAGACCAACTGGAAAATACTTTCTAAATATTAATTAAAGGTTTTATTTAAAAATATTCCACACAACTTCTTTACCATCTGTGTTTGTAAAACTTCAGAAGATGAAAAATGCAACAACATCTGGTTAAAATTATTTGAAGATACTAATGCTACACTGATCAAATCTAGATTCAAACAACAGCATTCAGCCCTTCTTGAAAATGTACTTTTTCATAGATGAAAAGAATACCGATATATTCTTTGTGTAGACTTGTCATATGTCTACAAGAAGTGTCAAATTGTATTTTTAGCCATGGAGTTTACTTAATCCCCTAAGACTTTATCTTGCCGTTATGTTGACAAATGAACAAGGCTGAAATATAAGGAATCTGAGCTTCTGTCAAAATTCACTGAGTTTCAAAAGTCACTGCTCTTGCACAGCTTTTTTCTTTAATCTACTGATTTAAAAATAGTTTTATTATTCTTCTGGGTTTGTTATTGAACTCCCCAGCAGTTGTACTTAATTGTCTCCAAGCTTTACTTTTATAGATGAGCCAAAGAGATGCAGTAAAAACATTACATGATTCCAACACTTGATGAGGTGATTTTGACAACTGCCCAAATTGCTGTGTTATAGTTAGATTTTGTTATTTCCAGTTTCTAGTTTCTCAAAATATATTCATGGTTTATTACCAGATTAGAGGAAAAATATTACCTGCATTACTGGGAACACTTTTAGGTTAGCAGCACATGCAGTAATTATTAGAAATAGTAAATAATGCTTTGAATCACATCTCAGACTTAATTTTGTCTTTCATGTTTCTATACTGAACAATGAAAAAAGACTCTACCAGCTGTATGTTTCAGTTCCTTAGAAGCTTCCCTGACAAACTAATGGTTTTTCATACAACCCAAATACTGTGCATCTATGTTAATACTAATGTAGACAATCTCTGCTAGACCTCTGCAACAAATAATTTTGGGAAGGTTACCTGCACAGACCTGTAAATCTAGTACAATGTATGAACAGTGTTTGTGTTCATCTCATCAACACGGACCAAATTCAGGAGTCCTTCCTCAGTTTTCAATTTATGTTAAAATAAAATCCTGTTATTTAAGTTAGAGAATTGAGAAATTAAAAATGGCCAGTACTTCTATCCTGCTTGACCTGGCATTGCTACTGTCACTGGTTTGCCTCTTCAAGTCCTCACATGGATATGGGACTGTTCGAAGCATATCATCATGGTGAACTGAATGTTGAATGTTATCTTAGGCAAACAAGGGCCTGGATTTCTCTCCTGTAGCTTTGTAAGTTTAACTGCTGTGTTTGACTCCTTTGTAACCGAGGTGTCTCCAGAGGAGATTCAGCTCTTGCAAAGACTGAACTGTCTTCTGGAAAGAGACTGATCACTGTCTGGAGAGGGACTCAAAGATGGTAATACCAGTGGCACACAGGTGCTACAGTTAAGTTGTTAAGCTACTTAAGTTAGCAAGGTGGTTTTTTTGAACACAATAGCAGGAGGCAGATTCCCCGCTTCTAATTCCCAAGCACTTCTGGACCAGTATTATTTCTCAAAAGAAGTTCTCTCTCTGAACTTTAAACATATATGATAAATGAAGGGTTGTTAGGTGTGAAAATTCTTAAAAATTAGTGATTTCCTTACTGCCACCAACATAAGCCAACAATATTTACAAAATACTATAGCAGTGCTAGGCATCATGGTGGTGGGTTTCCTTCTTTTACATGCCTGTGTGTGCCAATAAATGATGGACAGAAATGAGATGTCAATAATTCTTCAAGGTCTTGTTAGCTGTTCTGTGCAAAAGCATTTTAGAGTATGACACAGAAACTGCATGGAACAGATAGTCTAACTGTCAGATATGTTTATGAGCACCAGATCTTCTTTTTTCATTTAGGACAGTGCTATAGACATTTTTTTTTTCTTAAAACACCAGTTAGTTCAATGGAAATAAACACTTTCTTGTTATTTTCAAGCTACCTAAAAGCTAAAGAAAACGTTGTATAGAAAGCAAGGAAAGCTATAAGGCTACAGAAGGACTGTTGTTCTTCAGTTACAAAGGTATGAATGTCAGGAGCTATATTTAAATCACAGGTCTTAAAAGCACGTTCTTAACCATCTAGTCAAAAACGGCCACCCCATGGGCAAACTGGGGAACACACAAACCTTGGTCTGCACACATGGAGGTTGTGAACCCTTGGGAAGCACTAGGCAGAAGAACTCTCTCTTCTGTCTCTATCCTGTCAAAACACTACTTCTTCCTCTTCGCTCACAAGACAATGATGAAATGAGGAAAGTCTGCCACCAAAAATCAACATATTGTTGCAATTAGTACCAAAAAGCACAGTTCTATCCAGCACCTGTCAGAAGCAGGCTTGGCTGCAGCGATCTGCACGTGCATGACCCCCAGGCTTGATTACTGCACCTCATTGTATCCAAGACTGAAAAACACACATTGTGAATAAACTCCCGCTGATGCGAAAAGCAGCTGCTGGTCTGCTTAGCAACGCAAGTCACTCCGAGCGCATCGTCCAGGCGCGCTGCTCTCTGCACAAATTCCCCACTGACTTCAGAGTCCTGCTGAAGGTCATGGCCATGTCCCTCCAAACTCTCTGCGGGACTGGCCTTAGCTGCTTGAGATGCTGCTGTCCCCTTTGCAGGGATGACCTTCTCTGACAGCTAACTTCCCCTGGAACAATGAAACTGCCAGCCCAGGGAAGAGGCTTAGAAATGCACAAGATCTAACTTCTACAGAAGCTAAATCTCCATGAGAACACAACCACACAGAAGAGAGAAAAACGACTAAAGATCCTCAGCTGCAGATCTGAGGCTTTTGACTTGTCTTTGCTTATAACTCTACATCCAACAAACTGCACTGTATAAATCCAAAAAAATATATATTTAATACGTTTTCTTATTGGCCTAGAAAGAACCATATAAGAGAAAGCAACTCCAATTTAGCAGAAAGTTTAAATATTTGCTTAACCGAAGTGTTGGGTCCACTCAGGCCTTGAATGGACTGGGTACCAGCCGCCATAAGATGATAATGAGATCCTCCAATAGCAGGTATAAAGATGCAATTGCATGACAGAGAAAGGACCATATTCACCACGTTCACCCTCATCCAACTCTGTTAAAGAGAAGAGTTACACCTAGAATTAATTCAGTCCACTGGATCTTCTATAATTTGCTTTAATAATGTCATGAAATTATAGCCATTAGAACTGGCTAGTGCAAAACCACGGTCATGTCCCTGCTTTATTCCTGTCAATCTCCCAGTTTCTCTTACTTTTATTCAGCATTGTGGGCCACTCTGATTAAAAGCTCAGTGAAACATGTTCAAGCGTTTTACTGACACGTTTGACAGCGAGGTCTCTCCTGGGCTGAGCAGGGGCACGCAGATAAGGGGGAGCAGGCAGCACCACAGCACACCAAGCATGGTGCTCAGTGCCACGGAGAGCTCTAATCTTGTCTGCTGTCCCCTCGCCCAGCAGAACAAACTACATCACCGGGCACGTGGGAACAGGATGTTCTCCACTGCCCAGGACACAAGAGGAAAGGAAAACAACTGAGCTAATCCTAAAACATTCAGCCAGCGCTAATGTTTATAACTACTATTATTATACCGCACTTTTAGCGTTGTACAGCTTGTGGTAAATGAGTCAGTAAAAGAGAAAGCGCCTCGACTGTTTACAGTGTAGAGGTGTCAGAGAAAACAAACCAGGGAATTACAATAAATGAAGTCATCATAAAGTAAGTTGGCAGGTTTTTTGCTTCCTTGTGAAAGAGCTGGAGCTCAATGTGCGCTGAAAGGCTGTTTAATCTAAAAAAATAGGGCAAGAAGAAGAAAGATTTGGAACGAAGAAATGACAAAAGCGGAAAGAAATCTTAAGGCTTTAAGATCCTGCTGTGTGGTGTACGGAGAAAGGAACGCAGGAGTGGAGACAGGTGGAGCTTGAAATAAGATATATTTGGGAATCAATGGTTATATCCCAAAATAGTGACACAAGAATGGGAAAAGATTTTCTGCAGCTACAATTTGAAATAGATGACATGGTATGCAAGAAAAGCAAAAGTAAAAAAAAGCAAAAAACAAAAAACACTAAAATATGAGGTAATAGATTATGATATCGTGGTTCAATAGCTACATTTCAGAGCTTTAATATAAAATCCGCATTACAGCCAACTTCTCAATATATTCCTGGTCATCTCTTCTTGTAAAATAGAATTTTGTAATACTTGTTAAGTAATCATTACAGCAACACAAATCTCCCTTCCAGTGAGTACCAAACAAACCTTCCATAACCCAACAGAGCAGGAGCACTTAGCTCACAGTGTCAGATCTTCACTCCCTGAATCTTCATACCATTTCCAAGATAAAAGAAAAAAAGATACAAAGCCCATGTGACACGAAACCAGAGGTATGTCTTCATGGGGGGATAAATAGGCAGTGTTGGCATCTTTGCTGATGTCACTCCCAAATATCTAGCTTGGAGTATCAAGTGACTAATGGAGACCTATTATGCTCCCTTAACTCACACAATAGGCCTTAGTTTATTAAAAAGTGTATGATAATCTTAGAAATATGTTAAACCAATATACATAGCAGATATGCACAGCACTAATAAGCATTGTAGATTATATAGGCCCAGCACAGCTTTGGTCACCCTAATAAGACTAAGACACCTGGAAATCACTGCAGGATAGGAGATTTGGAAGCAAGCAGTGAGCCAGAGCTTTCTGTGATCTCAGACCAGCTTGTTAATAAGCAAACTGTATTTATTTGCCTTCCACAGATTAGGATTCAGTTGCCTCCTATAGCTTAAGGCTGTTTTGTATTAGTAATACAGGAGGGTTTCAGTACTGAATCTATGAGTGCACAAACATACATAACCACACAGGATTTTACCTATGGCTGCCCAGAGATATTGTCTCTCTCCATTGATTGTTAAGGTAGTTCAGAGAACCAGTTTAGATTTAGAGGTCAAAATCTGTAGCTGTCCACATACAAATCTTACCATTTCTATGACCAAGTCACCACTCACTCACACAAAGTCCACCTTCATTCTCTGCGTCAGGAATTAACCAAACAAAATGCAAAAAAAACAGCTTCTCACTTCTCCTATAGTGAAGACTTGGGTAACTTGGGACTCTACTGTTAGAAGATGTATAAGCCTAAGAAAGCTATTAGTTCTTCCTAACGTACTGTGGGTGTTCTGGTGGATTTCGAAAGACAGAAAAGACACCGAAGCATGTGAGCAAAGCAGGCTTCAGTCTGAAAATCTGCATACAATTGCACTGTATCTTGCACTAGTGCTGGACCCTGGCCAGTGTTACACTGATGTACTCCCATCTACATGTTTTGCCCTTATTTTGATTACCTTTTTGACACTTCTCTGTCCATTATGCAGCAGAGACACCTAATAATTCCACTTACGTTTTTCTTTACTGCAAAACCTGTTTTGAGGGCAGTAAAAATGTTATTTGTCACTCCACATGAGGGGTTAAAAATGTAAGCAAACATCCATTTAACTTCAAGCTAAGGGAACTGGCATACATGTCCTGATTCTCCACAATCAGCAGTGTGAACTCCTTCACTTTAGATTTACACAGGCATCAAATGAATGCAAAGCAGAGGAAAGACAGGCCAAAGTTCTCCACAAATGAGCACAGAATCCTCACAGAAAAAAAAAAAAAAAAAAGCATACTTTATATGTTCTTACATAGGTGAAGCCAGGAGAAAGGCAAGTATAGCCCACAGCATCCATCGCATGCAAACAGCCCTTCACCAGTATACAAGTATGGAGAAACTTTATGATACCATAGACTCATTGGCTAGGATAAAAACCCAGAGCAGCTCCTTTCCTTTCCAATATCCTCAGGGCCCTTACAAATAATGTGGCATTTTGGTTTTCTATAAAACAAATTTTTCAATATCTATGCAGAGTCAGATACCATTTAGATACATTTGGAATGCTGCCATCAGTGAGGAGTGAGAAAATAATTCTCCTTAATGATGGAAAAGAAAAGCGATGGGACAAAGGCAGCTTGAAAACAGGTTCTGTTCTCAGTTGCATCAGTAATTCCCTGAATGACCAAGAAACGCATCAAAGCATTTTCAATTGCAAAGGGTCTAAGAATTGAGAATCTGCTGACCAAAATAAAACTTTTTGTCATAATTTACACTAACATAAAGGTCAGTGTAACTTTATTAGCATCTTCAGGTAACATCTGATTAATTTGGCCTCAAAAAACGTAGTAGTTTCTCTTTTCCTCTTTTCTTTGCTACGAGTCTCTATGTACAAAGGGAGGGACAGAGAGTGGCAAGAGGTGGAGGGGAAAAAAGAGAATTAGCATACCTATCTCCCTGAGTTGCTATAAAGATCAATCCCTAATGTCTGCAATATGCAAACCCTTTTTTGTTACTGCCAGTGTAGGAGGCAGTGATTTCTTTTGTGATTTGGAGAAGTGTAGTACTTTAAGAAATTACAAAAATAGCTTTTTAATGGTGGTTTTAAAGGCACTTACAGAAGTTTAAGTGAAACTCAACAATCTTTCTATCCATTTAAAAAAGTACTTGAAGTTCCCTTTTCAAGTCATGTAAAGTAACAATAAAAAGAAACCAAGACAAGATTAAACTGATCTTACTGAGCTTTTTATTAAATGAAGTTTTAAAATGAATTTTAATGTAAAACTACTGAATCTTTTTGTTTTAATATCTCCGTTTTTAAAGAGCAATTGTGTTCTTTGCATTTGCTGCAGTCAGCAGAACTGCAACAAATTTAAACTTGGGTTTTAGTAACAGAGTTTTCTGAAGCCAACCAATTTGAATTTTTTCTGTAGAAACTGTCCTTGAATATCTTGAGTTTTCAGTGTCTCTTGAACATAATCAAAAGTAGGGGTATCAAAAATATGAGTTTTTGACTAGAGTAATTTAAGTCTGAGCTTCACAGTTCCTAAGGTTTCTCCATTTTAGATTCAGCTTTACTGCCTTATATTCAGGACAGAGTTAGTAATTTCACTTAAAAGCCATTCATCCTGACTCAGTTTGAGGCAGGGTTCTAATATTTTCTTAGCAGAGTGGATTAAGAGAAGACCTCTCACACCATATTACAATAAATCCATACTGTATGCAATACTACACAATAAAATTAAGTCTGCATTGTATTTATACAAGCACTTGCTTAATTGCTCTTCTGATGTACTACCCTTCAGAATGTATGGGTTGAGTTATCTAGGGCATTGCTAAATACCATACTTAGATAAATACTTTAGATACTGAAGTTGTTCTGAGAATAACCTTCCTTCATTTTCAGGCATACTCCAGCACAAAATAAATGGCACTCTGGTACCCCGGGCATTTAAAGCATTTCTTTCTGACCAGAGTCTAAATGTATTTTCTCTATAAAACAGCATCAGAGATGAAATACTGACAATAGGAATTTATCATTGATTTCAGAGATGATGATTTCACTCTAGGGAATGTGAAATGAAGAGATTAGAGAGAAGACATAGTCTTTATAGAAGGAAAATGGACATCAGATACACCCACAGCTTCTATTTTCAACCTCATAATAAAGTTACTTGGCTGAATACCCATCCCTCAAAATAAGGCAGTCTAGGACTAGCAGTAGTCTCTTTTTTCTTACTTTACCAGGCTCAAACGTGCTCTCTGTTATATGGAAGCACTGATTTTATACAACATTTCGTTAGTCAGGAGTGCTGTGATATGTTTTTTCATAATAAAACATCCTTCCTTCCACTTTTTGCTTAACAGAATTTCCAGTAGTTCATCCTACAACCCTGAAGGAATTTAGAATTAAAGAAAAGCTTTGCTGTGTACCACTGCCATCTGCTGCTAATCTCTCCATGTGGATACTGAGGGTCTTATTTCACAACACATTTAGTGGACTAAAAGTCTTCAGCTGAATTTGCATGGTCGAGTAAATATTTCTTCATAATACTTATCAAGCTTCCTCTTCTCATTCCATTACAGAATTTCTCTTTATACATCTTGGCAGATTTATTGAGGTAATGACTTCAGTTAAAATTCTAGCAAGAAAGTTCTTTTTTAGCACTCAGTGAAACAAGTTTGTTCATGCAGTCATATACAGAAAGAAACAACTGTTTTAGACAGGAGTTGTCCGTCTTAGACGCTCCAACTTATACATTTGCCATATGTACTCAAAGAGCTTCAGTAAGAACATGTTATTTCTAGAGCCCACTTCTGCAGCACTTCTGACACCCACTCATTCACAGTTTCTAAGCAGCACATCATGTCATAATGCAAAATTGCATTATGGTATTCTGATTTGAGTCTAAGTACATGTAATCATCATAAATGTTCACATCATTAGCATCAAGAAGCATGTGCAGTTCTATATGAAAGACTTTGATAAAGAGGAAAAGAAAAATAAGACTCCAAATCTCATAGATTCATAATGTATGGCTACCCAATGCTACTAAACAAATCAATTGGACAAGACTTGAGATGTAGGAAAGCGTATTTTCTCTCTTCTACCTTGTCTTTTGAAAAAGATGGAGTCATATCTTTCACCTACAACATCTGGAGAACAGAAGAGCTCATGTCAATATCCTTCATTCATATTCGAAGTATCTCAGAACCCTAGAGTTTTCAGAATGCCTATCAGCAGAGGCCCAGAATTAAAATAAACTTTATATTCAAAATAAAATGCATAGACAAGTCTAAGATAAAACGGAAACATGTATTAGGCCTCATTTTCAGTCAGAAGAGAGTACCTTAAACTTCTAAGCACAACACTGCATAAATGCCCAGGTTATGCATTCCCCTTCCATCTGGAATAGTTCAGCTGACAAGAAAAGCCATCATAAAATTTTCACTAACCACTGAAATCAGTGAGGTATATTATGTCTATGCAGTCTTCCTGGGCAAGAATGTATGGATTTTCTGACCACTTTTGGTCAGAATTCTCATCTGACCTGCAGATTGTACATCTTGCATTATTTTGTTTTTTAAGTCTTTTTGGAGAGTATAAGAAAGCATTAAGACACAGTCAGAAATACTCTCTGTGTTTTAATCACAAAATCAATAACAACTCATTGATAATCAGAATCTTATCACACATACAGAGTTTTCCCAGAAATCCTGACAAGAGATAGCAATGGTTTCAATTTCATAACACTGGAAAATCATGCTCTACAGGATATCTGAAAAAAAAAAAATTAAACTAAACTAAATTTTTAAAAATCACAGTCCAAGTTATGAATTCTCAGGAGGAATGTTGTGTATTTCAGGGCATTCAATATAAAAGGCGCAGCTTCTAAACAATAAACTTCTCTTTCACTTCCTTTCACCTCCTGCGCCTCTTCCTGCACTCTTCCTATGCTCCACTTATGTCCTTCTTAATGAAGAAAATACACAGCTTATTCCTACACACGTTTACTTTTTGTCTCTTTGCCTTCCTAGGAGGAAACTACTCTCTTGCTTTGGTTATGGCTACATTCAGCTAGGCAGCTGGAGGTGAAGAACCCTGTGGTGGCCCTGGTTGAGCGTAGCTGGGACTCCACTCTAATTGTTGAAGGCTTCAGTAGAGAGTATCTCCCTCTTTCACCTCTTGTCTTCTCTACCTTCCTAGAGAATCTGTGAGGGTGCCACGGGAATCTTCACTGTGAGCATCTCACAGTGATCATTGTAGGATGCAGGGTAGTACTTCAGATGAATGAGTGGTATGCTCTAATATTGATTTCTTAAAATAGGTTGAATGCTGTTAGTTTTTCCTTCTCAAGTATCTTCACACAGAACTACATAATAACACTGTGCTTAGGGACAACAGGTATATGCTGTCTTTGATTCAAGCTAACTGGAAAAAGAATACTCAAAAGTTGTCTCTCCTGCTGTTCCAGCAACCAAGAAAAACTATTTCCATAGCCATGTGGCTGGATAAAATACCTAACTATAAATCTATTTTATAGATTTAGAAGTCTCTTTTTATAGAAGTCTCTTCCTGCCCTTTTGGATATCTTTGTTGGATTCAGTCTTGCTTTTATACAAGCAACTGCAGCTTCTAAACAGTAAAAATAGGTTAACAAGCAGCAACAGGACTATTCAAAACACATAGTTCAAAGGCAAACTCACACTATTGTAACATGAGTGCGATAGCACAAAGGAGCAGGATTTTCTGAAAGGGCACACTGCTGTTCAGCACATGTCCTTTCAGTTCTTTTTTTTTTGCCTATAGGATTCCAACAGTAGTAGTTGTTTAAATATCATAATCTACATCACAAACATCTGCAAACATTAGATGGAACACTTCCACAGAGGGGATAGTAGAGAGGGTGGAAAATAAATGCACCCAAGGCCCATACATATCACAAGGCTCCAGCTACTAGACAGTCTCCTGTTTTTTTACCTCCAGACATCTGTCTACTTGGACTATGGCTGATGTTGGGGCAGAAAAGTAGCATATAGAAAAACATTAAGCCTACCCAAGTAATGACCACATCAAATATGGGCACCTGTATGGCATATGGCTTCATGACAGTATAAATAGAGCTCTTGGTGATTGTTTGGTTAATGCTAGAAGCAAAGACGCTTTCCAGAAAGAATGTAACTTAAGCTGTAATTGAAGTGTGCACCAACAGCAGAGGAAAGCTCCAAAATAATCTCATAAAAGGCAGCTGCTGTCACCTCGCGCTGTCTCTGCAAGCAGATTCTGTCCTTTTGGATTTGTCAATTATGGGTAAGAAGTTGGAAGCTGGAAAACAGTTGTTTAGGGCTGCTTGTAGAGAGAACAGATCCAAGAAGAATAACCATATTAGAGAATAGAAACATCCATGTATACTTGCATCTTAAATACTTTGCTGCAGAAGATATCTGCCATGAAGAAAGATATTTTCATCAAAAGATGTAGAAGTGAAGATGTAGAAGGAAGTACCATTAAGGCCGAAACAGTGAGTTTACAAGAGAATTCAGCACCAGGTTCAAATTCTTCTGAGAACCAGATCTTTACAGAGAAAAAAGCTGTTATTACATTACTGTATTTTATCATATTATTTTTATTATATCATTTATTATGTTTTTACTTTATTAACTCTACCAGAAAATTAAGTTGAGATGGAGAATAGGGCTGAGAACCTGGACTACTTTTCAAGTAATAATCAGAATTCTCTAGCCAGCATGAAGCTGCTGGATTCCTGTGGCAAAACCATGCATTGTCCACTACACTGTTTTTTTGGAAGCAGATCTGACATTACTAAGGCAAAGGTGGAATGACCTAATCCTGAAAGATCCATTCTGAGACTAGTTTTCTAAATTGCTAGCTCTGGACTAAAAGTAAAGTGTGCCAGAATGTCTGGAATACTAATCACATATTGATTAAACTGATAGTTGACAGACCAATTCTAAAAAAATTATAAGGGAAGTTGAGGACTATCATCAGCTTGCTTCACAGGGTACCACACTGTGTTAGTGTTGTGAGTCATCATTTAGACATGGAGAATGAAAACTCAAAGTGTGGGTTCTGCTGTCTTGTATTTCAGGACTCTCTTCCTTCGCCGATTTGTAACACTCTGTCCTTAAGAAAAATCACCACCCAAAGACTGGATATATGTTTTCCTGGAGAATAAATTGTGAGAAACCAAGCCTGCAACTGCCTGAGAGAAAGTCTAGTATGAGGTGATTCCTTCTACTGTTGCCATGATTTCCATGGCTGCCACTGCTAGCACTTAGGTAAAGACAAGCCTTCTGAGAATCCAGAGCACTAAGAATTGTCCTGATCCATCTTGAAGTAAAAATGTTTTGCAATAGATCCTGGTGGTTGTGCCGAAACAGACACCCTTAAGGTTAGGAGACCATACTTTTGTAACCAAGAGTCAGTAGCAATAGCAAAATCACAGTGTTCAGCCTACCCCTGAATGATGAAATACAGAGAATAAGGCAGTAAATTTAAGAGGACTATCAAGGTACTATCTGGAGGAGGAAGAATGGCTCAGCCACTATTGAGATGAAAGTACTGAACTTCCTTTGATGTTGCTGTTCCCATTGTCCAGAGAAGCATAAGGTAAAGCAACATCCCTGCCATTTGTGTCATGAGAATGGAAACCGGATTTTCTTGGGTGACTGAGTGAAGATATCCAGGGAACGGAGTGCAGTTCCTTAGGTCCTTCACCAAACAGTGAACATGATCACAAATAATGGTGGACATGTGTTCTTGTAAAGTGGATAACAGGACAGTATTCTCATAGAATCTTTTAAGTTAGCTTAAAGAAGACTGACAAGGAAAAATGGCTCAACTCATGTGATTTAAATCAAATCAACATCAAAGTGGCTTATTGACTTATTAAGGACACAAAATAAGAAGAAACTAGTGAACTATAGATTCAGGATCAATATCACGTCTATAACAGATAAACCACAATGCTAGACACTTACCAAATGCTAACAAACAGCCACAACCTTTAAAGACCAAGCCCCAATAGTTCTAATAAACACACACAGAGTTACAGGTGCATATCTCCTCTACCAGTATAGATTACAAGTACACACAGCCTTCCACATCTGAACACACTTCCTGCCACAGATAGGGGTCCTACAACTTTAGGTGTGCTTTATGTGTGCTTGCATTGCTCCCTGCAACGTGCTAACTCATACTGTAGTGAACAAGCAGCCCACAAGATCACATATGCAGGCTCAAGGTGAGGAACTACTCGTGGAACTGCTGGAGAGAGTCCAGTGCAGGGCTACAAGGATGATCAGGGGTCTGGAACATCTGCCCTGTGAGGAAAGGCTGAGAGAGCTGGGCCTGTTCAGCCTGGAGAAGAGAAGGCTGAGAGGAGACCTGAGCAGTGTCTATAAGGACCTCAAGGGAGGCAGTGAGGAGGATGGGGCAACCTCTTCTCAGTGGTGACCAGCAATAGAACAAAAGGAAATGGCCACAAAGTGAAGCACCAAAAAAGTTCCACAGGAACTTAAGGAGAAATTTCTTGACAGTGAGGGTGCCAGAGCCCTGGCACAGGCTGCCCAGGGAGGTTGTGGAGTCTCCTTCTCTGGAGATCTTCCAAACCCGCTTGGACGCAGTCCTGAGCCCCGTGCTCTGGGTGTCCCTGCGTGTGCAGGGGGGTTGGACTAGATGATCTCTTGAGGTCCCTTCCAACCTTAATGATTCTATGAGATTGCTACTCAGTGCATCATGTAAAGTCAGCCCACTAGTTGGATGAAAGATGCTCATGACAACTAGTATGGGCAGAGGCTCTGTCTGGCCTACATAGACATCATGACACTGGTGGAACAACTTCTTGCACTATCAAACCAAATTTTGCTTGTTACCCTTTTCTCTCTTCTCTTTCAAATTTTCATGTTTGTTTATACTTCATTTCAAGTGGATTGCCACTGACCCATTTTTTAGAAGTCCCTTAGTAATTCTCCGTTTACTAGTTAATCCAGGTGATGGTCATCTTCTTCAGCATTAGTAGGTTTTTGGCAAATACCCTCTAAGATGTTTTGGGTACTCTTTTCACACATACTCTTTATACTTGTGTTGCTCCCATATTAGCTGTTGTTATCCAAGTTTTTTTTGCCAAGATGGCACATATGAATTCCCTCACATTCAAGTACTTATGACCCATTGCTTGGACTCTTCAAAAGCCACTCAAAAGGTACTGAGGGTGTCAGATGAATGAGGAAGATTCTTGCTGAATAATCCACACCCTTCCTGTCAGGCTCCAAATACATTTTGGGTTTTACTACAGTGCTTGCCAGGTTCAGAATTACTAAACTGACAGGAAGGGACATACTGGTAGAAAAGCGGTAATGATTCAGACAGAGCAGAAATGTGTGTACAAGTTCAAATGCTTCCAAAAATAGCAGGGAAAAATTCCCACATATTTGAAAGAACTCCTGTTATGATTTTTGCTTGCTAAAGAAAACCAGATAATTATTTCAAGACACATACGCTGCTGCTTTAGAGAAACCCTAGGATAAATTTGGGGGCACAAGTTTGAGGCCTCCAAATTATTACTCTTGAGCTCTAAAGTAGAACTGACTGTAGCCTCCTTCAGAAATAAGCATATGCTAGCATACGTTCTACCAAGCATATGTTTTAAAGCCCAGAAAATGGTTGCCTTCATATAATGAAGATTACCTGCTGTGGGATTGAGTTGAAGGGATTCACTGTTTGGAAAACAGATGAAATAACGGGGATGAAGCAACACCTCTGGCAATGCCTGGTCAGAATTCAAATGAGAAACTAACAGGAGAATTAAAAAAAAAAAAAAAGATAAAGCTGGAAGAGGCTGATAATTATAATCTAGAGCACATGAACAGATGGCTACACTATCAATCAATGAATAAATAATAGCACAATCAGACATGATTGGACCATCGGATGAACTCATATGACAGGCACAGTCCACCTTATATAACTAAGAATCAGCCGATGAGGAAGAATATGGAGTGAATACATTCCTCCCCCAAAACACTGAAAATACAACATTAACAGCTCTCCCATAACTGAGTGTTTGAACACCCTTGTGTTTCCATGAATTTACATGTGGGTTATCATATGGAGATAGAACAACTAGCTACAGAATGGCTTTGAAACTGAATTGGCCCTTAAGAGAAGGGAAGAAAACAAAACCCAGAAATACAGAAGTAAAAGTGCAGCCAGCATTGTGCCTGATATTCTGAACAGACAGAAACATGTTGCCTCCAGTGGTGTTATTAGTCACCTTCCTGTGCAGTCCTGGCAAGTGACTTTTGTAACATATATCACGCTCCTTCCATTTCATGCTTCATGGTTTAATTTCATTTCCACTACTGAAGTACAGCAGAGTTGTTAGCTATACAGTATTTCAGACGCCACAGCAAATTCAATTACAGTTTTATTTTGTCATTTGATATGTCAGTGGAACAGAAACAATCAAAAAGATTGACACTGATCATAATCTGAATTGTCATGCCAAATCCTTGACAGAGGCATGACTTAGAAATGATGTCAGTCATTCAAGACTTCTCACTCTCCAACCTGTCTTGGAATGTGCATCAAAATGGTGAATTTTTCATTGGTGGGGATAAAACAATATACTATACTTTGTAGAACAATATCTCCTGGATAGATAAATTATTCTTTCAGTCTCACACACTTTTTAAACCAGACACCTGTCCTCTAATAAAGTAGGCTGCATTTTTAGCCACATTAGTATTTTATTTTCCACTTCTTTGCATTGCAGTGGTTTCATGTAGCCGCCATTGTCAGCAACATGAGTTTTATAGCATCAAGGTTGCTACTCTGAACATGCCCATATACATCCTGAGATAAAAACAAAATGGTAAATCAACCTAATTTTTGCCTAGTGGCAATGAATCATTCCTCTAGGATATCATATTCCTAGGATATCAAAATGGATACTCATGCCTCAGAGCAAATGAGGATGAGAATAATGTTCTGCCTTACTAGACACAAAAGAAGCAATTCAAGTTCATTTAATATCTTGTTCACCTATTCAACAGGTATCTGATGTTTTTCAGAATTATGATGGCAACAAAACAGTCAAAAATACATATCTCCAGAAACTGTTAAAATTCTTGCCAATGGAATATCAAGCCACCAAAAATTGCTTAATGGAGAGATCACAGTCTACAGGGATAAGATATCTATCAGAAGATAACATCAAGCTATGGATTTATTTAAGTTTAATACACGCACTCCTTTACTTCACCCTATGCTATGCAGTATATTAAAACTTTATATTATAGATTTACAGGGGAAGGAAACACCAGCATTTACAAGGTCAAAATGAAGAGCTAAGCAAGTGTACATTTACTGCTGTTAAACATTTCTATGCAAAATTATAGCAAATATATTCCCTACCTGTAAGATAGGGAAGAAGAAAGGCCAGAAAGGTACGAGATTCAAAGTAACACTTAAGCAGATGAAGGTGCATGTGTCCAAAATTCTGATTAAAAAAAAAGTGCTCAGAATCATGTAACTATGTAAATAACAACAACAACAAAAAAGGTAAGAGCTTCCCTGTTCAGCCTAAAAGATCCAGACTACAGCCTATAGTTATAATGCACCATAGTTATGCTTTAGTTATGTAATACAGTTGAGTACATGTCTTATAGTTTTTTTATTTGTTTGTTTGTTTTCAGAAAAGAGAGGTTATGCATCGGTGGCTGGAGTACTCTGAAACATATAATTCATGCACACATTCGGAATATAGGTCCCACCAGAAAGAAATCAGAGACATTTCTGTCTCTGGGGTAACTTCAACAGTTATTCTCAGGCCCTGTTGACCCTTCTGCTTTGTTTAGAGATTTATAAAACAGAATATTCCTTAATTTTTTGCTCACCTGCACAGTGTGAGACATTGTGCCTGCACCCTGGTCACAAAATGAAAGGGTTTTGAGAAAAGAAAGAAAATGGAAATGAGAGAAAATGAACATATTAAGCCTTATTGCTAGAAAGAAAGTTCTTTTACTGACAAGCCACTTGAGGATGGCTACAAACTGTTCTACATGTTCATAGTTTCTGAGTTGGGACTTTTGTACAAGCATCACTTCCAGGACCAACAAATACTGTTTGGCTACTTCTATAATGGCAGAGTGAAACACTGAGGCTGTGAATGCCAAATTGCTCCCTCCTTATCAGGCAGGGAGATATTTCTCAAGAGGATTACTGAAGGAAGCCAACAAAGCACCCAAAAATAAAGGACCTCTCCTAATCTTTTCAGATCTCCCAAAAGACAAAGAAGATGTAGCTGAAAAAGCTTAACCTGAATTTCCCTGTAGGGCTTTTGACAAGTCGCTCATCAAAGGCTTTATGGGAACTCAACAGCCAGAGCTTTAGGTCTTTATGTTGATAAATAACCAGTCAAAGGCAGCAAAGGAAGGTTAGACAGCCAGGTCCTGTAATGGAGGGAGGTCACCAGTGCAGCCCCAAAGGGATTTGTGCAGTGGATGCATCTGTTCACCATATTCCCAAGCAACCTGGCACAAAGGGTGAGCAGAGAGATGAGAAAGCTTTACAATGATATTAAGTTATTCACAGTAATAAACATGAGGGCTGATGGTGAAGAAAAGAGGAAGGCTCTTACAGGAGAAAAACTCATTGGCTAATAAAATGGCAGATGAAATTCAGTGTAAAGGAATGTAAATTGAGGCACAGGAAAAAAAAAAATTCTAGCTTAACATATAAAATGATGACCCTGAGCTAACTATTATAGCCCAGAAGCAAAATCAAGTATCCCACATTGTCAAAAAAAAAAAGAAAAGAAATAGAAAATCAGAGAGCATCACTGTAAAACCCATAGTGGGCATATATCAAAACTGCAAAAAAAGTCCAAAGAAGGGCAAATAGAGAGCACAGCTTGTTCCTACAAAACAACTCAACTTATTTAGCTAGAGTTCATCAATCTGAAAAGAAATGAATTAGAGTGAATAGGATACATGGCTACAACAGTAAGAAAGTGCACAGGATAAATTGTTTACTGTCTCTTCAGTAAAGGCATCGAAAGAAGTTAGCAGGAAACAAACAAACAAAAGGTGGGTGATTCCTTATACATTGACCACTTATTGCCAGTGAGTGCTGTGGATACTATAACGGACTCTAGATTAAAGAGGAGATTGGGCAAGTATAGAGTAGCAAATATTTCATTAAAAACAAAAACATATGCAGTTTCAAAGGAAATCAGAGGAAACTGTCATATAAGATTGGTTTGTTCTTACTAATCTGTAGGCTTCTGCTTATACTTGCAGTTGGAGGCAGAATACTAGCCTGGATGGATTTTTGGTCTGACCATTTTGTTCTTATGGTTGCACTCTGAGCTCTAACTGAGTGCACATGACCAGAAAAAAAAAAAAAAAAAAAAAAAAAAAAAAAAAAAAACCTTAAAACCTTTTGTTTTGTGAATCTACAGATTTAGAACCTGATTCCTACTTTGTTAGCAAGGAGACATGTTCACTTGAGAACATCAAATACTGATGTACAAAACCTGAAGATTGAGAGCAACAGTATTAGCAGTCTAAAAGCTGACAATATTTGGAAAGAAGCAGGAAAGAGGGGTGTTCTACCTCAGCAGGAGCCTGCAAAGGATGGAGGAGACTCTGGGCGTGCTCTGCCTTCTATAGCAATACCATCCACTCCTGAAGGCATGCCCTTGAGCACACTTTACCAAAGCTCAAGGCCTGGGTCTCTCCCAAAACTACAGCTGCAGCAGCTTGCTTGTTTTTACAGAGATGGTTGGGATTCTACCCAAAACAAACTGTCAGGAATTTTAGCCTGGAATTTTAGTCAGGAATTTTATCAGTTCCTTCCTCAACCTGCTCACATCCTTCCAAAAGAAGGCCCTAATTGCTGGTTTGTAGGCTTGTCTGGGTGAAATCCAACCTTTTTTCAAAGCTATCCTACTGTGTCAAATCCTGTGCTTTCTGTCTCAAAACCACTGTCTATGATAACAGAATGCACATTAGATGAGTGCAGAAAAGCATATCAAAGCAGGTGCAGTATATACTTCCCTGCCTGCAAAGATGAAAAAGTGCACAGATAGAGTGCTTTGAACCCAGTGCCTCCTTCACAGTCCTATTTAGAACAGCCAACACTTCCTACAGACTGTAGAAGGATGATTACTAGTCCTAGAAGCTCCTAGCTGGAGATACAAAGGAAGAAGCTTCTTCCCACACTCACTCCCTGCACAGCTACAGTGCAGCCCCATTTCCATCACACACTAGAAGAGTATCACTGATTTTACTGGGCTTTCGGTCACAGCCCATCATCAAACTGGCCAAAGGACTAAGAAGTGGTGATGGAGGGGGTTCACGTCTGCCTTTTAAATCCAAAACAAACAGCAATCCAAAACATATTTTCCCATTTAAAGTACTTTCCTGATTTAATAAACCTCTTCTTGCTTTACTGGGGCAATATTATTTTTTACTGATTACTTAATTTGAAAATTGAATTCCATCTGTTTTGTTTTATCATTGCTTACTTCCAAAGGTCCTAATAGAGAATAAGATCTTAATTCCAGTATGGTTCAGATATACCAAAGGCAATACCCAATTTTTAATTTTCTGGTGGATGAGTGACTTTGCAGAAACTTCTTAAATGTTGGAAAATGGAAACACTGCGGTGAATGTGAACATGTGCAAAGGTTTGTTTGTTTGTTTGTTTTTTCAAAACAGGATTGGAAGACTTCATAATAAGCAATAATCCCAGGGATGATTCGAATCACTTTGATATCACTTCCATTCTGGGTTTTGCATGCAGAGTGTCAAGCAAATTCAAATACCATAAACAACATGATAATTTATTTTCAGATGGAATAGGACTCTTGAAGTTAGGGAAAGATGAGTCCTCTTCACAGTGATCTAAGTTATCAAGTTATGTGACTATATGGGACTAGTTATCATGTGACTATATGACCCAAACACTCAGGCTGTGCAGCAAGTTTCCACCAAGGCATGTGCTCTGCTCTAAACTAATACCCCCTGGCCTGACATGTCTGCTTTTTTCAAGTCTTCTTTTTCATGTCGTTTCATGTCTCTGATCTGTTCCAACCTTTATCTTTCTTCTTTATCTGAGCAGTCAAGCAGACACAAGCAGGTAAGGTACAGTCTTGAAGAGGCCCTGGCCGGGAGTAGCGATAGGGGAAGGTATCTGTTGGTGCTAGAGAGCAAACTGTCTGGGTTTGGGATCCTATTTACCCCAAAAGAGGGAAGAGAGCAGTCAAAGTAATACTGGTGAAAAGATACGTCTGGGAGGAGAGAAACAACTTTGTCAACCCCTTGTCCCTACCCAGGGACTTAAAACTCCTTTGAGTTCCCTGACTGCACAGCCATGCCTCCACCATGCCTCTTAATTCCCTTCCTGCATCGTAAGCGTTTCCTAAATCCACTGATGCTCCCAGCCCAGCCCATGCCCTATGCTCTTCCTAAGAACTAACAGAACGAACCTAGTTTACAACAAACCTTTCCAAACTGCCCCCTGCCAAAACCTGGTCTCCCTCCTAGTTCTTTAGTGAACTTTTAGTGAACCCCATCCAGCACTGCAACCTGCTGTGGCATCATCCAGTTCCATTGCTGAGAGGACCTGAGAGGACCTGAGAGGACTTTGAATACATGCAAATGGATCAGGGTTCTAATACTCCTTAAGCTCAGCAGTTTCTGTATCACTTTAAGGCTTTTGTGCTTTATATAGTGCTGCATGTTTCATTGTGATAATACTTTTTCAAGGAGAAGAAGAAAAGAAAAAAAAAAAAAAAGGAATGTTTCCTAATGCAGTGTGAACAATATTTACCACTGGAGCCCAAAGTAGGATGAACATGAATCCTCTCACTTCTGTTTAGCTCATCAATCACTTTTCCTTATATATTTGTTTAAAATGGTGGAAGACCATAAAAAAGGTGCGAAGCTAATGATATTTAGAAGGAGCCATGAATTTTACTATTAATTTGCTAGAAATCCACATTAGTTGATAACATCAGTCAATGCACCAATTCTACAGTGTCTGTACTGTAAGCTTGTTTGGACAGATGATTTGCTATGTACTGAATTTTCATGGCCACCATTTCACAGAACGTAATTTGTCTCAGAGGAGCCACTGACACATAGTGCACTGTATGCTCACAAAAGCCTTGATGTTTTTTATTTTCCTTGCCTGTTGCACAGTAAGTTTCAAATACGAAATGTATGGAGGATAAATTGAGAGAAACTCAAATGACTCTTCTAAGATAATTCCCATAGTCCTAGAGACTCCAGTCTTATAATTTCTGCTTCAAACTATTCCTAAAATATTTTATCCTAACACATACCACAATCCTGAAATTCCTCCCCCTACTTGTTTCTTTGCTTACACTGAGATTGCTGCAGTCACTAGCTACATTTTACAAATTCTGAGATTTTTTTCCGTTCTTTTGAATATGATATTTGATAAACATTCACTCTCAGGTAATGTTCTCTGTGCTAACGAACCATTCCAAACTTATGTTGTTTATTTTGTGTTAATAAACTGAGGTGTCAATGAATCATTAGAAAAAAAATAGATCAATTTAAAACAATTCTGTAATCTTAAACATCCCGGACCTCTTCTTTCCCCAATTCAAATTAATGTCCTACTAATTTCAACTACTTATGTCACAATTGTAACTGTTAAAATTCTTACCTGCATTAATCATAAAAATCTAATCTTACTAAAAATAAATAAATAAACAAATAAAAATGCATTCACTTTTCACTACTTCATGCTTAAAAAAATGCTTTTCCTGAATGATCAAAACATGCTTGCATGTACTTCATTTTGTTCACAGTTAGCTGTCATTTTCTGTGTTTCTTTGACTACATAGATCTTTGGATTGCCAGTATTTCAGGAAAGTACCTTTGTAAAGATAGTAATTCAAGGGAAAAGAAACTTCACGAAAACATTTTATCTTTTGTTAGAATTTATTCTTCTAAAACCTAAATTAGAGACAAACAATGTGATAGTTTCACTTCAAACAGGCCATACTCACATTCTGGGATGTAATTGGCTCTCTTTCTTTCATTTCCATCCTTTTTGATCACATAAATCAGATAATTTTTCTTCTTTTCTCCTTTTCACTAGATATGTTTCACTTGAGACACTACTGTTTCATTCTACGTCAAGTCTTTACATTAGTTTCATAACAGAGAAAGGACAGTTTTCTCCTCACAGAAGTCAATGAAAAGTTTTCACTCACAGCAGAAGGAACAAAGTTGTATTTTGCTTCATCTTAACTGGAACTCTCTTGGACTCCCAACTAATTACATATCCTGCCATTAAGCCTTTGTTAATTCTCTACATATCTGAATTGAAATACTGGTGTTACTTCAAGATACTCAGGCTTTTACCTCCACTTCTCCTCCCAGCCCCCCTCTCCCTTGAAACCAACAAACATATTTGTTTTTCTTTTAAAATGTAATAATATCATATTTCTTACCATCCATGCTGTGACAAAATCTCCCATCCAGGTCCCCACTGCAGCTACCTTCATGAAATTTTCATTCCTGATACCCATGAAGTCTGTTATTATGTATGTGCTGTGGAAACAAGAATGCAGACAGTAAACTATACATGTTTGCTTGATTCAGTTATTGAAAACTTGCTTTAGCAACAAAATTTATGATTAACTATGAAAAACTTCCCATTTCTTCCATAATCACTTGTTCTGCTAGATATGAGTGTTGACATAGTATGGAACCAAGATGAGTCAATTCCAATTAGAAATGTGAATCTGATTTTAAAACCCATGTCCACTTTGAAGGGGCTAAATAAAAGACAGCAAAGGCTTTAGAATTAGATTTAGAAATGTAAACCATTTTACATGTTTTAACTCTTCCTTAATACAAACAGAATTTCAACGTTCACTGAATTGGTGACTTTTCAAAATCTTTATGAAGAAAAATGAAGATCTTTAACTTCTCTTTATAAACATAATTGATCCACTTGACTTTTATCTCTACCAGTTATGCAACTACATGTTTTTAACACAACATTGCAGGCAAGCTTTGCAGAATTCTAGTGCAGAGTGTGCACAACATGGGCAAAGAGTAAAACAAGCACTATCATAAAGAAATTTTTCAAAGAAAAGAAAATTTGAAAAAGATTTCTTCAAATAAGGTTGACACTGTAGCAGCTGACAAAATGAATTGTAACCTGAAAGCAAATGAAACACTTTTTAAAGTTGGATACAGATGCCCAGGCCACTGCGATGCCATCAGCATTATTACATGTACTGAAGAAAAAGTCATGGTTAATGTTCAAACCTTAGGTAATGTCTTCCTGCTCATCACAGGAATGTAAAGGTAGGATTTAGATGCATTTAGATACTTAAATTTAGGCATAAGCAATGGACCCAACCTCCTAATGGAGCCCTAGTCAATAGAGTAAGCATAAAGCAGAGCTTGATTCATCCTTACGCTAAAGTAGATAGGCTGGATGAAGGAATCAGTTGCTCGATGTTACTGTAGGACAGCTAACACACTTCTCCTGTACCAAAAAACATTGCAAAAGCCACATGACTAGGTCCTTCCTAGTGCTGTGACATATCCTGGCCTCCATCTGATAATCCCAGAGACTGACAAATCCGACAACCTAGACACATTTGAGATCTATAAACGACAGGTTAGTTACATAGGGCACAATTCAGGTGCCAAAGTGTAGGCAACTAATGTCATTCTAGGCACATTGATGCATGTCATCACGGCCTTACCCCACCTTCAGCTGGCCTTTTTACACACTCCTTTAGGGTATCTAAAACACAGGGCTGGATTATAGAGTTTTTTTGTACAGAATGTACAAGAGCTGCAACATACAGAGTAGTAGGTGACAGTCAGACCCGAATGCACAGCAGCCAGGCCCTGGGCTTCCCAGCCGTCCCCTGTGCTTACTCTGGCAGTACAGGTGACACCTTCCCTGTGCCTCCCGAACGGAGAGGATTAAGAGGCACTGAACCAGCTTTCTGCTTGACAGGGTGTCAAAGAGGTAATGGCTGTGGGGGGCTCTGAAAGCTCCTCTCCAAGAGTGCCGTAACCAGAACCCAGTAATGGCTTGACCTCAGCGGGGCTCCCTGGGGGTGGCTCCACAGCGCAGTGCAAAACACCTGAAATCAATGGACTGATGCTGTATCTCAGCACTGCTGATTGGGAACTTGTTTACACACGTTTTTGAAATCAAGCAACAGAAATGTGGATCTGAAAAGCTCTGCTCATCAATCTGCAGACCTGAGGGCTGCCTAACTCACACCAGGGACTTGGCTTTTAAACCCCCAGGCCATTTAAAGTTCTGCTTCTAGGCATGTGCAGGAGCACCTCACTCCACAGCAACAAGTAATTTGCTCCAAGCTCACTTCCTGCGTTAATTGAGATCCATAAAGTAGTTATTCCACCACATGGCTTGCCTCCATCTGTGAAGTTTTTTGGGAAATCAACTACAAGACAAACCCCTTGAAAAATGCAGTAAATGGCATTTCTGTCTGTTAACAAAGGAGATGGGAATGTACCAAACTTAACTGGCAGCAGACACACAGGATCAAATTCTTTTTCCAAAGAACACTTAGAACCATAGAATCATTATGGCTGGAAAAGACCTTCGACATCATTGAGTCCAACCATTATCCCCTCAACACCCTGCCTGCTAAACCATGTCCCTAAGAGCCTCATCTACACGTTGCTTGAACATTGCCAGGGATGGTGACTCCACCGCTTCCCTGGGCAGCCTGTTCCAGTGCTTCACCACTCTTTCTGTGTAGAAATTCCTTCTAATGTCTAACCTGAATCTTCTCTGGTGCAACTTGAGGCCATCTTGTTCTATCCATAGTTATTCTGGAGAAGGGATCAACCCTTGCCTCACTACAACCTCCTTTCAGGTAGTTATAGAAAGCAATAAGGTCTCCCCTGGGTCTCCTCTTCTCCAGACTAAATAACCCCAGCTCCCTCAGTGGCTCCTCATAAGGTCTGTGCTCCAGATCCTTCATCAGCTTCATTGCCCTTCTTTGGACACACTCTAGCACCTCCATGTCAGAAAACTGTGTCTCACTGTCAGACCCAATGAGAAAAGCTGAAGATTAACTCCTGCTAGGACTGTTACTTTGTGTGCATGAGACTCCCCAAGAGGATGAGAAATGTGGATTTCAACTTCCTTTAGCCGAGTGGGAACGGAAACTCTAATTTCCATGTCTCGTGTGAGTGCTCCAATTGTCGGATCAAGGAGGGAGCTCCCCTTTCCATCTTTCAAGTATAATTAAAGAGTTCTCTTTCCTCTGGTTTTAGAGCTAAGTCTATATCCTTTATTGCAAACTGCAGGATTTTTTTGCTCAATGTGTAGGCTTTTATGAATCCTACTTGAACATATCCAACAATTCTCAGACCCTTGATGCCCAGGACAGACCCTGGAGTTCTCTTCAGGGGCCAGGTAGTATTCATACTGATTAATGCTAGCCTAATAATGCTGGTCTTCCTAAACTATCTTCATAACGGATTTGAGAGCAGTTCAGAGCAGAAACTTAATTTCACTTACAGGCATCCCTGAGGGCCAACAGACTGAAATTTCTAAAGGATATGCAAAAAGTAACTCAGAAAGCAAGGGTTACTGTCAGAGAATTCAAGAGTCTGCATCTCTGCTGGGATAATTTCAGAGATTTTCAAACTTCAAAAAGTTAAACATCTCCACTATAGCGGAAATCTAGTCTCTCTGGGCTAAAAATACACTTTATGAATATTGGCACCTGCTCCCAGTGGACTTATATAATAAGATTTTCTTTTTAGACCTAACTGTAAATGACACAAACAGACCCACAGAGGATATCACTTGCTGAGTCTGATCCAGAACGCTGCACCGCCTCTGCAGCACCCACTGCAAAGCACTGCCTACAGATGGGATAGTCTGGCAAAAGGAACAGAAGATGTCTGACAAAAGACTTGGACAAATAACAGGCACATTGGGGAAATCTCAGTGCATTGTTTAATACTTTCCTTTTCAAATCCAAGGAAAAATCTATGTTCTTAAAACATAGGATGCATTTAAACTGCATCCTCCTTTTGAGTTTTGAAATTTACTGAATCCATGAGATACTGTATCCAACTTTTCCAGCATTTTTGCTCTTGTGCAATGTGCATCATTCAATACGTGTTCTATTTAGTCAGATAGAAATTTTAAAAAAAGTTGCAGAGTGTATTTGGCATCTCTCATCAGCAAGAAATGGATGCACTGCTCAGCCAAGGCCAGGTTGTCTCAAGAAGTCCTAATCTATGGGGCAGACAGTCTTTCCAGGTAAATATCCCAAGTTCAGCCTTACCAAGCCCCACCACAAACTCTCAAACACGCGAGACAAAAGCATTGCAGCTGTATTAACAATATGCAGCTGTCCATGTTTCTGCTTCAACTCCAGCAACTGCTTAAGTTATTTCATTGCAACAGTGGAATAAAACGCTCTCCCTTGATCTTTATTTACAGGCCTCTTTGCCACTCTGGGAGAGGATTAAGAGATTTATTTACTGCTAAAAATAACAAATTGTTCATGGCAAACTGTTTCAGTGGACAATCAAGTTGAAAGAACCGTTTCCCTTCTAACGTCTCTTTTAACAGCCTAGTAAAATTCTGTGGCTAACTCTGTGCGACTGTGCTGTGAGCAAACGTCACGCAGCATTAACGTCACGCGCCGCTTGATTCACCGCGCTTGCCGCATGCCATGATACGGTGCTAAAGTAAAACAGTCCATAACGCCAGCACAGCTGCTGAGGGACACAAAGAGGACAGCTTGCTTGGGCATGCCCGTTTGGAGGGTTTAAAGAGGATCGTGACTTATCATCCTGTACCACACTCCGCAGGCAGGCAGCCTGCAATCGCAGCCCGAAGCATCCGGAGCGGGGTGACGCGCGCTGCTTCTCAACAAGTGGCTAAGCAGCACGTTAAGCTAAGCACATCTACAGCAAAGGAAAACGATTACCAAGAGCTTCAAAAATCTTACGTTAAAGAAATGTTCTAAAGTATTATTTTCTTCTTACTTCCAACATTCTGTTAGATATTTTAGTCTTGCTTTATCTTAAGATGAACGTAATTCGTTTCACGAGTGACATTTAAAAAATTAGTTTCTAAAAGTTGAAAATAACGCAAACTATGCAATATAAAAGGCAATGCCTTGGAGATGTTTGAGTTATTCTAGCAATATAACAAGACATAGGTATAACAAAACATTTCATTTTAACTAAAGAGAATGTCTCTTTGTTTTTAAACTTTGCAAAATTGTGTTGAGACCATATTTGAGTCATGCCACACAATTCCTCAGGCTGGGACACTGCTTACACACAAGGGTTCCTGGTGCTGACAGTGTTTACAGCTAGGAAGGGGTAAGGACAGATGTGCAGCAATACTCTCAGAACTGCCATTTGAAAGAATAAAACCCTTCCATTAAAAAAAAAAAAAAAAAGAATTTCTCTTATTTTTGAGAGTATATAAACAAAATTACATTATTTACTTGGAACTTAATGATGCAACATAAATATACTAACCAAGTGCTTTGATAATGTTTGAAGTTTTTCTGAATTCCAGCAAAACCTTTGTATTTTCTATCAGATTCAGTTTTAGGGGGTTGCAGAAAAGATTAACTGCGTTATTACAATGCTGAATTAACTTGTAACTGCAGCGTTATTACTATCCACAAAGGGAAATTACAACAATTTGCAGGTGGCAGAAATCATTTTGAATGGCTTTGTGAATAGTAGCCCAAGTGGGCAAAAATATATTTTATCATATGTTACTAAAAACTCTAAAGTATTTCCAGAAAATGCAATTTATAAATATCAATAAATTTTAAAATTATTAAACCTCCCTGAGCCATTGATGAACAATTTTTATAAATTAAAATAATTAAAAGCTAGACAACTGCACATAGTATGTTGATGAATTGAAACTGAATAAGCAAAAATGTGTCTGTGGACAGATTTCCAGCAATCAGAACTTAAAAGAATTTGATCTGGCTCTGCAAAAATTGTAAGTTTACCATGTAAATTAAACCTGTGAGAATGTATTACAATAAATCATTTTTAATGATTTGCTATGAACAGAGGAGACCTCTTTCTTAGTTAATGGCAATGTTTTAAGGCTTTATAAAGACTAATATTTATAAAGACTAATATTTAAGGCTTTATAAAAACTAATATGAATTTCAAGAGTGAAGCAAGTATTGTGTTCTTCTTTCCAAGTTTCACCTTCAGGAACTACCGATAAGCTGTAGATAGATGACAAGTGGCCAGAGGACTGACCTTTCAGCAAGGTCTAGTGGGCTCCTAAGGTTTCACCAAACACCAGAACATATTGTAAAAGCCTAAATATTTGTGACTGGAACAAGAGGAGATGCTTCACTATAGCAAATGCTAGACAGACAGTCCGTGCTTTTAACTTAACTCAACCTCTTGGATGAAGTTTGAATTTAAGCAGTGATCTAAACTACATAGGAACACAATCCACAAATGGACACCCATTTTTAAGGCAGTGGAGACTGATATATGATGTATCTTAGAATTTGCACCAAAATTATGTCAAAATGTGGGTACATTGGAGAAGACAGTAGTATCTGAGAAGAGTGTGGGTATCTGAGAAGAGATATGGTATCATCTGGCTGGTATCTGGCTGCTGCCAGAAGGCTACAAAGCTTTTGTGTGATACATCACAACAGTGTGCTAATCTCTATTTTTGACATTTCTGTTTCCAAAGTTTTGCTGCAGAGATTTTTCAGGTATATCTGAACCAGAGGAGACATCCATTATAGGCTAGAAGCAGGTTTCCCGACGGACACATCTTAACTGACAGTTTCAGATCCATTCACATTACCTTTTATATAAGATATAAAGACATCTGATTTCCAGTGTTACTGGAAGCTCTGTCCCTTTCCTTACAGCTACCATGAGAAAAAAAAAAAAAAGGTTACAAGTTTTTTACCAATATATTTATTATTCTAAAGTATCACATTATGCAGATTGTGAAATCACTTGAAGAAATATATATATATATATTTTTTTTTTTTGGTAAAATGTTGGGAAGAAGCAAAGTGTCTGAAAGCAAGACATTTTCAAAATGTAAAACTTTCCAGGTCTCAAAGTGAAAATAATCTTGAGTTTTGGTTTCAAAATTAAAGTTTTTGAAATGTTTAGCTCTAGAATGTGGGTTGGGGAGGGGATAGCACATGAACACTACCACCCTTTGCACTTGTTTCATGGATTCCACTAGTCCACTAGTGTGCCGAGTTTTTGAATCCTAAATTTTACTAAGACCACAGAGAGATAAACAATCAGCCAAGACCACAGCAAATTAAATGCAATATGGGGACCAGAATATTAAAAAAATATATATTTAAAAGGAGAAAGAAAGGTATAAGGCCTGGAAAACTGTCGGAGAAATCTTCCTTAAGGGAAATGACAGAATGGGGATATGTAGAAAAAACATAAATACATTTCAAGTACAAAATATTTCAAAAGAAAGAAGGACCAGGGTCCAGAACGGAATGGGCATCATCACAATCCTCAAATGCTTCTAGGAAATGTGTTCATATTCAGCTGTACTTTGCTATTCCTTTTGTAAAGACTGAGCCATCCAGAATCTCAGCATTGCAGAGCAATTATCGCTATCAGAAGAAAAACAGAAAGATGCTCTTCACCAGAGAAGCACTCGAAGAAAATCTGAATTTCAAACAAAGGTACTGGTCCCAGCTCTTTATCCTGCTATTTTAGTGCTTACTTGTTTTTTTGTATGAGGGTGTGTGCAGATAAGAAGAGACTAAAACTGCGCTTATTTCAAGGAAATGAAAGAGTATTGAACATTTGCAACATTACTATGCAGTGGCACAGATGGTGCAGAGGTTTTATAAAGACCAAAAATGGTATTAGCATGCTACCCTTACTAGGCTACCCTCACTAGTCTGCAAAAGCAGGGAGTTCCTCAGATAGAAGATCCATACTACAGTATGACAGAGCCAAAAATCATCCATAAAAAACTAAACTACCTTCTGAAACACTTTTTTTTGCAAATAGTTTGTTCTATAGTTTATGTATATACATAGTCAGTACTCTGGCCCTAAATTAAAACGAACTAGAAACTCTCATATGAGCAAAAGCTATTTAAAAGTTAATCACTTCTGAAAAAAAAAAAAATAGAATATCTTACTGCTATGTATATTTGGTCTGTGGTGAAGATGGCTGGATTATTTGTCTTGCTGTAGTCTGTAAAACCAAATGAGATACGGAAACTGCTGGAGGTGCTAAGAAATAATTTGCTACCAATCTCACCAATTCTTGTGAAGAAATGAAATTAAAATGTGGCACGGGAGGAAACAGAAGAAAATGTGGCATGACAACTCAGAAACTGGTCTGAGGGTATGGCTGGCTTCTCTCATAATATAATAGCAGCAGCAGATTGCACAGCAGATGGAAAAGACCTAGACTTCAAGTAATATACAAACTAACAAATTGTGAAGATTGCTTCTCTACTGTATTACTTGAAATCAGTATATAATGAGCAAGTGGGTCTAGAGCCAGTCATTCGACAAGAGTTGGCATATAAGAGATGCACAGAACATACTCTTATCTTTTTTGAGATTTACCTTTATATATTATTTATATTTATATATATATTTATATATTTATTTATATATCTCTTATAATAAATATTAGAGATTTCAAAAACAAATTATCTACGTTTGCTAACATGACTTATTTACAAAATGAATTCCAGTAGCTCTCTAAAATTCCATTTTCCCATTTTGCTCAGCTCACTTTAACTCTAGAAACAAAAAATCTGTTCTATTTATAAATCAACCTTATATCCATTTTCATTCATTATCTAGCAAGTTTACAACCTGTAGGTCTTCATTTTGGCATTTATGAAGCAGAAGCCTTCACAATATCAAGTAACAAAATTCATGTATCAACTTGGTGAGAAATCTCAACATTAAGTTGGACAGTGCGGATGATCTGCTGAAAAAATAAAACAGAAGAATCCCAGTTAGTCACATTTGTGATTTTATTTCTTGTAATGTTTAAAGAACCTTTTATTTTCCTCTTTTGAAGACTGTTCAGTCAGTAGTCTGTCCCTCTGTGAACTCAAGTTCCATTTCTTGTTCTGTACTGCAATCAAAAACAAAATCCTCTGCCAGATCAGAGAAAAAAGAACGG
Organism: Nothocercus julius; assembly: GCA_013398735.1. Classification (NCBI taxonomy): domain Eukaryota; kingdom Metazoa; phylum Chordata; class Aves; order Tinamiformes; family Tinamidae; genus Nothocercus; species Nothocercus julius. The sequence goes on from VZSV01000004.1 coordinate 9,388,105, forward strand.
ACCGTGACCCTGTCCCCTTTGATTTACTCACCATACAGGCACATCATGCATTACACTGTGTCACCCCTTTGATTTCCCCAAAGGTTACATCTCAGAGATGGCAGGGGATCTGCCCCTTGTAGGAATCCAGTTTCACTTTTTCATGTCCAGTTTTCACATCTCCTGTTATACTACAGGGCGGTCGTTTGTCATCACTTCAAGCCGGTAGCATTTTACTTCTGTCTGTACTGACTGGAATTGTTCTACAGGTAATTTTTTATGCCAAATAAGAAGCAGACACATAAAAGTACAAAAGAATTCATTTTACATTATTTTCACATGTTTAGACTTTTCATGGAAACACGGAAGAGCTTAGGCTGGAAGGAATCTGTGGAGGTTACTAAATCCAATGTCCTGTAAAGGCATGGCTAACTTCAACATTAAATCAGGTTGCTTCATGCCAGCTAAGTTTTTAAAACCTTCCAGGCATGAAGATTTGGCAGCTTCTCTAGACAGCCTGTTCCAGCATCTGACCACTCATTTCTTATGAATTCCATGGTTGCTGTGAGCTTATTCCTCTTGCTTGTCTCCCTGATGGCAGCCTTGCCCTCTAGCACACTGACCACTGCCCCGGATTGATGTCGGCTTAGGAGCTGATGAGGGTCCACTCTGTCCCTTCGACCATGTTGCTGATAAAGATGTTAAACAGCACTGGCCCCACAATTGATGCCTTAGGACTGCCACTTGCTACCAGCTACTGGTCAGACTTGAAATCATTGACCAACCCAATGTTCCATCCAGTTTTTCAATTGCTGTGTAGTTCCATCCAGTCCTTACCTCCCTTATCTGACTAAAAGAGCTTTAAAATTATAAGAGACTGTGTTGAAAGCCTTGCTAAAGTCAAGATAAACAACATTCACTGCTTCTTCCGCATCCCCTGGTCAGTCATTTCATCACAGAGGTAATCATATTGGTCATGCATTATCTGACCTTGGTAAATCCAAGCTATTCCCAATCACCTTCTTATCATTCATGTAGCTGAAATGCCTTCCAGGAGGACACGGTCCTTAACCTCCCAGAGGCTATGGTGCAATTAATCAGTCTGTAATTCCCAGGGCCCTCCTTCCTGGTCTTTTGGCAGACAGATGTAATATGCGCCTTTTACTAGTCATAAGGGACCTCCTCACTTCCCCTGACCTTGCAAAGATGACAGAGATCACAATGATATCATCAACACTCTCAGCATCCTTGCACGCATTCCATCCAGTCTCATGAGCTTGTTACTAATACATTGTTATATTGCTACTTAATACTTCTCACAGGTTGCAGCTTACAGGCTGCAGCAGAGCCTAATTTGATGATCCTTTACTAAAGGATGGACTTCTTTATCCCCGGACTCTACTACATGCAGAGATGTGGGAGCGGATCCCACCATTAAACATCAGTGCAAAGGAAACACTGACCCTGGGACCTACAAAGCTTGCAGACAATATAAAACCGAGAAGAGGACGGCAGACCAAAACGTTTGCTACCATTCAGAGGGACCTTGACAGGCTGGAGATATGAGTCAATGGGAATCTCATGAAGTTTAACAAAAGGAAATGCAAAATCCTACACCTGGAGAGCAACAGTGCTATGAACTAGCACAGGCTGGGGGCTGATTGGCTAGAAAACAGTTTGGCTTGTGGACAGCAAGTTGAGAATGAGATGCCCAACATGCCCAAAGTGTCTTTGTGGCAAAGAAGGCCAACAGCCTCCTGGGTTGCATTAGGCAGCCTATCACCAACAGGCTGACAAGTTCCTTCCTCTCTTTTCAGCAGTTTTGGAGCATCTAGAACGCTAGGCACAGTCGTGGGTCTCAGTGCAAGAAACAGTCACACTGGCACAAGCACACAGAGGCCTCAAAGACACTAAAGGCATCAGTGTCTAACACAGTTCAGTGTCTAATACATGAGGAGAGGCTTGAAGAGCTAGGACTGTTTAACCTCAAGAAGAAAGTGTTGGGGAGGATCTTATCAATGTGTACAAATACTTGATTGGGGGTGGGGGGTAAAGACAACCTAGTAAGACATATCTCAGCAGTGTTGAGTGACAGGACAGGTGGCAATGGGAACAAACTGAAATACAGAAAAAAAATACACTGTAAGGGTGAATGAACACTGCAACAGTTTTCCCTGACAGGTTTTGGAGTCTTCTTCCTTGGATATATTTTAAACTCAACTGAACACCGTCCTGAGCAACTTGTTCTACTTACCCTATTTTAAGCTGAGATGTTAGAGACATCCAAGGTTCCTTCCAACCTCAGATATTCTATAATTGTAAGGTATCTCAGCTTTTTCCATGTCCCTTGCTATTAGGTCACTTAACCTATCTTTTGCTACTGTCTCAACCACTTTCAACTCCAGCCAAGTCTGGTTCTTCCTAATTCCAGCAGTGCACACCCAAATGATGCTTCTATGTTTCTCCCAGTTAGCTCATCTCTAGCTCTAACTTCCAAACACTTCCTTTTTCTGTTTGAGCTGTCATGAGTTTCCCTTCGTTCCAGCTGGCCTTCTGCCATATCTACTCATCTTTTTTTCTCTCTCAAAAGAGTTGCCCTTGAGGATTAACCTGCTCTTTAGGCTTCTTTTGCCCTTGAGGGCAGCCTCGCACAGGACTTCACTTACCTATTCTCTGAACAAGCCAAAGTCCACTCTCCTGAAGTATAATAGTAGTATTCTACTACTTGCCTTTCTCTCTTCCCTCAGGAGTTTAAACTCTGTCATCTCATGACCACTGCAGCTAAGCAATGATTCAACAGAGTCCACCAGTACCTATGTCAAAAAACTGTCACAGTGCATTGTCACACTGATTTTTGTAGAGGATTTCAGTTTTATGTCATTAAGTTTTCTTACTCTACTGTCCAAACTAAAAGGCAGGCTATGAACATGCTATGATTAGGAAATAGAAATGTAACATTACATTAAATGTATAGATGAGAAGAAACAAACATTTAAAATAGCCTTTATATGAATAAATATGGAGCAGTTCTGTCAAAATTCTGATGGGTTTTCATTGAACTTATCAAAATTCCACATATAGCTTTACTCTATGCCTGAACCAAATCCCTTTAAATTATTTAAAAGATTTCATATAACCTTAACATGGGTTAAACAGAGTTCAATATGTGCTCATGTACGTTTATGTGATTCATTAGAATAGCTGCTTTGAAACTTTTCATGGGTTTCAGATAACTGAAGAAATCTGAACAAAGAGTTCCCTGAAGCCCTATAAACTCAGGAACATAGTTCAAGCCAAACCATTAAGGAGTCTGAAACAGACCTCTACATGAGATGATTTACCATCCCTTTGTGCTAACTCCTTTAACTGTAGCTTTTCCTTTCCTGCTACTACAGGCTCATACAAGGTCTCCACCTCTTCTTTAGATACATCTTTAGATAATAATGACAAAGCAGAAATTTGGAAACTAACTGGCAAATTTCTGAATTAAGACCAACCTTTGACAATGATTTTACTTAGAGAAAGAATACACTTAGTTAAACCCAAGAGAGATTTGCTTGAATGAAAGGCATCTTCTTCTGGATGCTCAAAACCGTCAATTTGGTTTATGCCACTGCGGTGGGTGTTATGACATGAGTTTTTGTTTTTTAAAAGATTTTATGGGATAAGGTTTTCACTAAAAGTCACCTTTCATTAAGACAGTTAAGCTTGTCCCTCAAAAGCAGAGCAGAGCTCAGAGTCTATTGCTGAAGTTTCAGATCTCCGCTGTTCCTGCAGAGGTGTGAGATGAGACACAGCACATTGGACAACAACCAGCATACTGAAGAAGCGACCCAGGAAACTATTTATTTATTTTCTTAAAAAAAGCAATACAAATATACCTTGACCCTCTTTTGCAGACTGGATGACCCTTCTCAAGAAGACTGGCAGCAGCAAGCACTGTAAAAGGAAAGATTACTCTATGCTTTGCTGATTTCCTTCCTCCAAATACATTCCAGTTGGTCAGATTTGGAAAGAAAAAAAAAAAAAAAAAAAGAAAAAATATGGTGCTTTTCAAAATCTGAATGGAAAATTATCCTTTTTTTTTGCCAAATATGTCCCATTTTGCTTAGTTTTTAGTTTCTTTTGAATTAATTTCGAAGTTTCCAGATGAACTACTGTAATCATGCTGCTACATAAAGAAAAACAGTTTAAAGTAAAAACAATTTTCTTTATTGTTTTTTGGACTGAAAAGCCTATGAAGATTTATTCTTAAATGAAAAATTACCAATGGAATGACTAAGAAATGGCTACATATTTGGACAGATACCATCATCCCGGGATTGTTCCTGAACTTCAACTGGACTGCTGAAATAGAAAGAAATTTGAGACTGTTTTTTGACATTTCCTTAACAGAAAACAAGACTTTGGAAAAAAACATTAGCTTTCAGTATTCTCAGATGACCTCCAGCACAGAGAGAGGCTGCAAAGCTGAGTGACTTTGAGATCATAGGGGAATATTTGCTCTCCAAGACAGTTCTGGGAAAAATTCCCAAAAGAGTGAGAAAGAGGAGTAACTTTATAACACAAAACTGTTACACATTTGACAGGCCAAATTTGGAATGCTGACACTTCGCATTCTTACTGTTGTAAAATAAAAACTTGCTCGTTGTTAAGACGTCTTAAACACATTTTTATAACATTTTCAAGTAAATCTAGCACTATAGTCAACTTAAGTAATATATAATAATGCATAAGGTAAAAGTAGGGCCCACATTCAACATATTTCATCCCAGTGCAACTCCGGCCAGATTTCAGTGATGAAAAAAATATCTGACCTGTTCCACAGGACATCAGCAATAGGAAAGAGATGGTAATGAAAAGACTTGTCATTCATCTACCTTGTCCTGAGTAACAGAGGTAATAGAGTGAGCTTTCTTACTGGAAAGAGATTTTTACCACAACAGAGAGGCCCTCATTACTACTAGGTAGCTCATCTAACAGCTGATGCCCCTGGCTACAGGAAAAATCAAAAGCTAAAGCAGGCTGAGTGTTTGAGTAAGGGACTGCTGTTTACTGGAATGACAGCATGAAACAGTTATGCAGCAAGTGCAAAAAAAGTGATATGGAAAGAGAGAAATTTCAGACTTTGTGTGGCCTCTGCTCTCACCCATCAGTCTTTTCTTAATGGAGTGGAACTGCCCATATCTTATAAGTTTATAACTGGAGAAAAAGGAATGGTCCTTTGTCTTGAGTTCTGCAGTATGATTTTCAGGCGCTCACTATTATTTAGGTGCAGATGCTGCTTAGTTTTGTCCTTATCTGCATGCTGTCCATGTGTGCTGAACTTTTTTCACATTTCACCTTCTGAATTATTTGTTTACAGTGTTTTGAATGGAATATTTCATATTCAATTTAAAAAGTTAAAGCTTGTGATGGTTAGCAGAGTAGTTAATTGCGAACGGTCAGATTTAAAGGCCATAGAGCATGAGATATGATAATCCACTCTCATCCACATCATCCTAGTCATGAAATTTTATATAGCAATTCTTGGTGAAAATGGACTGTTTCTAGATTAACTCCTTTAAAATGACTCATTTTTAAACTCTAAGTATACATGCTGACAATGAACACATCACTATCTCTTTCCTGTGGTTACTTAATCTCCTGCAAAATACCTGCACTTTATTTTCAGTCTGAACGTGTCCATATTCTACTTCCAGCCACTGCATCTTGTTACACCTTTGTTATACTAAACACTCACCACCTTTACGAGAAATCTTACATTCCATCTCGGTAATTACATGCTGTATTCAAGTTGCCTTCCGGTCCGCTCTTGGTTCGTACTTTATTCATATTTCTTTATTTCAGCATATTATTTCATGCTTGCATATCCAAGTTCCAACATTAGCTTATCTGGCCATTATTTTAAAAATTCATGTGAAATTCATTATAATATATCTAATGTTAGATAAAATAAAAGCTATCATTTCTCTGTCACCACTAGTGCAGAGTGGAAGAGTATTTTGCTGGTACAATTGCTAATGTTTGAACTTGCTGATGTGGTTGAAACCTTCTACAAAGTCATTCATCTTCTGTGCATGTATATATAAGAAGCCATTTGCACCTCTATAACAAAGTTGAAAGTAAATACATGCCTACATTTGGATGAATCTCCAAGATACAAGGATTCAGTATTCTTAATGAAGAGTATTACAGTTCTCCTTAATCTTTGGATTCTTTTAAAGGGCACAAGATTATTAATTTCATCAGAGGTAGGAGGAATTTATGTGTTTTTTACTCTTAAAACTAGCTGTCCCTTTCTTAAGGAATGAAGGAAAAAGCTGTTCCATATATCTTTTATGAAACTGAAGAAAGTGAATCACTCTCCACTTCGTTTATCTTGTCCCTTGCTCAAAGTCAACAAAGGAAAATAAATTATTTAAGCTGACCTTGTACCTTCCAGAATTGTTTCAGAGGTGGGAGAAGTTTTACAGTAATTGCTACAATTTGGATGAAAACAGTGAAAAACCACATGCCTACCCTGAGAGATCCCTAAGAAAACAAGTCCCATGGTCCTTGAAAATTTAGTCCCTGAAGAAAACAAAGGAAACAAATAGCAAGAACAAATCCAAAGCACAGACTGATCTGGGATGTAACTCTTTTCTTAACACATTTACAAATTCAATCCACACATATCTTCCACAATTATTGTCTAATATTTTTTCCTCTTTTTGCATTGATTTTGAGAGATATTTTTAAGGAAGACCTGCCATGGATATTCCTTTTCTTTCTGCCACCACAGACTCCAAATACCCTCACTCAGCCTAAAAGACCCTTTACTCTCAATTTACAGTTAAGAAATCTCTCAATTACAGTCATTAACCAATGTGACAAAAAAAGGCAGGCTTCTAGTCCCCAGCTTGGAATCACTGAGCTCTCTAAGTCACTCAAGGAGAATAGTGCTGGTCCCCCTTCCTGCAGTATTTTTAATGATCTTCTTTAATTATGTTGAGTATATTGCATTTTGACTCCTTTTACAATTCCAAGTATTAAATTATGCAAATAAAAATATGGTTAAGAGTAGAAATGAAAATTATGCATCTCTTCTGCATTAAGGCATTTAAGTTCATTCCCAGCTGATGTAATCCAAATAGGCTTTATTATTGTATTCTTGGATAGAAGGGCGATTATGAATCAAAATGAACATTTCTCAAAATTGAGGCCCCAGTTCCTTTAAGCTAATTTTGTACATAACTAGCCCTGCTTAGGTGCCAGTAGGACTGACTGCATCTTCATCATATACAGTCAAGTCTGTGTGGAAAGATTTTTACATTAATTTTGCTTTTCTTTAGATCACTATTAGCATTAAAATGAAAGACCAAATAACACAGTAACTGCATGGATTTCTATTTAACATCAATAATATTGAAAATGTTTTGTGCAATGAGTTATTAAACAACTGCATTATATTGCCATGAAGTAAGCTTAAAATATCAGTATGTTATTCATTAATTTATTCTGACATGATTTCCTTAATGGAATTGTGATGCATGATGTTATTAATCTACTAAGCTTCCCTAAAATAACCTGCTTGATGAGATTAGAGATTTATGTGTATACACACTCAGAGGGTTTGTATCTTGGACTCATTCCAATCTGGAAATATATCCCTTTGGGAATCATTTACTTTCAAACTGGCAATAGTCAATAATTCCACAAGCTCAATTTAACAGCTTTAAATCAGCACAACTAAACAAAAAAAGTTCAAAGTTCAATATGCTTTTTTAAAACTATCAGGTTACAGGATTTAATGATATTTAGACATCAATTCCCTTCACAATAAAACACAAGTTTTGGAATTACTGGCTCCTATAATCATAAATTGCTTTGGAGAATATCTAGAGTTTGCACATAAGGAATGTAACAGTTTCAAAATCTCAGTGACGGTTTATAATGTTTTGAAATTTTTAACTAACCACCTTTTCAGCTGTGTTATAACCTTTGCGCTTTATAAACATACACTTGGTATCTTTACAAAACCAATGTGTAGCCAAAGGAAACAATATTCCAGGAACTACAGTATTTCCATTGGTTTATTAATAACAACTAGGGACAAGCATAAACAAAATGATGCAGCAGGGATCTAATAACATGATATATACAAGTGCAAGATGCAGTAGGTCAAGAGTTAAACATACATCTGGTCCCCCTATCCATGATACTACCATAGAGAGAAAGGGAGAATTTAGGTATTTTGCTAGTAATCAGGTGCTTTAAGATCCTTTTGGTTCTGGTGAGGAATTCTACTGCATACAGGCTTCTTTGGTCTGGTACAGCCGAACACGAACCTTCGAGCAGATTATCAAACCTACTGATGGCATTAAGTGTTCACTTAAATTAAGCACGTTCCTAAGTGCTTTGCTGAACCAGGGCAATCTGGTAAAAGCAAGTCCTTGGTACAGTTCTTCGGAAGCTATACAATAGCTGCAGGGAAAGAATAATCTTTTCTTATCAGTCACTATACAGCAGTTGTTTCTCAGCTGTTTTAGATTATAAAGTCTGCAGTGTCTTCAACATTATCTTAGTAATGGGGAATAAAAACTAAAGGGAATATACAGACAAAAAAGTTCAGTCTTATAAAAATATAAGAAATGTAGGTCTGTTTCTCCACCGTTTTGTGTCATGTACACAGCACACAAAATAAATGTACAGTAACTAAGGAAAATGTTATCTATGTCCTTTGGCAGATGACTGAACTCCTAACAAGAGACTGGATATTACATCCTTATAGACATAATTAAGCAATACAAGCTGATACAAGGTCACAAAAACGTAATCAAGTTAGGAATACAGAAAATCAGAAAAGTATTTATAATTAGATATAGTTAACTGTAACAAAGTAGAATATATAACATCACATAAGCATATCCGAGTTTGCATGTAGAGACTTGCTTGAAGAAATGACAAATGAAACTAGAAGTTACATTGTATTGGATCGGATATTCAGCTACTGAAAGCAGCATAATTCCTTAGATTCACACATTTAAGCAACTCACAGTTTTATCTCTGCTGACCCTGCTTCAAGCGGATTCTTTATATTTCCAGGGTCATGTATGCTCAAAATAACCAACAAAGCTGATTTCTGCAAGACGGGCTAAGGCTAAATAAGGGCTCTTAAATTCAAAAGTGCAATTCTAAAAATCTTCACATAATTGATCAGATACTACACTCCCTAGTTCTGAATTTCCACAGCGAGTACAATGAATAATTGCAAAATTCAGAGTATCTTTGCAATTTTATCATAATTTTTATTACTTTCAGGATGAATTCATGAAGTAGACCAGTAAGTATATGCAAACGATCTGTGTGAAACCTTAAATCTTCCTTCATGAATCAGTACTAAAAACTAGATATCAAATAAATCATTTAAAATATTGCTCAATATAGCAGTAGTTGCCTCTAGAATTGCCAGTTTCAAAACAGAATTTAGCCTAACGGATTGTTATTCAAACATACCTTGCATTTATTAATTGAGCTATGGATGCATGGTAGTATTATGAGCCAAAATTAAGAAAAATAAAAAAAAAACTGTAAAGGTTTAACTATAATTCTAAAGCTCTGCATAAGTCTATGAAGTGCTGTAGAGCGGTATGGGCTCGCCGAAATCAGTTGATCTGGACCAATTCACATCCACTGACCAGATGACCCTATTTTTTGCATTTATCTGATTTTATTAAGGTGCATTAGTGGCAGTGATTATCCAAGAAGTAAAAATAATTTAAATAAGAATCCCAAGATGACATAGATGATGGATGTTAATAGAGCATATCACATTGTTAATTTGTATAGAGATTGATTTCACCAAATCCTCAAATTAATATAAAAGAGAAGGTTTAATTAACAAAACTAAAGAACACTGCTCTAAAATGAAGAATGAACTCTCTACAGATTTATATGTATAATATGTTTGAATATGCTCCATTTAAGTAGTGTCATCAACAAAGCACTTAAGGCCATGTTTAATTTACAGCAATCCCCATCAACTCAGCATGCACTTCTGAGCTTTCTTAACTCAGGTCTAAATATAGCAAAAAAATTACTGCATTTTTATTTACTCTATTTTATAGCATGTCCCAGTAATTGGCACTGTGTACACATTTCTGTCCAGTATTAATATATAAATGTGAGGAAAACTATTTATTTTCTTCTCCCATTTTCCCATTCTTGATTCTTTTTCTATAACTTTTATTTATTCTCTTAGTTCTATCAACTGGCTCTTTTGATTTTCTATTGTTTTTCTTTATGCTTACATTAATCTTGTCTGTTTAGATTGTGGATTACAGTCCTGGTGTGTGAACCAGAAGATGCTGATATTGCAGATCTACCTGGCTGAGGGGGGAATAATTCTGTTAAGAATAAATATCCCGGATATAGACCAAGAAAACCACCTGGAGCTGAAAAGAGATAAACAAGATTATGCTGCCAGAATCACTTGCCCTGCTCAAAAGGATGCCAAAAGCAGAAGAGTTGACATTCCCACTTGCATCTCAAGGTCACAAACATAAACAGAAATAACTTATTTTAGCTGCTAGTAGTCAGACATTCCCTCTCAAAAAAGCACTGCGCATAATTTAGCAACTTAACAGATGGCATTTCAAATGAGTCCTAAGGCAAAAAAAAAAAAAAAAATTGTTTCCTTACATATTAACACAAAGGTGCAGTTCTAATCACGTTTTACATCAAAATGTGATACACTCTTTTTATCGGGCACAATTCAGATTATTGCCTACACCTTAAAATTAACTCTGATAACAGAAAAGAACATGTACATCTGGGTTAATGTATTTTTTAACTTCTAAAGGCTGGTCTGGATTTCTCCATTCAAAGAAAAAAGAGTAAAACTACACCAAGCTCAGATGTAACTGGGCATTTGGGAATGTTTCTGGTAAAGTAATCCAGAGATCTTTCCCACATTTTATTTGCATTAATGTCTAGCAGCATAGTAAAAGCTTAATACAGAGCACAATACAGATGTGCCTCATATAAGCAACTATTTTAATGTTTCATTTGTATTGTTAGCAGTAGGTTAAGACTATTACATCTTTGTTTCTGCTGAGTGTGGCAGATATTTTCTATTTGTAATCTCCCAGGGCAATTGTCATAGTATCTCTTGGTAAGGACAAAATGTTTCTACATTCTATGCTCATACAAAAAAAAGTATCTGCTTGAGATCACTGACGGATTACACATGTCACCCATATAGCAGACATGATAGCTCTGAAAGTCTGACTTTAAAACTGGTCTATAATTTAAAATCTCCCAGCTGAATTAAGGGGCTGAACTTCACCCTTCATCTTTTGGCTGTACTTCTTTTTACAAGCCAGTGTGTGCTTGGTGTCTCCTACTACAGCTGCTTTGACTTTATTTTTGCCTGCAAAAGGCTAGTACTTAATACACCAAAGGTAGAATTGTTAAACAAAAATCTTATTGTTATACTTGCATAAGTAAGTCAACATATGGATACGGACACAGGATATTCTCTTTTGCACAACATGAATGACTAGAGAGCCACACTGATACCTAAAGCAGAAATTAACTATGTCATCACTCAGTATTATTTAGAATTATATATACCTAATCAATCCAAAATACATGCTGTAAAGAGTTAAAGATTTCTCACTCCTATGTCTCTATAGTTGTTCCTTTTCATAAGATCATATCACAATCTAAATGTATTACAATTTCCAAAATACAAAGCATGCAGAGTGTAAAAAGTTAGTAAAATGTGATTGTTCCATGCTATTACTGTACTATTCCTAGTCCAAGATACATACACTAAATATCTAAAATAATGTTTTTGTGTTCCTAGTTCCCAACAGTTATTAATTTCTGCCTTTTACTTTCAATAATGAACATCTAGCTGTCTGAAAAACTTCTGAACTAGATGAAAACACATTAAGTATTAAAAATTCTAACTTAAAATTTATGTTCAGTTCTAATACAAATTCATGTGAGTTTAATGGGTTTTCGTTTGTTTGTTTGTTTTCCTGGGTTGGCCTGTAGTGCCAGTCTTTGGTCAACGAGCACACTGGAGGAGCCAAAGCACTTTTTTACTGAAGTAAAACTTCAGTCTAGCAACAGTTCTCTTGACAGCAGATGTCAAGACAGCACTGCACAGATATACAACATATGCTGAGCAAATCTGGGGAAAGACTTCAAGAAGGGCACTATGGAAAAACTATTAAGGAAATACTTGTTTTAGAAGGGCTGAACACCCTCAAGAGTTCTGACTCACCTGAGACAACTGTTACTTTTGTCAAGCAGTCAAGTCACTTAATTCTTCTGCCTCACCTTCTCCACTAGGAAAAGGGAGAAAAGGACATAGGAATATTCTGTTTGCTGTATTAGTGGCTGATGGAAGATATATGAATGAATGTAAATCTTTTTAGATTAAAGAAATTACATAAGTGCTTAAGAGCATCACCGATATTTTAACAAAAGTAGTCTGTTTATTAAGAATTACTTTCAGACTTTTCACAAGGCTTTATTAGTAGAGTCTTGCTAAGAAGCCATTAGCAGAGCTAATCTCTCTCTCCTGCTGCAATGGTGACGGCAAAATGAAAGAAATTAAATACAGACTATGAGGCATTTTTAGATGCATTTCCATGTGTATCCAGAAGGAAATATGAGAAAGTTAAATGACAAGAAAATGTCATTTGAAAGGATTTATATCATGCTACTCTTTCTTTTCTTTACTTTGTTTCTCCTGTTTTCAGCCTAGCTCTTACTTTCCAGTGTCTGGAGTGAATTCCCAGGAAACTTTCAACACATTTTCCAGTTTTATGACTGCTGATGCCAGCACTATATGTACATATCACACTAGTAACAGTCTCAACAATGTCCATAAATAGAAATAAATGCATTTTCCCTGCTTCCTCTCCTGTATTTACAAACCCTCAGACAGATACTGTCACCTATTGCCATTTCACAGTTCTATTTCTTTTCTCTTTCTCACAGGCCAACGGGTAGGAAGATATTGTTGGACTGGAGGTGTTTTCAATCCCTTTCAAAGCCTTCAGTATGGAGCAGCAGATAGAATCCAAGTCACATGGCAAGGCTTCTGAGGAGAGGATGGATATACCACACCAAACACATGCTCTGTTGTGGAATTCAATCACCTAACGCCACAGAGTAACCACTGATCTCAGCAGAACTCATCACCTACTGCATAAAAGAAAGTAGTATATTTCTACACAATTACAGGCTCAATTATTTTAGTTTTATGCAATATGGTAAAAGCAGCACAGTGTTACAGCTAAATTGCATTGCTTCTAGTGCAGGTCAAGGCATTTACTCTCCAAGGTTTCTTCCCCGTTGTCTCTAACTAGTTTCACCTACCAAGAGCAAGATAATTTTTTTTAAAAGGAATGCTTTGTGATTGAATAAGCAGGAGAAGGAAAATTTTTTTATTATTATTTTCTTTTCTTTTTTCTTTTAATGCAGAAAACTGCTTTGCAAAACATAAGAAAATAGTCTAAATTGGGGGTTGTCAGCCCTAATAACATGCTGTCCATTAAGAAATACAGATAGACAGAAGGCATTTATATTGATTAGAAAAGAAGCGACAATTCAAAACACACGTTGCCTTGCGTAAAAGCTAGAAGTGCTGTTACAATAAACAAAAAGCAGAAAAAAACTTATTTAAAGCACTGTGTTTTCAATACGACTATTGCTTTCTGAGCTTTCCAGCAGAGAGAATAATGCCATTTTAGTTGTCATGAAACAATGCTGAATAGCTGAATACAGGACACACACACAAAAACTGTTCTTTGTTCCACTCCATTCCGAGTGTTGCAACATTCTTTTCTTCTATGTCACTAAGAAGAAATTACTTTTCTTCTGCAAGGTGTCTGGCTCCAGCTATGCTGCAGCACCAGTACATGGGGGAAAGCTCTAGGGGACCTTCCCGCACACACATGTAAGAACAGGCAGGCAAATGCAGACAGTGATAATTTAGCACATTTCTCTACTTAAGTTGTTTGGATTTCCCTTTATAGTGGCTTTTTAAATTTTTTTTTTAATGCCTCAGCAAAGCAAGTGCAAATTCCATTTCATTTGCATTCTCTCATATTATTTTTCCTTAAACTTCCTTAAACCGAAATTTCACCTGGTCATGACTCAGGATTTTTCAACCCTAACCTGGCTACTTCAGAGACAAGTAAACAAAGAGCAGTAGCAGAAGGCATACATAGGAGAAGCAGTATGAATACAGTATTTTTTCTGACCTCTAACACAATGAAATTATTATGATTTTAAAAGGTATTTTCCATAGTGTATAATGTGAGTTGCTAGGTTATGAGTTTCTAGGCACTGCAGTGTTCCAAAGTTCAGGTGAGTTGAAAAAGTGGTAGGATAAATTCACTGAAGAAACCCCGTGAAGGGCTGTTAATAGAGAGAGGCATTGTTGAGTTCAGGAAACTTGTAAGCATTGCTGGAAACTGCGGGTGCACCATAGCACGTTGTTTCATTTCCCTACCTGTTGGTGCCAACGGGAACATGCAACAGGAAATTCATTCAAAGACGCACTGGGAAAACTCAGAGCAACTGCTTGTGTCTGGGCTGCAGGCAGCTCCAGCACTTTTTTAACCCTCTGTGACACAATTGTGCTGGTTTTAACCACAGCAAATTTCACCAGCAACTCTCCCTTGCAGAGAATTTTCTTTCTCTGAAAAGCAGAGCAGTGCAGCACAGTCCCCGTGAAGCTGCACTGACCTTCGATATGCTGTTTCCATTAGGTAATCAGAACTTGGTGCCTCTTTTGAGCAAAAGCTTTTTTGATAAAATTTACACACTGTAAATATAAAGGAATTGAAACTCACATTATCTCAATCTAGCCCATGCTTCTCCACACTCTGTCATCCAGAGAGCCACTGTCCTGCTGAAGTCTCACTTCACTGACAGCCAGAATTTCAGAGAAATCTCACAAAAGAAAATTAAGGCAATCAGTCTGGAGGCCAGGAAGTAAAGTGCTTCCCTGTTTCTCCTAGGATGTGACAAAATTGGATCTTTCCTTTCACCTGATCAGAAGTCATTCTCTTTACCCCACGCATCATTTTCCCCACCGCGCTGCAGGACGGTGCTGGCTTGGATCCTGGACATGAGCTGCCTCCCAGTGGTGAGGAGCACAGCAAGCAATATACAGAAATGGATTTAAACCCTCCAAGGGAAGAGCTGATACCACCAAGCCCCAGCTCCTCCGCCACTGATACCACCAGTGCTACTCCTGCTCACGTGGCAGCAAACCTGGGGGCTTCACCTGCCCCTAGAGAAAAGAAGATACTGTGCACAATGGCAAGTTCTAAGAAGGAAGAATGAAGAGAACATTAACAAACAGCTGTTTACCTTCCCTCCTAATACCACTAGACTTGGGAAGGTGAGAACTGCTAATAGATACAGCTGTGACTGAAGAGGCTAAGAATGACACGCTTACTATTTGGAGAGCTGATTTTTCATATTAGGAAATCCCCAAGATGATGTATTTACTAGCACTTTTCACTTACCATCTGATGCACGTCAGCTGACTTTTAGAGGATATTACCTATATTCATGACGACAGGAGTTCTTGTAACAATTAACAGCTTCATTATCAGTTTCCTAAGCATTATGCACATAAAATCACAATTACAGAGAAAGCTCTTGTATATCTGGCATGCATACATTTAAAGGAAAGCTCTGTCCGCTCTGGAAGTAAGTGTATGCTGCCCCTCACTCTGCTCTGCAGATTAGCGCTCTACTCTGGACCCAAGTGTTTTTGAAGAGAATCTCCCTGTCATCACCACAAACACATTTTGGTTTGCATCAGAGAACAGCTGCAGCGCGGCAAATCCGACTAAATTAAATAAAAAAATACATTCCAGGAATGCACCCAAGGTACTTCACCCTCTGACGTAGACTGAGTTCACAGGACCCGATTAGAGCTGGGCTGAAGTAACTTGCCCATGTACCCCAAGCTGTACATAGTGGGGATGCCTGGTCCTCAGTGCCAACTCTTTCACTTTACAGATCCACTCCCGCGGATCCTGCACCACACAATTGTTAACATAGATGCAGGCTGCACAAATTCACCTTGTCTAGCTGACAGAAAGGAAAATGAGCCTGTATTTATCTTACCCTTTTGAGAAGCTTAGCGGTGAGTGCTAGCTTAGAACAGCACCTTGCCTTGTCACTGAGATTGCATCTCGTTGTGAAACAGATTACATGTCTTGTCTTTCTTCTGTGCAAGAGCAAATTTTGACCCAAGAAAATCAACATGGCACAGCTATTTCCATAGCAGATGGATGTTCAAGCTCACAAAATACACACCAAATCAGAAAGGTCAGTTTTCATAGTGGTTATAATAAGAGCTTGTTCTCCAGAAGTTGTAGGGTTCACCCATGCTATGTTAAGCTAATTAAGGGAATAAGTGAGTATAAGAATACAGGACTGAGAGCCTAATAGAGTAAGATATAGACAGATTCGAGGAAGCAAGAAGAAAGGCTCCAGCACCTGGAAACAAGTATTCTCGTATGGAAGTCTTTCCTGGCTGCATGCATAAAGGTGGGCCAGACCAAGACTACTACATCAGTTAGTTAGGAGATTTTTGTGTAGATGATAACTGATGCAAGCTCCCTTCCTGCTGCAACTTTGTAGCTCACAAGCAGCCCCAGAGAAGAAGTCAGAGCATGGAAAGAAAGCCCACAATTTCCATGTTTATTAAGAAGATTAAATGCATATAAAGCAATTCATATAAATTCCTCCTCATCCTCTCTTGAGTGGTCAGCAGTTCTTGCAAATGGATCCGCCTCGCTGAAGACTTCATGCCTAGTTGTCTCCACTCAAGCTCCGTTCAACCGCCCTGCCTTGCTGGCAGGCGAGGCCCGTGAGCTGCGGCCCTGGCTTGCCTCCGTCCCCTCTCTGCATCTCTTCTTCCCCATTTCAGCTTGAAAACTCGTCTCTAGCCATAAAGATAACACTGTCTCCTGAAGTAGGCAAATTATCAGTAAGTATTCAGGGGCCAACCTGCCCTCACTGTTTCCTGAAGTGTCCACATCCCTCAGAGGCCAAAGAATTGTTCAAAATGAGCCACGTATCAGTGTGAAATAACTTTCCAAATACAAAATGCAGCTCATATACAAATGAAGACAGATGCCAAGAAGTTCACAAACCCAAAAAGAGTTGCAGAACAGACACGGACCTGTCTTTCTGTTGCAAATGAGTTACAGATACTACCAAAGAGCTGTGACCTGTAGACCTGGATTATGCTTGTCTGCTTCCCACAGATGTTTTTACTGTCCTGTTTCCTTAGGTACTTTCATTTCTGTCTAATGAATTAATTGCTTTCAATTAATTGACAGCAGCTTCATACTGTATTATCAAAGGATTACAAATTAAAATTTAATTATGGTACATTGTGCAAAAGAAATCATGTACAAACATAATCACAGCCCATTCAGAGGTAAGCACACTAGATGTTTTCCATAGCAGATGCATACTGTCCAAATTATATTCAATTCTGATATACTCTAAGCAAGTTAAGACTTAACTGAAAGTATCGCACCTCCCACACATAAATGCAGGAGACATGTCTAAAGCTTCAAACTTTCACAGATGGTAATAAGAAGAAAATACTGTCATAAGAAAACTATTTCATGGCTGCAGTCTTCAGCAGTCACTGGTGTTCCTCTGAAAGGAAAGCACAATTCCCAGTATAGCTTTTCCTTCACTAAATCAGCAAAATCACTTGTCTCTGTGAATCTGGCCCCACATCATGCTGAACTTGACTCCTAGCAATGGGTTACTGTCTGACTAACTGCAAGTTGTTAAAATATATCTTTGAAAACAGGTTTAACAGTTGTTCATAGTGGAAAATATTCTTTGCAGTTTTTAGGAGTATTTGAGTTTAAAAAACAAACTTGGAGAAGACAGATTAAAGAAGTGGGGCATACTGCATACATTCTGCAAAAAGAAAGATAGCATCATGATTGTTGTCTAAATAACTTTTTTTTTTTTTTTTCTCTCTAAGGCTCTGTGAAAACTCATCCTCTCCTGGAGACCAAACCTTTCAGGAGGAAAAGGATACAGTAAAAACCAGTATCTGCAGAGCAAAATTTTTTTTTCTTAAAAGTTGAGTTCAAACACCTGATTGTCAACCTAGCAAATCTGAACTTCTGGGCACCTGAAGGAGACACCACCTTCCACAGTCCCCCTGTAAGAATGCAGCCTGTAAGAATATTGGATTTGATTGTCTTCAGAAAGTCACTGTATGCAGAAACAGCTGGATAAAGTCTTTAACAAAAACTACAAAAAAAAAATATTTTGAAATGGTTGATAAGGACTTTTGACTCCAGTGACTGTCATTAAGGGCTTAATCCTGAACAGTACCAGGAAGGCATTTCTTCATATAGACATAGATACATAGCTGAGCATTGTCAAAAATTCCAGCTTGACAGTCTCACCTATTAGCACTCATCTTTCAAAAAAGTACAGCATGTGTTGTAGCAACAGAATACAACCTATCAAAACCAACATGCTGTATGAATGCTAAAAAGAACAAATATTTTAAACTGAGATCCAAAACAATCAGTTAATTCTTCCTCTTTATGTGGTTCTCTATGTGTTTTTCCTGCAGATTCTGCAAGGAATTTGGTTTTGTTCTAGTGTTTTTTGGTACAATTGTCATGGATCTGAAAACATTAGAAGTTTACTATTAACAAAATTGCACGACAGAGTTATATAGCAAACTATAAGCGGAATTATAGAATCTTCGTATTCTCATTGTAATAATTATTCATTACATTGTGTTCATTCAAGTAACATTTCACATGCAAGTAACATTTTACCTTCAACAAAAATGTGTCAAAGATGTGTGGTATCATCTGAGAAAACACAATGTGAGCATCACGATGGCAAATAAAACACAATCTCACAGTGCAGCTACTGGCTAGGGTCATCCCTGGGAACATAAATGGAGGAACACCTATCATGACTCTAATGACAGCAATACCCTTAGGTGTGGAGGTGACCCTCGGTGTGGAGCACAGTGCGCCTATTTACAAAGTACTGATTCAAGCTCACATGTTCGGATGGAAAACATCCGAAAAAAGGAAAATACCTATACAGGAACAACTAGATGATCAGAGGATTGTAAATCCTGCCTTACAATGACAGTTGTAAGAACCTGTGTCTGTTTGTTCAAATAAGAAGATTAAAAGAGAATTTTATTATACTATACAAGTACCTACATGGGAGATTATTGATAGTAGAGAACCCTTTAATCCAAACAAAAAGTGAATAACATTCAGTGGTGGAAAGATTAAGTTAAACAACATGAAGCAGAAATGAAATACAAGTGTTTAACTTTTAAAATAATCTTTGAAATTTCTTATTAAGGAGTGTGGTGGATTCTCCAGTTTTTGATATCTTAAAATCATGTAAATGATGAATCATAGCTTAACTAGAAGTTACAGATTTGAGAGCAAAGGTGAACATTTATTTTGCTAGGTGAACGTGTATTTTGCTTGGTATGAAACCTAATAACACCACAACTTTAAAAATGTATCGGTTATACACAATGTAAGATAGTAGAATATAAGAAAAATGCCATCAATATACCTCCAAATTTAAAAAAATGCATGTTTTTTAGAAACGCATCAGGCAAGAAATTTATCTATTTCTTGGCACAGGTGACACACAACATGCATGGCACAGGCAACATGCTCATTTCACCTGTATTACAGTAATATTTCATCAATTTCTCTGGTTTTATGTTATATGTGTGTATCTAATCTAATCTGCATAATCTAATCTAATCTAATCTGCATAGGAACCTTGAGACTCTCGACAACGTGTTTCAGAATACACAGGTACATATGACCTGCGATGCTCGAACACTACTTTTCAAAGGTACCAAGTGTTTTACATGTTGCCCAGAAGAAGCAGAACTATTTAGATGCCCTCTGCTTGAAATAATACCATTGCATTAAGGAAGAGGTTGGACCACTAGATGAAGTTCACAATAGTGTCACTGCTTTTCATGGACTATTTACAGTGACATACATACAGGTATACCAAAAGGAAACACATATACAAATCATAATCAAAAGATTATTGGCAATTTTTCAGGCTTTACTGCTATTCCAGCTTTAAATGTAATCACTGTAAGTCCTCACATGGGATCTGCAGTCCATTACAAGATGCTGCTTTATGAACATTGCAGATGCTTGACTGTCATTTAGCAGTCTGCTGACATAAACAAAATTATACTGTATCTATACACAGTGACATACAACAAAAATGTGTTCTCTGCATGATTTATAAAAAGGAAGCCATAATGTGTGCACTTGTGGTGATAAACAGTATGAAAATTACAAATATGACAACAGATACTGAACTAATTTAAGGTTTTGAATGTTTAATATGTTGTGTGATGCATGAGCATGTGTATGTGTGGGTGTCAGAGAGACTAAGAAGTGCTGATTTACGCTGTCAGGCTTTCAAATGTTGCCTTCTTTGGATGTTTATAACAAGATGTCAGTCTTTAGGGCCAAGTTACTGCTGACTAATTTAGTTAATATTTTAGGAGAGAGCAGTGAAAGTATTTGATGGAGTTTATTCAGCCCAGTATGTGTGAGGTGCTGTATAAAGTCAATGAATGGGTGAGTGAATGAATGAAACAGGCTATTTCTTCCCTAGGTCCATCTCTACCCTGTATTTGCTGCCTTTTGTTGTTCATCTCATCAGAGTTGTTCATCTCTGAATGCAACTTCACTCAAAGGCTGCCCAAGCTTCTTAAAAGTCTCAAATGAGGGAACTGTTGAAAGATTTGGAAATTCAAGTTAATCTATATTAGCTGGACTTATTAGTCCACATATTCAGTGACTCCTTAAGAACCCGAACAGATTTTCATAAGGCATGATCTCCTCCTGAAGAGAATTATTTTAAATTCTTAACGTAACATATTTTTCTACAGTCCATTGATCCTACCAACTTACCCAGTATGAATGTCAGATTTCTGCATCTGTGGTTTTCCAATTGTGCCCCAGAGTGCATTATAAAGGAATAACTGCAGAAGTGTCCAAAAGCTTATGTTCATATTGAGAGAGTTTTTTTATTATTACTTTCAAGATGTGCACCACAAAAAAATAAAAATAAAAATAAATTAAAAAAAAAAATCTTCCAACTATAGCAAAAAACTCCCCCTACAAAGCATGCTCAGTGAAAAATCCAAGAATGTGTACGCTGGCTTTCCAGAATGCTTTCAGAAACTTTGAAAGGTGTTGTTCTATAATTTCAATATCATTTACTGTTTTTTTCAAGCAACTTCATCTGCAAATCTGCCAGCCTGTCTCATGTGATGTTAGAGAAGAAGAAATTTTACATAGTTCTTTTGAAGGTGTATTTTTTGAACAGTTTCTATTCCCTCATCCAGAAAAAAATGATATACCTTTTTATTATTATCCAGTATTATCCATTTGCCAGTGTCTCACTAACATAATTTTCATAGTGACATCCAAAATGATTCATGCCTAAGTAACACAGAATTTGCTGCCCTGTTTTGCAGCGGCAACATCATTTCATGAGATATGAGACCAGAAAGCAAGACCAGCTAAGCTCTTGTGGTGATATTTGGAGGAATGGCAGTAAACACTGGATGCTAAAACCAATGAACTATTACTTACTAGTATGTTTTAGGATTCTCTGGAATCCAGGTAATACTGAATTTTCAACAAGTTAGTAATTGCCACTTTTATTTATGAATGTAACAAACAGGAAAAAAATAGTGTACCACAAAAGAAACCGTCGACACTGAACAACAAATGCTCCCAGTAGGGAAGGAATAAGAGAATATCCCGTAACTATAAGTAGCTTCAAGAAGCCTTAACAAAACCTGCGATGGTCAGAAGTTCAAGGGATCAAGGAAGCAAAATTACACGTGAACAAAATGATGTGAACAGAAGACTTCAAAGTGACTGTCACCTCTGCGTGCCTTGCTAGCACATGCGGTGCTAGCATACATGATGTCCTGTCATGCTGCAGTGTCCTTGCAAGGCAGGCAGTTGCCAGACACTGAGATGTACAGGCTTGCAAAATGCTAATGGCAGTGCTTTCTTTCTCATATTAAAAGGCATTTCAAGGAACCAGCTACGGAGCTCTGTCTCCACGGCACTCATCTCTGCCCTCTGCAAGGCTTGGTCTTCCCTCTGCCATCCCTCACCTCTTTCCAGAAGCTCCAGGAGCAGCCCATGAGACACCAGCAGTACCCTAGCAGTACCCAGGTGATACTCAGTCTTCAAAACACAAGCACCAGTATTACAGAGGCCACAAAATGTTTAAGCTGGAAGTCCCTTTGGCCACAGAAAAGACCAAAGACAGAGAAAACTTGACGTACCATGGAATGCACTTGCCCAGTGTAATGTGTATCCTGGCATTAGCCAAGGCAGATTCAACTGTCAGATGAACACTGGTAGAAGCACCAAAATACAAGCAGTGCCAAGTGCCCCAAATGCTTTCTTCCTTTTTTTCAGTACCTCTGATGGCTCCAGCACTTCAACTGTGTGATAAGGGATAAAGCTGAAAGTGTCACATTTTGCACCTACCTCCTCACATATGCAGAGTCAAGATATATCATTGCTTCCCTAAGACGGTAAGCACAGGCTGTAGAAAATTTTTTTAGAGTAGTTTAGTAGGACATCAATGTGGCAATCTCCTTAAATGCTGCCAACTTCAACTTTGGTGCAAACTCCAAAAATAGATTCCCATATGCATTTCCAAGGGCAGCACTGTACCCAGAAGTGGCTAAAGGAAAAAGCAACAGCTACAGGTGTAATACAGGATGGTATCTTTCCCATTTTTTTTCTGAAAATTGACACTATAAGGTGAATTGCCTCTGTTGGCTGAGCAGCTCAGAAAAGGAACAGTAAACTATGTCCATTGGCATCAATTGGTCTTCTTACTCAAAAATTCTTTGTGATGCAGTAATCCCAATTACCCAAAGCTATCTTGAGAAGTCCAAGAACATATGAGAATGATCTAACACACAGTTTATAGCAAAGAGCAGTGTTGGGTAATTGATGTGTGGATGTGTATGATAGATTTCACTAGGGGAGGGGTGAAAGACAAAAGATTTAAGGATATGTCAGGCTAATACACATCAATAACAGAAGTATTACGTATATCATCTTGCCTTCATACAGAGCAGTGATAAGACCGGTATCAAAATGCTGCATATAGTTCTGGAGTCCACATTTTTAAAGCATGTTGAAAAAACAAAGAATGTGTTTCAAGAGGTTAAAAAAAAAAAAAAAAAGAGTCTGGAGAAAAACAGAAACACATACAGTGAATTTTAAATAACTTATCTCTCTGGCTGATTAAAAATAGGAATGAGGGGTGATCTGGCCACAAAGTGCTGGATACAGAAAGATTCTTTAATCTGTTATGAAAAGATATAAAAATAATCTGCAGTCAGAACCTGAAAAATCTTTACACTAGCAAAGCAGCACAATTTCCAAAGCAGTTTAACTGAGGAAGCAGCAGATTCGCTGCCCCTTGACATATTTAGTCAATGAGCAGTTTGGAGCTGCAGTTTCTCCTCCATCAGGTGCTGGAGCACGTTCACCCCAGCACAGGGCACAAGCCTCAGGGTGAACACACCTGACCCTTCTCAAAGCCACTAATGGTCAAAACCAGGTGGTATTTAATGACCCTCAAAACCAGGTGGTCAGGCCGCATAAAGTATAAACAGCATCTTCCCCAGTGCAGCCTGGGAAGCTGAGAGGATGGAGACACCTCTATCCTGTCAGGAGGCTGAGGGAGAGTCTCATGCAAATCATGTCTTAGGGTATGGTAGGAATTTGGTGATTGGATATGTGGACTAGCCTGAATGCCAGGTTAGTCCAGGAGATGCAGGGAACTGCATACACACATTTCTCTTCTAGCATTTTGTTAGGTAAAATATAGCCTGACACTTAAATCAATCCCCATCTGTCTTTATTTATCTGAAAGATTTTTATTGATGTAAATGAGACTTGGATCCATCCTGCTTTTCCAATCATCTATTTGACTGATGCATGAATGAAGAAAGAACAGGTCCAATAGAAGATATCTCCCTATATTTGGTGTTACAGTATCTACATCTACAATACATTGTCAACAACTACAAGATTATCATAATGAGCAAAAGTGCTCACTGGGCTTAAAGTATTATCAAATGATCAAAATAAAAGCAGCTTTCAGGTTTTATTACATGTACATGGAATTGTAGTTTAAACAGTCACAAAATATTGGTGCAGAGCAGAACTTCCTTTGGTTTATGTTGATTTACTTACATAATAAAGGAAAATCTATTCTCTTTGAGTATACAGAAAATACAGTCCACAGTTACGTAAAATTCCATTTACAAAATAGGTGCTTTGCAGAATGAATGGCTAAGAGTACTTCTGTTAAAAATGTGCATTCTATCGAATGTACGTTTGACTTTTATGCTACAAGACATGACAGAGGGGCTCAAACAAATCTGCTACTCACTAGAGGAAGGGGAAAGAGATAAAAAAAGTCCATGATAAGTTAGGTTCCTTTGTTAGGTTTTCTCAAACATACACTAGAATTGACAAAGCCTTAACATAAAGAGTTTACTCTCACAGTATCAATTATTATTAAAATTTTATTAGGAATCAATTATTATTATATTTTAATGGGAAATTTCTCTGTGAACTAAAGACTCTACCAAGCCTATGCAATTCTTTTCCTACTTCAATAAACTTGCACTTCTTTTTGGAGGCTTATTATAGTAGTATTTCTCCCTGAATGCAAAGAACAACTGAACCGATAAAATCAATTGCCTTTAATTAAAAATACTGAAGGCTAAGCTAGTAACAAATCTTACAAATCATGAATTTAATATACTTAGAACAACCATTTGATTAAATCAGAACAGTAGGTCCCAATTAACATTTTATCAAAGTATACTTTGTGTGATATTCACAGATATGGAATAGCTTTTGGTAAAGCAACAGAAATTCACTATTGACATTTACTGTTTGCCAGGCTCATTCAAATTTAGATGTTCTAAAGGATATGCTTAGAACTGCTGCAGAAGTGCAGACCATATTTTTCAGCGACACTAGAAAATAACAAGGCCAAAAATCAGGAACAATAAGCTAGATCATAAGCGGCCTGAAAACAAAAAAGGTCAGTTCCTACAGACAGAAATGATTTAATCTTTGCCTTGAACATGTACTCAAACCACCAACAAACTCAAGACTGATGACTGGCTCAGCTGGCACCTTCTTGACTAAAGCAGAGACAAAGGAGGAAAGAGTTGAGTCACGGTGCAGCTGCAACACCCAGCATGGAGCTAATCCCAGCCAAACCGCGCAATCATGGAGAGTAACAGGCACACACCAAATTAGGTTTGATTAATAAATGATTCCACCAAATTGACGGTCTAATTAAATAACACGAGTTAATTGTACATGACTTATGCAGATAAAAGCATTCAGACATGTCAAATGTAAACCTTGCTTTAAAGAACGACAAGTATAGCCACGCTGCATGCTGATGAGATAGCAAGGCAAGAACTCCGGAACCGTGCGAAATAATGGAATGCTTGATTTGATTATCATCCTTTCTATAGAGGAAATAAAAGCTAGCACTCTGAATCACTTACTTTATATTGCCCCATAGCCTGTAAGTATCTCAAAATACTTTCCTGCATAAACTTAAAGATAATTTTTGTTTAGCCTATTTATTTTCTTCATTAGGTATGCATGTATGACATATCCAGCAAAGATTACCTGGTGATTCAGAGTGAATTATCTGGCACCTGACCTATTCATTCACAGCCGTTTATTTATGGACAGATTCAATGTATTTTACTCACAGGAGTACCATTCGGTCTAGGTTGTTGCACTGGTTTAAATGAGGTCACATGAGAACTAAGATATTCCTTAAGGAAATCTGTATCAAAAAAATATGGCCATAAATCCAACCTTGCTTGTTCAGAAGCTGCACTTGTTGGTAAGACAAAAACCCCAAACCGTCTTTGGTTACATTTCCAGGAGATTCATTTCACAGATAAATCTCTGCTAGTTACATGTGAAGGGACTGATCAGCTTATTGAAAATAATTCTTGTTTTACTCAGTTTCGCAAACACTCAGGGTAAAGCGCAAACAAACCCGCAAACATTTATACACTGCACTGAATTCTTAATCGATTTGAGAGGCAACTTTTGGCACGAATAGACGAATGCCATCTGTCACCTATTTACACACATAAAGATCCCGATAAAACTTCTTCCTTTAACGTCTTCCCTTATCAATTATGTATTAATTAGACAACTATCATTAATGGATAGATACTTCCAACATCTGAAAATGTGCAGATGGCCATATAAATATGTATAGCTTTACAATGAATGTATTCTTTTGTGGGAATAAAAAAATATCCTCTTCGGTATATTTTTGGCTCTTCATTCTAAACCCCACCAAATATGGAAACTGTGCATCTTTCAGATGCTTTTTATAGCAATTTTGAACCACCTCATGCATTCTTGAAATGACAAAAGACATGAAGGGGATCTTCAAAGCGATTGTCAAACCTGCATTATAATTAACGGCTGGCAAGTAAATCCTTAGAAGTGGATCACAACTGCTCACCCACAGCGCCCTCTGCCTGCCTTAATCCCGATTCTGCAATTCCAGTGTGTGCCCTGGAATTGCAATGCAATTTGCAATGCACAGATGGAAAAAAAAAAAAAAAAAAAAAAAAAAAAAAAAAAAAGTCTTAGATGAATCCCCAGTTTTGTAGCAGTACAAAATGAATTTGCATCGGCACTAGAGGCAGTATGGGCATTTCTATCTGTGATCCATACAACTTGCTTTTCCTTACATGATGAACTCTTCATCCCCACTTCCAACCTTTTTCTCCAGCATAAAGTTTATTTTTCCTATTAAGTTTCCTAGTCTGGAAAGCACAGTGCAGGAAGCTGGTTTGGAGAAAATAAAAGCAGATTCATTTTCTTTAGGACCCCAAAACAACCTCAGCTGAAAATGGATCTGTCTCTTTCTCACTGCTTTTCACTTGTTTGTGTGATCCACATTGACTGCTTCAGATCAGAAAGCACCAGCCAGCAGGGACAGATGTGGGCTGAACTGAAAGGGCACATGGCTACATAAATCGAGAAGTCCAGACTCTCTTCTTGGATGACACCAGTCAACTGCAAACACACAAAAGCAGTTTATCACATATTTTCCTAGTTCAACTGATTTGGAGAAGTGCTGGGTTACTTTTCAAAGCCTGTACCTTTCAGGCACATCGTCTCATGCTTTTTTCATACTCCTTCCTTTTTCCAAGCCCCTATGCATCTTCTGTCAGCCACTGACTTGGTCAAAGTATATAATTATATGGGCCTGACACTTGTTTCATGCTCTCACATTTCCATATGCTCTAGATATGGTCCATGTGCACAGAGTAATATCTCTTGAAACAGCATTCTGCACAAGTATATCCCACACATATGAGGGGTATATCACGGATGAGGGGTACATCTGCACAAGTATATCCCCACCATATGGATGGTTTTAAATTATCCATCTTGGATACACAAAATGCTCCTTTTTCCCTATTATCCGATTTTATCATTTGCTTAATTTTTAATTTTACTTCCAGTTCCTTGAATATCTTGTCCATTTTCCATAACTGTTAGGGTCATTTTAAGAAACAAATCTTGATCCCTTCACCTCAGTAGAAACACTCTGGATATATCATGGTATCAGAGATGCTCATACAATGCTCAGATCAATCAGTAACCTCTTTGCTTGAATTTACTAACTGTAACATAGGCAGGTTCAGATAACATGGCATCTGTTTTAAAAACAACAAGCATTCGAGGCTCAAGTTTTGCACTGCGAGTCAACGACCTCCAACTCGATTGCATCCTTATCACACACGAAGCTTCCCTGTTGCCAACCACAGTGTCTTTCGGTGGGACAGTAAAAAGTTTACTAAGAGGAAAGGTCATATACCATCAACTGTGAAAACCTAGAAAAAGATTAGCAAGGGCCTTAGCACCAGTTCAAATTTTCCTAGCCCATTTTGCTGTTATTTTTATGTGTAAATCCTGAAACTTTCATTTTAGCATAAGCTTGTGACCAAAAAAAGTTTTTATTTATTTACAGCCATTTTTACTGAGTTCTCATTTTCCAATCGGCAAGCATCTGGAAGCAGTATTAGCAGATGGGCACACACATTCACATGCACCGCTCATCAGCACAGAAGCCAAGCAGTGTGTCAGACACTGTGCTCTGCTTATGAATCCCTTCATCCCCACAGCTGCAGAGGAAGGCCAAGCAGGACGGCGAGAGCCTGGATCTTAATGGCCCGGAAATATCCCGGACGCAAGAAGCTTTCAGCAACAGGAGATGAAAACAAGACCTTCCTCTGTTTACCCCTGCCAGTGTGAGAACTGAGCATTTCCTCTCCGTCTCCTGGAGGAGGCAGGCAACTCTCAGTTGAAAAAGTATCTGAGGTGACGACTAGAAAGTGGCAGTTTCCCAGTATCAAGCCTGAATCATAAATGGTTTGGCTGTGGTGCTGTTATGCTCTTACTTTCAAATTACTGACAGTTTTTTTTTTCCTGTATTTAATTTTTCATATCCTAACTTTTATTCATCTTTTTACACCTCTGTGTGAAAACTATTGGGGCATGAGGTGCTTCTAGGGGGTACGTTTGGGGAGAAAGCCATTCGGAATGATCCCAAGAAAGGCTAAGGGTCTCCTTGAAAGCTTTCTTAAGGCAATTGAAAGGCTCTTTTGAATCTATTATCATTTATTAATCAATGGAAAACTAACTGTAGGTGTAGGTGTTACCGTCAACCAACATCAGTTTATATTCCCAGTAACCATCATGCGTTGGATCGAATGGAGGTATTTCAATGGGTCACACACATGCAAAAAAGCAGAAACGTTTCTGTATTTTTATTTTCTCTCTCAAAACACGTCACCAAAAGCCATTTTATCACAGCTCTTTTTACAAGCTGTTGCCATTTAAGTGGGTTCTAACCATGTGATTTTCAAGTTTCATTTTAACTTGTGCAAGCAGCAGTGCTCTCCAATCAAAGTCATGCTGCTGCTTCTACAGGGAAAATATCTCTAGAAATACCTTCCCAGCCTATAATTTGCAAGGTTGGAATGCCTAAGAGCCCAATATTTCTAATCTACCTGCACAAGAATTTGCAGTAATAAATCTTTAGATGGGATACTTTTGCATTGGGAAACGTTCATATCCCAACTCATGTCAATCTTTATGTATGCTTAAACCAATGCTATTTCAGCATGGAATTTCCTACTCAGCTGCTTTCAAGCTCATTTGCCCCTAGATTGGTGAACTGCATTAAGAGTTTTACTCACTTAAATAAAAATAAGTAATAAATTAATGTAAAAATCTGAAAAAAAGATCTTGAAATAAAAGACTCCCAGTAATGCTTTCAGTCAAAGGCATATATCTTCAAAATACACAACAGCCTTTTCTTTTCCTCAGGAATAGTCACACATTGCTAATATTCCTCTGCCTCTCAACAGGTATGGACATCCATTTGCAGACACACATCAAGACTCTCTTAAATACAATCTTCCAGTCTTCCTTTCACAGATGGATGAGGTGAATACCTCAGGGAATATGTGTGCAATTTGTCTAAATAATACCGAAAATTTCACATAAATTATAATGTTTTAATAGTAAATGTAATTGAACAATGGTAACATAGAGCTGGCTGAGTGGATAATCATTATAAAAAGTTCTTTTCATTAATTTAGCATTTTTCTGTCATCTGTTACAACCATAAATAGTTATTTGTACATTATTTAAAACAGTCTGAATTCTTGAAGAATCTTGGGCTGCCTGTTAACTTTTTATGGCAAGCATTCAATGTTTCACTCAAAATTATAACTGTGTCAATTTGCTATAACTGGCGTTTTGGTTACCCAATTATAAGAACGCATTAATCAACTAAGTTCTATAATTGTATAGTAAATGCTCTGACCCAAAACTAATTTGGGGAATTAGAGAAGACCTTGTCCTCTTATTACAAAGCAGGTACTGAGAGCATAAGAGCAAAGTTGAGTAAGTAAATATAAAATAATTGAAATCACTATTGTTAAAAAAAAAAACTATATAATGAATTTTCAAGAACTTATTCAAGTATGTTTCTTTGGGTGCTGAAACCCAATAAAACCTGATAACACTCTGTCTTGGGGAAGGAAGGAAGGAAGGAAGGAAGGAAGGAAGGAAGGAAGGATAAAAAGTCTTCTCCCTGTTGTGGCACAACAAGTAAAAGCGTTCTTTTCAAGATCTGCGCATGACAGTGCAGCTGGAATAAGGGGTAATATGTACTTCTCTCTAGAAGCAAGAAGTTCCAAGACAGTAGTTGCTGTTTACCAGTAGAAGAGAAGAGGATGTTGCTGTTATTACCAAGGAAAAACCCATTTCATTCAGTGGGTATTCTGACTAAAAAACTCAGGATTTTGCATGAGGACTCACAGAAATACACGGCCAGTATATCTGAATAATGAACTGAGAACAGAATTGAAGTGGAAAAGCCTTTAGTCTCCTCAGCCGTTTTTTGTAGACTGCAAATTTTCTTCACTAAATCCTGAAAACTTCTCCTCCCTTCCCATATTGACTCTAACTTTTCATTCTGAGGGATGAGAGCAGAAGGTTTCTCCATATTCTGAGTATGGGTCAAAGAAGATTCATGACTCAGTTCAAGACCATGGCACAAATACTGCTTGCTTCAAATAAGAGGTCTATCCAGATAAGCGTCAGTTAAAATCACACAAGTAACAGGAATGAGATGAGCTACTGTGCTCACATCTTTTTTTATACCTTTCACTGTCTAATATTCTGAAGAGTTGCCATCTCTACATGACATCAAAACAGATCAAAAAGGTTTTGCCTAACTTTTGAGAGTAGAGAGTTGCATCAAAAAAGTGGATTTTCAGCCATTTTTATTTTTACTGGAATGCAACTCCAAGAATGTTCCTCACTTCCAGTGCCCAATCAGACTGTGATATCTTTCTAGTCTGGGTGAAAATCATAGATTTTTGAACAAAACCACAACATTTCTAACTTAGAAAAAAAAATCAATTACCATTAAATTGAATGAAACATTTAAATGTTTGTGCATATGAGCACATCTCCTAATCTGCTGATTTGAACAGGCACGTGTGTGTTAATGAACAGTTGATACCTGTGACTTGGGTAGCTTATTTTAAATATAAGACTGTAAGAAAACTGCAGTCATCCTACAGGTTTATCCTTAAATCACAGTTTTAGTTACATCATGTTTACAAAATCTCCTTAAACAGGGCTAGAACACATGCAATTGCTGAAAAATTGAGGTGAATACATTTTAAACTGGATGCCTTTTCTGTTACAGTTGTAGTTTTATGTTAACTGATGGTTATAACATTGGAAAAACACAATAGGAAGATATATATGTATTACCACTTGCTAGACTCAGATATTTTAAAAAAAAATTCTGGCTTTAATTTTTCAGGATGACAACAGAGTATGTTTTACAAATGCTTTTGGGGAAGACTGCAATCATGGATGCTTGAATAAACTCAACTATCATTTTCTCAGGAAATACAGCTGATCTTTCATCTTCTTCCATTTTCTTTTGTACTGCTGAAAGATGAAGAAAATAAATACTCTCAGATTGTTGTCTCCAGCAAAGCAGCGTAACCACAAGCATTAGGGCCATAAACTGGAAAGGACTGCCTGAGGTGCTTGATTTCTTTCACACAAGTGGTCACATTCGCAGAGGAGACACTAGATAGGCGTAGGGGTGCAGGGAGGGCTCTTACTCCGGGTGTTGGCTACTCTGTGGGAGGTGAAAGCCCTTCAGGGGCAAAGTTCTTTCATGTCCCCTCAACTGCTGCCACCACCGCTGCCACTGAAGGAAGCGGGCACCTATGGAGTTTCTTCCTACGCTTTCCATTCTTTCTCTTCTCTGCTATGGATTTCCTGCTCCCCCTTAAGCCTCCACACCAGCAGTTTCATCAGCATGGAGATCAGGTCCCCTCCTATCCACTGCTATCTTCTGCTTCGTCACTGTCGCAGATGCGAGGAACTGGGGGGCTTTCTGCACCCCAATTATGTTATTAGGAGGACAAAAAAGAGAATTCAGCAGCAGTGTCTACATCAGGGAAACTTCTCTCTGGAGTTGGCAGTTATCTACATTTCTTTCAATTCCAGGTGCTCTCTGACACCTCAGGGCTTTGCACCCGAAAGGAAGAGCAACTACAGGTTGCAAGAAGCATTTTTCTTCTTTAGTAAACTGCTGCACTGAAGTGCTAGTTGTTTATTTGCTTTTAATAAAACTTTTGTGTGTGTGTGTTGGTCTGATTGTTCTCATACGAACAGACCAAGCCAGTTATAGCCCTGCCGAGGATACGGCCTGGTTCAAGTTTCATGCCTTGCAAGGGACAAACCTCATAGTATTCCAGATTGTGGCTTCACAGATTTCCTAGTTTACATGGCGAAGAAATCCTCAGAAGACA
This sequence comes from Nothocercus julius, assembly GCA_013398735.1. Lineage (NCBI taxonomy): Eukaryota > Metazoa > Chordata > Aves > Tinamiformes > Tinamidae > Nothocercus > Nothocercus julius. The sequence goes on from VZSV01000004.1 coordinate 9,420,662, forward strand.
CGTGAATTTGCCTCCTTTACCCTGTGTCCTGACTACAGGCTAACAGGCTTCAGAAGGTGTTTTCCATCCTGCTACAGCTACCCATTAGCCAGATATACAGCCTCACATGATGAGGTACAAATACAACCTGACAGCTGCCTAACACAGCAACATTAGACCAAGTTATTTTTGCTGTTTGGAACTCGGAATTTTAGATTAGCGCAAAGCATTTAAGTATTCAGGAGACTGAACTCTTAGGTGTCAGGTGCAAAGAAAGCAAGATACACGGGCAAAGCATGCTACGGTTCCTGCCACTGCAGGCAGCTCACAGAGCAGGATACTTCCACCCAGTCCTAACACGCAATGTCACAGTTACAGCGTCACAGTCTGATTAAGAACAAAGACTACCAGTGCCTACGTGTCAATGCAATCAAGAGCAGTAAGAATTAAAATAAAAAATTCACAGCCTTTGCCATTTGAAAACGATAGACATTGTTATTGAGTGAAACAGGATGGTCTGAGGAAAGATCTGTTTTGTCACTGCATTTGTGATGGGAACGCAAGCACTTCAAATATGTGCAATCTTTTCTATATCAAAAAAATGATCTATGAATTTTTGTACATGCAGTTCATATTAAAAATGCATTAGCTGACATTCTGAATATTTTAAACTATAGAGTTTCTTTAAACACAAAAACAACATTCAAAACAAAATTAAAGAAAATTTGAAGTGCACAAAACAGTGCCACAAATGAACTTTTTCATATATTATAAATATGTAGTGCTGCGAAAAATTCCTGTAGTCAGATTCCATAGCACTGCAAAGGATGTTTATGCAAATGGAGGAAAGGGGAATCATTCTGAAAGAGTCCTAAGACGCTCCAGAAGTTACACTAGTGTCACCGAGGCACCTGTGCAGGACCCAGGGTCGCTGCCACCATCTCTGATCAGTATACAGCGGCAACCTTCTTAAAATCAAAATCATTAATTTTAGCAATAGAAAGAAAAAAGAAAAAAAACAAAAAGCAAAAAAAAGAACAGAGTACAAGAGTGCTATAATGATAGTTCTTATCTAAACATTTCTGGAGCTCCTGAGACTATTTCGGGCAGTACATACAAGTACCTAACTCTTAAACTGGGTCCTTTAACAACCTGCCTGTCTCTTGACAAAAAGCTCTTTTAAAATTGATTCATGTCACTAGAACGTCTGTGATTTGGCTTTGCTCCTCAGCTACCTCAAGAAATGGCTTGCATTGATAATTCTTTCCACCCCCGGTTTGGTTTTCTGTACAATCTCTTATTAATTTACACTGCATTCAATCCGATCAACCTACATTATTGCTACTCCATGATAACACAGCTCCAATTCTGACACGAGTGTTTCAGCAGCCTTTGGTCCTGCTGACTCCTGAAACGTGTTTCTAGGGACAGGGTCTCTTTCATAGGCTATTCCCATCCATCTATCCTGGGATCTATGACCATTCTGCTCTAGTTGCTCAGTGACCTGCAAGATCTACTTTGTCCTCTGCCAGCACAAAGAACATTGGTTGGGGAACAAATTTCTTAGACTTTAAGAGGTGTTTTTAAAAGGTTTTTTTAAAAGGTTGGATTTCAGAACCATTATCTTTTAACGGCATCCAAACTAAGCATTTTAGTTCCTTTGCCATTTCCTGGCTCAGGAGGAACAAAAGCTTACTGAAGTCTAGTTTACAGAAGATATAAGTGATCTGGCAGATTCAACACGGGGAACTGAGTAGGTGCTTTTTCACCAGGTGATGTGATTATATTTAGCTATAAAGTTTAAAATACCTTGAAATCCTTTGGAAATGCTTAAATAAACCTCAATTTCCAAGTACTAATGCTGAATCATGAAACTCTTCAATTACAGTTACTAGCAAAGCATGATTTGTTTGCTGATATGTTCTCACTAGATACCTGAGCCTTAGGATCATAGCTAGGACGATAATCTGCAGTAAAATGCTACACTTGAAGACCACTTAAAGACTGCAGCTTTCTACTTTCTTGGAGCAGCGTTTTATGACTGTGATTCTTACAGCTGCATTAAACTGTCTGCTCTCTCTATACACACTTGCATGGTTTAAGTCTGCTTCAGCTTATGCTATTTAGACCATTGTTTTCTGCAAACCTGAGGATGGCATAGAGAACTTATCGTTTTGAAACCCATTCCTTCCAGCCGTTCACAATAGCTTAAACTTCCTGCAGTTCACAGCACAACAAGCAATACTTATTTCCATCCGGGTATGGAAAATTATTAAACTCTTTCTTCTAGCTGAAAGCTTGAAGAAGAAGTAGAAATTCATTCTTTGCCTTATGATATAGCTACAGGACTAAAATGGACAAATACAAAAGACACATTTATATAAAGGTTGTGAACATATGGCTGGGGAGACACACCTTACAGTGAAGGTGGCCTAAGAGCTCATTTATCAACTGTAGACCCTACAGTTCTACAGAACAGCAGCAGTATTTAAGAAAATACATTCCTGCTTGTTCCTAAAACTGACTCTAAAAAGAATGGGCTAACAAAGCATATCCTTAGGCACATTCAAAAGCACACAGGCAAACTAAGAGACAAAATCCTGAATAAGATCTGTGGAAAGTCTTCAGTAAAGTTAATATTTCCAGGGACACAGTATTCTGTAGTCAGTTGCAACAGGAAATAAAAAATGAAGAGGGAACTGTAACTATTTATGATAAAGGTAAAGTTGAAAGTATTTAATCAGAAGCTATTNTTATATATATATTTTATATATATATATATATATTTCTTTGTTTCAGCTTATTAAATGGAAATGCACATCCTCTTTATCTGCATTTGTCAGCTGAAGATTAGTTTGCAACTGTGTCAAAATTCATCAAATGACTTAAACAGAGCCCCCTTATATAAAAATGATTACAGGAATATTTTCTATTCCAAAGGAATTTCTGTAATATAAATTGTGTTGAAATTTTACGTTTCTTTTTTTTTCTGCAAAAGAGTAATAATAAAAGACACGATTACACCAAAAACTCTCCCCTATAAGAATAACCGAAAGCCATTGACAGCACAGGGAAGGAATTCACTCCAATTCCCCTACTGACATACTGAGCACTCAAAGGAGCCAATCCTGACAGATTGTATTATTATCACAGTGACGTCACCACTAACATCAAAACAGAAAATGGTTTGTGTCTACAGTTTTAATGACACTTTACAGTGTTGAATAACAACACAACTGAACATCCTTTGGTCAATTTAAAATTAATTCATCTAAGACTAGAAGCTGGCATTTGTAAGAAAGCAGGCTCTACTCTAATACAAGTGAAGAAAGTTCAATATATCTACACATCAACTTACACAGCTAGATTGGACATAAGAAGGACAAATATCCGGAACATTTTCTGGACAATTCAAGACTCAGAATTCCTTTAATGAATGTAATGCTATACATTAGAGACAGTGAATTTATGCTTGTGGAATACATATATATATTAAAAAAAAAAATCCAGAAAATTGCTTAATAGGAAAAATCACCTTGTCTAGCTTTAGCCTTCCTGCCGTTAAAACGTGCCCTTTGCTGCCACCAAGTGGCTCCTTCTAAAATACATTAAGAAATTGCAAATGCAGTACCACGAAACGGTGGTTGTGAACATTTTTTTCTTTCCTCTGCAAATCACTTCTTTCCTATTTTGCTTTAAAAACAAAATCCTTCCTGGTACGTTCCTGTAAGTCTTCACCCACTCTCCTTGTTCAGGTAGTTAATGGAGATCTCATCACCCTTCAGTATCACAAGGCCGATCATTGCTCCAAAAACTGGCTGCATTGGGTCAAGAGGCAGATGGGACTTTGGGCAGAAGCCAAAGTTTTATGATACATCTTTGAGTTCATAAGGTCTGAACCACATATATATAGTCAATGCTTATGACTACCAGATATGTATAGCTTAGGACTAAAATAGCTGGTGATCTAAGATGGCTGCAGTCTGGTGGGTAGGAGAAAAGGGCATTGAAATATTGATGTTGGACTGTTGAAACATTGAAAATCGTTACAACTCCAAGCAGTCAGCTGAGAATCTAACCAAGCAACATAGACTCCTTTTAATTGTAAAGCCTCCTTTGATCCATACCTGGTGCACTGCAAAGCATGTTGACTCTACACACATTTATATTACCCTCTGCTATGCAGGTAAGAGCCTCTCTTCCTCTGAGACCAAGCTAAACTTGTATGCTAGAGCGCCCTGGGGTGTGCAGCCATGGGCAACTGGCCATGGGTTAATGAAACAGGGAACGGAGCACAGTAATGCCCATCAGTCTCCCAGCCATTGGGGTGTAGACATTGGCAAGAAGAGGATTCTTGGAATCATCTACAGGCTCCTAGAATCATAGACTCATAGAATCATTATGGCTAGAAAAGACCTTTGAGATCACTGAGTCCAACCATAAGCCTCTCAACACTATACCTGCAAAACCAGGTCCATAAGTGCCTCATGTGCACGTTTCTTGAACACTGCCAGGGACAACGACTCCACCACTTCCCCGGGCAACCTGTTCCAATGCTTGACTACTCTTTCTGTGTAGAATATTTTCCTAATATCTAACCTGAACCTTCCCAAGGGAAACTTGAGGCCATTTCCTCTTGTCCTTTTGGTAGTCACTCTAGAGAAGAGACGGATCCCCGATTCACTCCTGCTGCCTTCCCCTGCAGCTCCCTCACCTTCGTCCTGCCAAGCTGCTCCATCTGCTGATCCAGGGGCTCCTCGGGCCCTTCCCACCACCCCTCTGATGGGACACGGCCTCGATGCCCTCATAGGACAACTTTCCCCACTCAACGGCTCACCAGGGATCTGCCTTTGCCTAGTGCTGCTGCCTCACTGCGACATGGTGACACATTGGAGAAAGTCGTATGAAGATGGAACATCCTGATGAGGATGAGGCACAGCATAACCAAGCAAGTTGCTGTTTGGATACGTGCTGCAAATCAGGATCACAGAAATCTAGGCCAGAATGGGTAGAAACAGAAAAGCAGAAAAATATTTCAGAAATTAATTTTAATGATAAAACATAGTCAGAAGCAAAGAGAATTTCAGAGAGAAAAACATTCATATGTCTCTGAGAATTAGTCATTCTTTCATGTGACAACACTGTCACCACCATCTGCAGTGGTAAATCTACAAATGGCATCTGACGGCTCCTCAGATGTTGAATCCTCTTCCAGCAGCTGCAGTAAACTCAAAACCCTGCAGTAAACTCTCTCCCTGCATTGTCACAGGTTGTGAAGGGCGCGGAAGGCACCAGTTATTGCTGTGCTGGCCTCTAGAGTGTTCCCCATCTTGCAGAAAGCCTTCCAAAAGCATGAGTAGAGTGTCTGCGGCACACATGAAAAGACATGCCTGAAACATCAATTTTGGCTGTTGTTGTCTGGGACAGGCTGCATAATTCAGGGGGAAAGTACATATCGTACCTTAGCCATGGCAGAGAGAGCACCATGCCATTATTAACTCTGTTCCCATTAGGGAAAAAAAAAAAAAAATGTTACTCTTTAATTCCCAGCCCGAACTTTGAAATACCCATGTCATGGTTCCTACTGGATGTCCATGAATGTCTCTCTCTAGACCATGAGGGCCTGCATCACAGGACAGTGAGATCCTTACAGGTGGGATAATCATTTTGAGTCCTGTGCCAGGCAGCCAACGGATTTGGTTAAAACAGTTGGACAATTCTGAGAAATGGCATGTAGGTGATGAACTCAGCCAACTCCACAATGGACTCCCTCACAGCAGACTTGCCGAAACCAAACTGTTTAGCCACCAACACATTCAGATTAGGTGTTGCAAGACTCCACAGAATGATAAATACTATTTTGAGGGGTTTTAGGTCCATTACTTTTTTCTTTGATGGTGTAGCCATGGGGATGGCTCCCACTGGATGGCTCTAGTGTGCAGCCACTCTTCGTTGCCACTCATCCTGATTGCAGTGGGTATCTTTCTTGCACAGGATGACTAAGCAGCTCAACCTTGTGCCTGAGGTTTGCACCTCAACCCTACTGGACCTTCAGACAGCTACACAATCTCCCTCAATTTCACTTTGCTGTTGGCACTCTGTGCCTCCTGTAAGACTGTTCAGGAAAGTTTGGCAAGCAATGCAGATCTTTAACCACAATCATCTTAAAAAGCACTTGAGAGACTAACCTTATAATATGAGGGAAGAAAGCAGCTCTGACTGACATTCCTTTAATGGAACTAAAACTTAGCACACATAAACGAGACATCCTTTCTTGTTTTCTGACTCCATAGCCTGTTTTTTCACTGTGTGATAGTGGGTTTGCCACAATCCTGACAGAAATTATACATTAAAGACCTACCATTTGGGGATTTTGCTCCTGCTTAAACAATGAGAAGCCGTAAGAAGTAATAGCTGTGGATCATTCTGTGACAACTTTTCAGACAAGTTTCTTCAGCCAGATGTTCATCTTTGACTAAAAGAACAACAACCTATTGTACAGTGGGCTAGGGAAATAAGCCCCTAAAAGGAGAGAGCACTGAAAGAGAAGAGGAATTAAAAGTAACACATCCCAATGTGTTCCAAAATTTTCAGTCCCAAATATCACACTTTCACCATGCAAATAGCTGTACAGTATATCTTCAAATACTAGCTATTTGTTCTTTTGATTTTTTTTTCTCTTTCCAGTAAAGTACAGTCCATATTATTATTCTTTCTAAAGGGACATATTCAGACTTTTTTAAGTTTACCAAATTATGACACGTGCAAACTATCTTTTTTTTTAATAAAAAAAAAATCAAAAGTCCTGTCAATCGTAAAACGTATGTTGCTAGAGATGGCAATGTTAAACAACTTTATAACACTCCTGCCATGGGTTTCTCCAGCCCCTATTGTTTCAGCAGAGATCATCACTACTGTCATGCACATGTAAGATGTGTGATGCTCCTACTGTAGTGAGCCACAAAGGAGTCTTCATTTATAAGATCAAATATCTGACATAAGAAACTTGCCAAAATCGCTCTCCTGCCAACATGCAGGGCAAGCTGATACACAGACAGAACAATGGGCAAACACACATAAGAAGGATTGTTCTTTCTTTTGCTCAACCTCATAGCCAGTAATTGTTAGGTTTTCCCAGCCCTTGTTTTGGAAAGGCATGCATTTTGTATGCTTGTATTTCAAAGCAGTTTTTGTGCAGGAGTCCAGAGGCACAAAGGTCAGCTTGTCCCTACAGAGGCTGTAACCTTCCTGCAGATGGATCCTGACCTTTATCCTAGAAACCAGTCCCTCTGCTGCTGGCCATTCCAGCACAGCACCGTGGCAAAGCCTCTTCCCAGAGGTCTTCTTTTATGTAAGTACAAAACACGAAATAAACAGCTTTCATAAGGATTGCATTTGCTCAGGAAAAAGGAATCTACCCCTTAAAAAAACATTTATTGTGGTCAAGTAGATAGCTTTGATGTTTATCTTTTGTTGTCAGATCCCTCTGTCCATCTGTGAAAAGTGATACATGTTGCTCTATCTGGGCTGTGGACAGCTCTGTTCAAGTTTAAGCTGTAGAGTTTGAGACTGAAACTTTCTTTTCTGAATTTACTTAGGGTTTTCTGCTGAAGTGCACCCAAAACATTCTTGATAAGCCTCCACTGCACTTTGAAAAGTCAAAAAAATTCCTTAGGCTTAGCAGGATGAGTTTCCTATAATGATCAGTGACAAAAACAGGGCTGGCATTAGCTCTAGGAGAGAAAAGACCACACTCCACCTTAGGGGAGAGCATAGATTGACTGGCTCCACTATTTTATTAACAGGCTATGCCTATTTCCATGGAGTCAGACACAGCTCACCATGGGATCTCCTTCATGCAGTCACGGGATGCAGATGAACCACAGAAACATGTAATAGATATGGGGAACAGGAACGTTGTCAAGGATAAACAAACTCTGATTTCTAGACAAGAGTTCGGCTTTCAAACTGGTTAATGCTTCATCTAACAGCCAGTGGAGCTTCTGGAGTTTTATAAGTATCTAACAGAAAGGATAACATACTACCAGTAATAGTACAAATTTGTAAATAGGGAAGCCAGAAGTCTGCAGTGCTCCAACCTTCCTCAACTGGGATTTTTCTCCCACTTATTAGGTGCCTATTCATATCTACTACCTTGTTACCATGATCGTATCCTCTCACACAGTCCTTTTTTTTTCTCCTAAAATAGCAAGTGATTCTTCACCTTACTCACTCTGCTTGAATCAAGACAAATTAATGTTTCATTTTATTACAATAATCATATGATTAGCACAGACCGTCTGTGTTCATGTTCATTAAGTGACACCCAATCTGTCTCCTACTCACTTTTTGTTTTATCTCACATTGTTAAAAGTTTTTTATGCGCTGTGAATTTTATTGGCACACTAAGATCTGTAATATACCATGCCACAACAGGGTCCATCAAACTACACTTCATCAAATCTTTCGGTATGCTTTTCCTATTCTGCAGAGCAAAGAAAAGACAAGTTAATCACTTATTTGTCATGCTCTTCGACTCAAATATAGATCGGATTTTCTTTTCCTTGATAGAAACTGTTCAGAGGATACCTTGCCTTTCATAAACAATGTCTGTGTACTTCTGCCCAATTAAGTCATTTAGTATGCACTAAATGGCTAATATCGTAGGTTTTCTCGGGACAATCAACTGGCAAAAGTGGGGTTAATTTTCAGAACAACAAGAAAAAGCTAGTTTCCTTAAGGCAGAAAATTCAGTTAAAATTTCATCTTAAAATAAATCCAGGCGTACCAGAACATAACTACTGCTCCCTAAACCAATCTTGACTTTGCCCTATAGGAGCACCTCATGGGAAAAATAACACAATTAATAGGTTTTTAAGACTATTGTTACCAAACTGGATGAGAAAATACTATATTGCATGACCAGAATAGCACTGTCGTGCACATGTAAAATATGTGGTTTGAACGTGCGTGTCCTTGAGTCTGGATCTTCCAAATTTTTTTAACACTGAATTACCTGGGTATTAACACCGATAATACTTATATTTTTAAATTACTCAGTCCTAACTTCCTGTAACAATTAATCAAAGCAATTAGTTTTGCAAAGCAATGATCATTTGAACCATGATATAATAATTGCCATAACTGGTCAAGATCTCACTTTTCGTAATTGATACTCTTCTACTTAAATTTAGAAAACATAGGAATATAGAAGGTGGTGAGTACTAACATGTTGACACTTTTTCCCTCTCTTGTTCCCTCTTGTTCCCTCTAAAATAGTGTATTAATTACAAAGCGTTTCCAAAGCAATATATTCTAGAGAAAAGAGACAGAAAAAAAAAAAAAATCTGTTGCCTACCTCATATTCCCTGCCATAATCAGGAACAGATTATAAATGTGAGAAAAAATGAAGAGGAAGAGGATGGTACTGAAGAACATTGTCATCCAAGATCCATGGTCCTCTCGAAACATTTTCAGACGGAGCAATTGACCTGTAGTATGAATATTACGAGAAATTACAGTTTAGACAGTAAATAAAGGTCTACATAGTAATAGAAGAAAAACAGAATGCTAAGTTTTATTTCTTCTTAGGTCCACTTATTTCATTTTGTGTGGAGAGGCCATAAAGATTTCAAGATCATGCAACCTAATTAAATTTTGGACTTCAACATGAGAGATTCATACAAAGGCTGCCTCCCATGGATTGATGACTGACTAACTGATTTGGACAATGAATCTACAATCAAAATCACTGAAAGGAACCTCTCTCTGAAGGTGTCTTTGTCATAACTGTGGGATCTGATCAAAATGTGGCTGCGGTTTTACATATACTACACATACATAGTGAAACCATTAGTGACGGCCCCCACTCCACCTGTCCCCACCACACTCTCGTAAGCTGGAACAGCAGGTTGAGCGATGATACAAAAGTGACCAACTGTGTGGAACTCACTCATCTAGGGGAAAAAAGAAAGAAATCTCACTGTTTTTTTTTTTTTTTCAGTTTTAACAGCTCCATCAGCCTGCTGACTTTGAGGCTTAATGAATGGTAGTTCAGCACAACTGTGTGGCCAGTGTGATGAACTGGAAGGGCACTCGCTTAAGCCATAACTTCTCCTAGAAAGTTCTATGTCTGAACACTCTAATGCAACTATCACAGAGAAAATCTCAGGAATTAGTCTTGACTTCAAGCCAACAGTCATTTTTTCAGTGGCATTCTCACAATGTTCTGAAAAAAAAAAAAAAAAAACGTATTTCTAAATTGTGAATTCTGCTTAACTGCATAAATTTGAGTGTCATGAGTATCTAAGGAGCTATGAAATATGCTATTTGCTGTCAGGTGTTTCTCTACTAGTAAAAATAGTCATTAAATCTTGAAGGTTACTTGTCTGTTTACACTAATAACAGACAGAGATGACATCATCAGCTCAGAACAGAGAACTATCACACAACAAAAGTTAGATAGAAGTCATTGTGCAATATGTGCTGGTTTAGCTTTTGAAAAACACAGATGTGGAGTAGAAGAGGAGGGGATTTGGGACAGCTGGGCACATGAGAAACATAATATGAGTTTGTGATAGAGTGGCTTCAACTGCAGGATTGGCTGAGGAAGAAGGAAATCATGTGCAATATGGTAGAGTAAAGAGAGATTTTACATACCACAGGAAAAACCATCTTAAGATGATTCCCACTTAAGCCCCAAAATAGAGAAAATGTGTCGTCAGTAAATTAATAAATAATAAATAAATAATCAGTTTCCTCTCAACTATACTAAGCTAACGGTATTGAGGCCCCTCATTGTTCCCCTGTTTTGTGAGGTTGTGCAGGGTTGTCACCTGGGCCTGTCTGCTATCCATTTGATAGGAAACTCTGAGAAAGTCTCCGTTTCTTGAGGTACACTGGGGGGCTTACACGCAAATTCTGCATAGCTTTTCAGCTGCAATATCCTCATAGAAAAGTGCCCTGGATCACACTATGGACTATGCAGTTCTCTAGGTTCAGTTTTGAATCCCACAGGAGACTTCCTGTGACTTACAGACAAATAACTTCCTTTGCATTCAAGTAATGAAAATACACGAAATGAAGGATAATATTATTCTCCTGCTCTTAGAAATTAGCTACTTTGCCCATATGCACTGCAGACTTTTGCTATGTTACACCACAACAAGGCTCCAAACTGATTGTCTGTAAGCAATAACCTGAAAAAAAATCCCGACACAAAACAGAATAGAGCTTATAGCCATACTAACAGTAGAATTACTACTCATTTTCCAGACAAAAATCTACCCCAAATGTCACTACATCACAGAGAAATAAAAGATCCCTAGAGTATTTGAGTTATGACTGTTTTTCATGGTAATGTTCTTGCCATTTCACAAATGTAATGTTACAAGTTTTTCAGAGGAGGATTGATTTTATTGCCATGTCCTCACAAGCCCTACTGCTATACAGTGCTCCCCCTCATCCTGCTTTTTATAGTTTATATGGAATTCTAATGGCTCTTATTCCTGCAGAGGCTATTTATTTCCACTGATTAGTGAACTAAGTAGGCATGGGTGAGTGGCAGTTGTGTAGAACTCTCTTTTTCAGTGTTTGAGTCTCCACAAGAGCTAAACCGAACATCCCAGATGGGATTTCAAGAGGTTTGTACTAACAGATTGTATTTAACACATTTAATAGCAATACACTGGCTATAGTGGTCATTTTTTACTGAAAGGCAATATAAGAAAACAGTCATGTGCTAATTCAAAGCAGTTTATTAAACTACAGTTTGACAAACACCAATTTAAAATGCCTTGCTGTAGGTAGCATTATTACAAAATAAGTCTCTACGATCTTAACTTTTTTTTATCATTCCCAAATGTAGAAGAATCTCAATTCCTTATGCACATTTTTCTGTATTCTGTTTTCAAATGTTACACATTGAAAGTATGAAACTAAGAGAATGAAATTCAAAGAAAAAAAAAAGAATCAAAGAATGCAACAATAACATACTAATAATAGCATTTTTAAGAAGTGCTGGGAAAGATTACAGACCATTACAATTTATTTCAAGCACTAAAAAAAGCTTACTGACTCATACATCAATTTCTCATCTGCTTAGTAGAGCATTTCTCTTATGAAACATTTTAAGTAGAAATATGTCCCCTGGCATACATCGTATGCAGCACCAATTTCATCAGGACAGCAAAGTATAAGCCTATGAAAAATCTTGCTCTGGTTCTACTGATTCTACTCTGTTAAAATTCTGCACTTATGTGACATTTGCAGAGAGTATCTTTTCTAAAGCACACTTGTATGTTTTGTTGCTTGAAAAAAGTTCTGCTTATTCTCATCTTCGGTGCAAGGCAAAACTTCACATGTTTTCCTCAGGAACATATCTTTCCTGGACTAGCTTTCCTTTTCTTCCTTCTTCTACCTTTTTTCCCTCTGTCCTTCTTCATTGTCATTAATGCAAAAATTTTTCATCTGTTCATTTCATGTGTCCCTTTATCCCTTTCACTTGCCCATTCTATCTGGATCTGGATCTCTCATGTTCTGAATCTCTCAGTCTCCTCCAGCCCTTTTCTTTCATAATTCGGCACATCTACTGTTTTCTAGTTTCTTAATATTCTCCATACTTGCTTCTGCAAGAATATAATATTATCCTTTTGTGCTTCATCTCCAAACTCTTTAGGCCCACTGTCTACATCCATTGTCTGGATTTTTTTTTTCTCCTAGATCCCTGCAAACCTGGTCCCTTCGAACTATTGCTTCCATTTCTAATCACTGCTTTCTTCTCTAAAGCTGAGACCTACTATTTCTTCCTATCTTCCTCAAGTGCTACCCACCTCAGTCCAGTTGCTTATACCCTTCTTGAAATCTGGACTTTATTGGTGTTCATAACTCTGTTTGCCTCTAGCAGTTTGCCTCTTACTCCTGGTGGTAGCACATACTGTCTGTGTAGCTCACCATCTCTCATACTTGCACAGCCAAGTAACAACAAAGTGTCACTGTCTTGCCAAGGGTTACCACAGATGGCCTTTTTTTTTTTTTTTTTTTTTTTTTTTTTTTTTTGGGGAACAATGAAAGTCCCAAGGCACAGACAGACTGGGAATTGGTTGTAAGTCTGTCTTTGCCTGAATAACAAAATGAGTGGAAGCTGCTATAGTAATAGCAATTTATCCTGCCTCACTGAGAGGAGGGGCTTAATGATAAACAGCATGTGTCCTTCGCAGTTGAACACCTGCTTTCTGATGAGCTGCCATTTCATATGGAATATTACTGAAACCTTGGGTTAAAAACAGTGCTTGCGAAACAGAGTTGTGATTCCAGAAGATCCAGATTAATGGAAAAGAAAAACATAGTCTGGAACCTAGACTTCTGTAATACAGATGATTCCAGTATTTTCAAAGCAGGTAAGAGAAAGATTTATTAAGTATTCATTCCACCTCTGTTCTCCTAGGTAAGATAATTTCCCCTGTTTAGTTATCACATACACACAGACATATATTTCATATTATTTGAAGCAGTTATGCAGAACTATTGCTTTTAGAAGGCAAATTCCAAAATTTTAACTACCTCTCTGCTGTAGCTTATGTTTGCCATACGAGATATGATTAATTTCATCTTAAGTAAGTACATAAATAAGTACATACGTCATTTTTGTTGACAGAAGTAGTAGTTGAATCACAATAAAATTGTGATTAAATTGAATAAAATGTAAATATAAATCAAATCATTAAAAAAGAATATTAGTACAATACTAATGACTTAATTGCATACAGAAATATATTACTTATTGTCCTTTTTGTACTAGTAACTATAATATGCTTAACTCAGTTGAACTAACACAGGTGAAATGCTCCACTTAAGGGAATGCATGAGACTATTAATAACTTAGCAGGTAAGAGGCAAAAATAAAAATTGCAAATAATATTTTTTAACAAAACTTACCACTTTCTTTATAATGTTTTATTAATTTTATAACACTGTCTAAAAGATGATCAAAAGGGATTCAACTTGAGAGCATATGTAACAAAGAGAAATATTTTGGCCTGTTGATAGAAATGTGAAAAGACACCATGGAACACTAGAGCATAAGCCCATAAGGTAGCTGGAATAGATCTGTGCTAAATTCATATGTGGATGTTAACAGGCAGGCAAAATTCTCAGAGTAATCCAAATAAATAAAACAGTTCATGTAAAATAAAGGCCTTTATTATAATGAATTTCAAGCAAAGAGGAACAAGGGGGATGAAGAGATATTGGATAAGGAGTGAAATCACATAAAATAAGCTATAAACTCAGCTTAATCTTTCTTTTGCTTTAGGCCAAATTCATCTGTTATTATAACACTGTTGAAACTGTCAAAAAAAAAAAAAAAAAAAAAAAAAAAAAAAAAAAAAAAAAAAAAAAAAAAAAAAAAAAAGTATGCCAGGGAACAATATGGTTCATAGTACATATTTACACATATAAAATTAGATATTTTAAAAATACTAGCTAAATCTAGCAGAATTTTCCCAAATACAACTTAAATGAATGACTACTAGTGATAAACTGTGAACAGTAATTAGCTATATACATAGATCAAACCCTTTTTGGTGATGTATTAGTTTCTAAGCTCCAAAGGAAGTTTCCTGCAAAAAACAAGTTTTTATTGAAACATGGTCCTCTACTCACTGCAAGACTTTGGAGGCCATATCACAGGCACAAGGAGAACACAGGGAAGGAGAGATCTCAGGATTTAGAGGGAGGACTACAAGGATGTTGGGGGAGGACAAAACAAGGGATTTTTGCAACAAATGAGGTAATTTGATGGTTGTGTTACTTTGTTTTCTTTTTGCCACTGCTAATGCTGTGTGTATGTGCTGAAGCGCTTTGGTTAATAACAGGCAGATTCAGCATGGAACACAGTAATTTCAGAACAGGAAAATACAGCTGCAAAGTTTTAGACTTGAATTCTGAAGATAATCTAGTCATACCCTGTAGCTTGCTTTATTCTAGTCATGCTAAAAAGGTGGACAGAAGACTTATCATTTGTCTGATTTAAAAACCATTTAACTTCTGGACATTATTAAAACACAGAAGCAGATGTCCTAGATATCAGAGCAGCTCTAATTGCCTCAGGATGTAGAAGAGCTAGTCCCCGTGCTTAAAATGTCTACCCGTGTGCAGCGAAGCTGGGTCCTGACAACACAAATATCTCCAAATTCTTCAAGTGGAAGGCTAGGATTTTTTGCTACAGCATTCAGCTGGGAGTCAAATCACTTGCGCCTACCACAACAGGAACCTCAGGAAAGGCTCTTTTTCTCCATATACATGTTTCCTTGATAAACTGTATTTATCAATACAGTTACACAGCTATACATTCAGGCCACATCTGGCCAACCTACATAAGAGCAGATGGCACAGATGTCTGTCTCCCTCTATTTAAACATACCTAATGTCCCTTTCCAGAAGCCTGATAAGATCAGGAATCGCTGGCATTACAGTTCCCCCATGCGGGTTTGACCATGTCATTTATAACCAGTTTAGGGAGCATTTACATTGTCAACATAACTTGAAATCAAGTACTTAGCACTTTCATTTGTAATTATTGAAATGGAAGTCAAAAAGGGAAGAAATGCAATTTAATTCAAAGTATACATGACCTTTAGCCAAGATGATTTTAGAGATGTATAATTTTCCACGTTTACATTTACATCACTTTTAATAGCACACATTATAAAGCATGTTATTTAACTGTATGGCACCCACCATTTTAAAGAATTTATGGGCACATCTTAAAAACTTTAGTTGATGAAAAAATCTTGCAAAATTTGATATTCACAGAAGCTATGTAGTAGGGAAAGAGAAAAATATAGTTCCCCAGATCAAAGTGCAATGTCTCAACACTTAACAAAAGACATTTAGAGAACAAACATCCCCCAGACACAAAACAAGAGGAACTGAACAGATGGTTTTCTAGTCATTCTCACTTCCTAGAAAGTCATTTGTCTGTTTTTGTGGCTGAATGTCTAGAAAAACAATTTTCCTTCTTAATTTCACTCAGTACAGTCTGAACTAGCGTTTTTGTACGTTCATGTCTGGGTGAGCCATGAATTTGGAAAGTACAATTAGTTCAGCCTATGTTTAGCACATCTTCACTGGTAGCTCATATTTGTTGTATTCTAACCTCTGTTTGTAAATATAACTTTGGAAAAATCATATTGTAAGTATTAAGAAAGACTTGAAAGCAAAATATTTTGTTCCAAAAAATACACTACTACCAACTTAATGGTTAAAGCTGTTTGGAGCTTTTCAGGCAACAAATAGGATTTTGAAAAAGAGTTCTTTCTTCCATTCTAAGTAGATTTTCTTTTGAGTAAATATTCATACTGTCTTCCTAATATCACTGTGTATATATGTCTAGAAAGATATTTGTATGACCTTCAAGCTCCTGTTTGGGAAAACTTTGAAGTTTGGCATCTGCTGCATCATTGGGAGACAACTTCTTAAAACCTAACAAACTGAAAGTGGTGGTAGCTCAGCTTGGCAAAACCCTTCCGTCTTTGCTTTCATTAGGAATACAAAATATTAGTCTAAAAAGTTAGACTTTAAAAGCATAAAAACCTTGCTTTGAAAAAATCACTGTGGGTCTACATTATCTACCCATAATGATGGTTGAGGCAAACTGGGCCGTAAAGAGTAAGACAAAATGAATGAGTTAGAAACTGCTGTTCCTGGGGTTGCATGCTCTTGTTCTCTCACCTATCAGGGACTATACTCAACTGGAAATACTAACCAAAAAGCATATAAAGGTCCTGATGGAAGGTCATGAAAAATCTGCCTATGCTAATGTTGCTTTAAGTCTTACCTATTTGGAATTTACAGTTTTTCAGGTAGAGAGCAAGAAGAGCCTGCACATCACACTATGTTCCAAATTCCTTTTGCCAGTTCAGTCATAATGGATTTTAACAAATTGGAAATTCAATGTATGTGATTCTTTTTTTTTTTTTTACTTTTGAAAGCTGATGTTCTCTCTTTCCCCTTCAGGCATACTCAGTGAATCGGTGCTGAATGGTACATGCCCGCTTATCTTCTGCAATAAGGAAAACAAACTGGAGTGGCACTGTTATCTTCTTATCCTGGTTTGCCTTTTTACTTTATCAGTCGGCCTGCTAGGCAATATGCTTGCACTGGGACATTACACGTACTGTGTGAAGACATGGACTACTAATACTATATTTCTATTTAATCTGGCATTCTGTGACTTTACTTGGATTCTCATGGCACCTTTTTCAGTTTATTACAGTCTCCAGAACTTAGCTGTGTATTCCAGCAAAACATTTTATCAGGTTAGAAAGTTATTTTTCAACATTAACATCTATGGAAGCATCTACTTCCTGACACTCATCAGTTTTGACCGATACGTGGGTGCTGTCCATCCTATCAGTTCATTAACATGGTGGGACAAAGGCAAGGCAACATTTTGCACCATTGCAGTATGGATCTTCATCGTTATTGGATCAGTGCCTGAGATCTACTATACATTTGCCAACGGAAGACACTCTGATGATATCATATCCCTGGATAACATTGAAGGACCTTTATATTTTGTTGTGCCGCTCACCCTCTCCAGGTTTTTACTGAGATTCCTAATTCCAATCACAGTCATCTTTACGTGCTATATATTGACTTTCAGAGCATTAGTACAACTCAATAAACGCCAGCAAAGAAAGAATACACTTGTTAGACCCCTGTTACTGATTTCAGCTGCTATGATTGTATTCGCTGTTTCTTTCACTCCTTATCATGTTACAATGTTGGTGATACTAATTTATAGAATAAATTGCAAACTCCACTGTGGCAATGTAAGCACAATACTTGCCATTTATAAAGTCACAGAGCTCATCTGCAGCTTTAATAGTTGCCTTGACCCAATCATTTTTATGGTAGCAAATAAGGAATTCTATCAAAGAATAAAAACTATAAAATGTCATCTGAAATGCCAGTGCTGCTGCTGTCTGACACAAAGGGTAAGGGACATCAGTCTGACTCCAAGAACAGTGACTTAAGCTCCAGACCTTAAAGACATTTACCTCTTTCTGCCCATTCAGCTTTGTGCCATCAAAACCATTTAAAACATGGTCTGTTGTATAGCACAGCAATCTCTTGATTAAGCAAAAATAAACAGCAATGCAGATGAAAATTGCACTGTAAATTTATTGGAAAAGAAACAGTAGCAAGTCCTGGCTTTCTAGAACTGGTATTTTTTACATTCTTGTCATAAACACACCTGAGCTTGCTGTGAAATAGTGCCTTTTACCTATTTGTATATGTGATGTGAAAAGAATGATATATACAGGTCTGAGATAGCTGCTTTAACTATTGGCAAGGAAACTAGCATAAGTTTAAGAACATACAGTGTTCAGGAGCCTTCTTATCGTTTCTGATCATTATTTTTCTATATATTTATAAATGCCTTCCTGTGCTGTCAAATACACATTCTCTCAAAATACTATATGGGCAGAGCAGTAATGTTTCACATTCAAGTCCCTTCTGATCTGCTTTCTTGCCAAGTCTCACACAGCATATTGTTAATTATGAAAGCCCACGTATCAGTAAGCCTGTTATCTTTATTTTCAGAAGTTATAATGACGAGGTAATTTTTAATATACTTTGTAAATTTAAAAAAATAAAAAAAAAAATCATAGTTTCAATATGATTATGTCCTTATCTGTATCTATGTAAAAATAATTCTGTGATATATTGAAATCAAATATCTTCTGTTGCATGTTTCAATGGAATTGAATAAAAATAGATATATACTATCATATATACTATCTAGAAGATTGTTTATTTTTAATTGTCTCTAACTGTGACATCAAATGAACCACGTCAAGATAATCTGAAATACTTAAAACACGTTAGGTTGCACTGCATCTCGCAATAAAATTGCTTGTCTATATTGTGGTCAAGAGAGTTATGTAAGCAATATTATATGCTTGTAACTCACGTAGACAGAGAAGCAGTGCCAATGCCATTTAGCGATAACGGTGCCCTCAGTGCAAAACAGGGTGCAAGAGAGCTCAGGGCGAAGAACCACTCAGCTCTGGGCCGAATGTGTTTACTACCCCCACCAGACTTCATTGCCAAGCTTGGAAACAGGGACGCTTCCAATATCCAACACTTGTCATTTTCATCTTTCTATCTTTAAAGTTACAGATATGCTGATTTTTTCCTCCCTTTTCTGCTATGGTATTCATTTTCAGAAAGTTAACTTATGTTTGCTCAGGGTAGCTAAAATTCAAAGTGAAATCAAAATTAGCTTTCGGACACAAAAATGTAAACTCACAGCAGTCTTGATCAAGGAAAGATAGCTGGGAAAGATAGATTCCTAGGCTTCATCTGCCAGAACTTTAAATATATGAGCTTTTTCAGAAGAGAAAGTAATAAATTACGTAAGTATATCCTCCAAATTCTGTAATAATTTTCTTAGCAAGAAAATGGTCTGTTTAGACAGACCATTTTATTCTCTCTCTACAAAATCCTACTATACAGATGCTAATGTTACTAATACATATAAAGCAAATGGCATCAGGAAGTTCTTTGTGTTGTTAATGATTAAGAAGTATTTAATTCAGAAGAAACTATGAAAACCATTATTAGAGACACTTCCTGATTCTTGGAAAAATTCAACTTGTTTTGTCTTATAACTGCAGCTTATATTATATCTATGAATGTAGACTGTGGTGACAAATACCCAAGAGCTGGTGAGAATAAAAAAATCAATTAAAGGTTGGATTAAAAACAAGCTCCAGAAGAATACATAATTAAAAAGGTTCAATTGTGGAAGACTGACCTTCCACAATTTATACACAATAATGCAAGCAATATTAACACAGATTGCAGATATTCTTAAGCACTATCTACATTTCATCTACCTGTGTTCCACTGCACAAAAAGCAAAATGAAGACAACAGTGAGGAAAATGCTTTAAAGTCACTATGACAGTCTGACTCAAAAAAACAAAAAAATCTTTATATAAGCTAGGGAAATGATTCTGGTCAGGTAATGGGAACATAAAACGCATTTAACTGAACAAGAATGACCTTTATATTCTCCCCGTGACTGTCAGTATACTCACGGAAAAAAAAAAAAAAAAAAAAAAAAGATGCAAAATGAGCTGCTTTTTTTACTTTCTGTCAGCATCACCTTACGGGAAGATCTCCATGGGCAAGGATGTTGCAGCAGTGCCAGCAATTGCTGTCAGATTCCTGGGAATATCAAGGAGTGCTTGGAGGGAGGTTACTGCTTCCTAACACCCTCACCTCTACCGCCCCTTTGGCTAAACCTCTGTCTGTGGTTAATGACCAAGGAAGGAGAGAGAAGCAAAGCAGCAGGGAACTACTTTTCAAGCGGATAACCCAGATCAGCCAACTCAAGATAAATTTGCAGTGAAATAATACAGATCAAGTACCCTGCTGAGTACCCTTTGATGATCCCCGTTTCCCAAGGATCTGAGCAAGAGACACAGGCAGGGTGGACGGTAGCGCTGCTCTACACCCATTGCAGAAGAGCAGGACCAAGCTGGAAGTCCTCTAGTTTGCTTATGTAGGCCTGAAGGTGCCCCAGTTCCCCAACTCCCTGCTTGCTGTTTCTCAGCAGAACAAGGGGCTCATTGCTTTCACCAGTAACAGAGGCCACCAGTAACAGAGGTCCCAAGGGGCTTGCAGACACAAGAGATTAAGTGGAAGGAATAGAAAAGGAACATTATGATTCTGAAAAAACTGCCTCCAACCAACCTCAAATTTTGAACAACAGGGGGGAAAAAAAGGCATTCCTGAAAAAAAAGAAGTTATAAAATGCCACAGTGCCTCTGTCATCTTCTCCTGGCACAAGCATCTTACACAATATGCCTTGTGCTGGGCTGAGTCCAAAGGGATTTAGAGGCATAATCTTCAGAGATTATCTTTAGGATATGAAATTCTTCTGAAAAATCCTTCCCTCTCTTATCTTCAACTGCTCAAGTTCCTCATGATATTTGACTGTGAATACTCCCCAACGAGGCTTTTAGACCTCCATTCACCTGTTCATATGTGATGCCACAATCAATTAAGCACACTCTTAAAGTGTTTTTATTCAATCACGC
Organism: Nothocercus julius; assembly: GCA_013398735.1. Taxonomy (NCBI): domain Eukaryota; kingdom Metazoa; phylum Chordata; class Aves; order Tinamiformes; family Tinamidae; genus Nothocercus; species Nothocercus julius. The sequence goes on from VZSV01000004.1 coordinate 9,441,756, forward strand.
TGAACTAATGCTAATGCTGCCTTGACTGAAATCAAAGGTCTACAAAATAAGGGTTTAAAGGCACAAGACATCTGTTCTTGTTTACTTGGTCATATTTTTATCTGAAAACACATTCTCCTAAAATGTTTTACTATAATACTCCTCATCTAGCATTGACAGGCATGAATAAAATTAAATAAGATTATTCCACATTGCCACAATAAGGAAACAATAAACTAAATTGCTAAGAGCCAAAGTCAACAATTTTATTATGACAAGTATGTTGCAATAGCAGCTCCTTGCAGACCATTGTTTGTACTAAATCTGAGTGCACAGTATCAAATTAAATGTTCTGCTCTTCTAATGATTTGAACACACTAGTTAATAGTGTTCTAATTTACTAGCCTACAAAAAGAACTGTAAGATATGGGTAGTTTCTGAGCTATTACAATGATTGACATCTTTATAAAATTCTAGACAAATGAACACTAGACCATGGCCTGAAAGATGTGACTGTTTATATACATGTTAGCAGCTGCGTTCAGTGAAACAACCTCATTACTGTAAAAGTCAGAATTGTAAAAAAAAATTGTTTAAAAATGTTAAAAAGCAAACAAACAAAAAAACAACTGTAAGCTGAGGAGATTCACAGAGCTAGAAATGTCTCAGTGCTGCTTAGCAAGGAATAGATACTTTCATCTCTCAGACAAACGACCTGGAATTTTGACATGTATTAAGAACGGAGGTGAGCTCCTGCCTTTCCCGCAGCTGGGCTTGCAGCTCCCACCCCTGGCTGCCCCTCACGCTGGGACACTGGCTCCAGATACAGTGGTGTCCAGAAGCTGGTGTCACGGGGCGGAGAGGGCGCCGCGCAGACCTCCCTCTGGGGAGGTACTGGTTGCGAAGGCCCCATGCTCAAACCAGCTCTCCTTTAGGGCGCTCTCCTCACCTGCCACCTATGAATTCACTCCCTTCTATTCCCATAGTTTGGCATGCAGCTTCTCTCCTCTGGGAAAGATGAAACTGCAGCTCCCAGTTTCTGCAGACTAAGGTAAAACACAGTCTGGTGTCACAAAATGTACATATTCAGGGTCTCAGCTACTTATCTAGCTTGAAAAGTGATGTCTTTGCAAAGTACATCAAGTCCCAGGGCAACTATGAGCTCTGGTTTCTTACTAGTCCTGCCAGTGTGAGTCAGAAGACAGATGTGAGCAGCCAGAAGTGTTTCTGGTAGGTTTCTTGTGCAGCCTATCTTAGTGGCTTTGATGGTCTTGAGGGTCTGGCATGAACCAGAAACCACAGGTGAGCAGATGCAAGTGAAGGTGCAGCCATGCTGAGTTAGTGTAAAATTCCATAGAGTCTTTAAAAACGGTTGTTATATCTCAAATTAAAAAAAAAAAAATAGAAGTACGAACACTGAAAAGAAAGCATGTTCTTCTTTTAACAAGAAAATAAGAAGAGGAATATAAGCAAAGAAAGGACTGACACTTTATTCCCGAACAGATTAACCCAATGGTTTCTACAAGGTACGATTTAGAACATGGTAGTAATGGCCAGTGCAGATGAATTCATAAAGACCTGTTAAAAATGGTATGTCACAAAAAGAGACTCCACACCACACCTACCTCTTTGCTTCCCATTAATGTCACTATTGCTACCTGGATGAAATACTTAGATCTGATGCAAAAAAATGCAAAATACACATACTACAGAAAACCTTTAAAATCTATGCTAAGATTACAGGGTTGAGGCAGGCTTAATTCCAAAATTATTTTTATCTTTCAGTTTGCATTATACATACTCAAAATGTAATTTTAACTATAGACTTCACCATTACTGATTTACTACATCAAGCTTAAACAATTGTGCTGATGCAGTTAAGGGGAAAGCAGAAAAAAAGATAGCTATTGATTTCCTATGATGTTTTAAAACAATTTTCTGAAGGGAAGCAACTGAAAAACCTACGTAAGCAATAGAAAATGCTAACGTGTTTGTTCCTGAAGTGTAGACGTTTTAACTCTATGTGACTACATCCCAGATTATAAAATGATTGTGCAAAAAATTATCTTTAGATGTCCTCATTGAACAACCAGAAGTTGGTTAGAGGGCATATAAATATGAACTGTATTCTTGCAGGTTTTATCCTTTAAAAAGTTTCAGCATTTCTAAGAAATGTGCTTTTTCTTCACTGCTAAATATATTCACCACGTTGTTATTTTCTCTGTTTCCAAGCTATTTCATGATCCTCCTCCTTTTTTTTCATTTTAGAGGTCTAATATCCGAGTCTTTCTTGTCTTCCTTGCACTACTGAATAGAACTGAATAGACATTTTTCTTCTTTTAATTTATTGAAATTCAAAATTCACAATAGGTAAAAGAAAGACAAGAGTATCTCATATAATGCTGATATCTGCAGGACAGTGCTGTAATCACTGTCTCTCGATAGTACTTCATTGTTACCCTAGGATGACTTGTCAAAATATTTATTTCAAAACATTTTTCTGCAGTTTGTTCTTTTCTCTTGAAACAGTGCTGAAACAGAATCACAACTAATTTCAATACTGTAAATAGACCTGCTTTCTAAACAGATGTTTATAAAGCATTTTTGAATCACAGGGTAAAATAGTTTTTGTTCCCACCCATACAGGAACATCTATAGATTTACAAATGGACACTGTGGTAAACTGTTCAAAGTGTGGCACTGCAGTGCAGTAAATCACCAACCTATCTGTGATAATAACATCACGTTTCTGATTATATACAACCTCAGAGGAGTCCATATTCCAAATATGCAGCAGAAGAGAGTTTTTAAATGTTTAAATGCCAGCAAATATGCATAACAAATCCTTAGTATTACCTGATGGAGAAATGCCCCTTTCTACCAACCACACAAAGCTGAGGCTGACAGAAAAGGAGATGCTACAACTACCCTCCATGCTGAACTGGAACCCAGAAGATTTGCCTTTGACCACAAGCTTTGCCTTGCATTTTTTATGTGACTAAGGCCAGCGGCCCTATCTCTGAGACCTGTGCAGGGAACACAAGGTTCACAATGAAACACACACGCACTGAGACACTAAATATGGACAAAGAGGAAGAGGGAAGAGATGTACACTGTTCTGAGGCAAGAAGTAGTTAATTGGTCAGTCAAACATAGAAGAAGATGCACATTCTTGTAAAAAGACATCTAGGATTAAACGGTAGTGAAACAAGGCTTGTTTTAATTAAGAAAGGACCTAGTCTCTCCTGGTCAAGAAAAAAAGTAAACTATTTTCTTGGAAAACAAAACAAAACAAAACTATGCAGCTATTAAATTAACTGTGCAGCTAAAAACCAGCAGAGCAGCTACGGGAGCAGACACGCTTCCCTGGAGGAACCTCTCCCCACTAGATTCTAATCCGAGGCATAAAGCATCCAGAAAAATAGAAACCCTGATCCTTTCTCAGGATGCACAATTAAGCACAGTAAGGATTTCATTTCTTATTTTTAACAAACATTTTTAATTCCACTGTCTATTTTGAACTTTGTGAATAAACATTTTAGATCTTGGACAGGTACCCCGGAGGGTTACAGCGTGTTTCAAACTCACAAGACAAGTGGAGAGCGGTTAATACAGAATCTAGAGGAAGATGATATTCCAGTGCTAATCAAGATCTCTATCCTACGGTGAAATACTGGGGAGCACACTTAAACCTGAGTGTTTCCAGACAGTCTTCCAGCCTTAGTGAAAATTATGATTTTCATGAGTTATACATAGCTCAACTAGAGTTTGCTTATGTACCCATAAGTGCCAGACAGTGGTGTGAACAGCAAAATGAACATAATCAGTTAATCAAATACTGTATACGTGCTGTGTGCTGCACAGATCTTAATCAGGAAAGCTAATAATTATTATATCAGACTCAGAACAACCTTAGGGGTAGCTAGTCATACTTCTGACAAGCGACTGTGTGATATTTTCCCTATTTTGCAGAATATTTTTCCCATTGTTACAGTAACAGTTTAATAAACTCCATTACTTTGTCCCAGGTTTCCAGTTTCCTTAGAACCATTTACCATTATATAATGGGATGGAAGATGCTCAAATACTAGTTATTTCAACAGATTATTCAATGACGGCACACTTGAAAACAGTGATATGGAACAAGCTTTCACTGGATAAAACATTTGCCAAACACTAATAATAGTGTCAAGAAAAGGACTATTTACTACACAGAAACTGTCAGAGCAGAAATCCACAAAGTTAGATGAAGAACAAGACCCATACTATGCAGCGCTATCTGTGGGCAAAGTGAATTTTCAGTGCATTTGATATATGCTACTTGCAAAGTAAGCAACCAAGGCAAATACCATATTAAGAAATAAATCTTTACTAGAAATAAAAAGGATGGAGAAATTGTGTTAACAATCCATGAAACTTTCAAAATACCAGTTCTATGTCAAACTTGATTTGAAGCTAAATCCGACAGTGAACACAAATTTCCACGACTGAAAAAAAAAGGCAGAGCGCGAGAAAGTTCTTCACTAGACCACATGAAAATCCTATTTTGTATAATATGCATAAAAAGCTTGTTGTTTTGTTTTTTCTAATTGAAAAATATTACAAATTTTCCAAACATATGCTTTCCCTATTTATGTTCATTTTTCTGTTTGAAATGATTTAGCAATTCAATAATAAAAATACTGTACATAAATAAATGTTACTATTCTTCTTCACTTGCATATTTAACTTTCCGTATTTAAAAAAAAAGCTTACTGTTTAACTAACTGCCATTCTCATTTAACACCACTAGAAGGTGCTCCTCTGCTCCAAGATAACTACTTCTATCTCTAAATTTCTTTTCAAAGTTAAATTTCTCCTGAAACAGTGGTTTTGGTCACTTTTTTACATAGATTATAATTGCAAAAAACACCTCTGTTATGCAAGGACCTCATATGCCATAATAATTACTACAGCATGAGAATAACAGATCTGTTGTCAGTCGATTTCTTCATAAATCTTCAAACGAGCAGGTCTCTAATTAGTTTTAATGAGAAGTGAGTCATGGAATCTGTGATGGAGCTGACACATTTTGGAGAACCTCAGTTTGGGTAAGGTTAATAGTAATAATTCATTCTGAGAGTAACTTAAAGCAGAATTCATTCACAGTGTCTTACACTTATCTGAAAGTCTGGAGACAGGGTAAAGGTCCAAAATACACAATGACTATCAGACAACAATACAAACATTAAAATATGACCTACACCAGTTTCAAACCAGTGGTATCAGGAAGCCAAATTGCAAACAGAACTCCAAGGAGCCGCAATTCATATTTCATATATAATCTTACATATGAGCTTTAATCAAGTTAAGATTTAGTTTGCAATCTGACAATCAGAAACTCATTTTGACCATCTCTGAGTTGCTCTTCACAAACACAATAAAAATCTTAATAGAAAACTGAAATAATTGTAGTTTGCCCTACACAACTGTCCAAAGAGTTAAGTCCTGCATCACCAGAGGTCCAATGAGATTTTGGGTGAGAAATTAGAAGGAAAAGGCAAAATGGAGATGAACTGACTGACTAAGGTGAGATTCTAACCCTCTTTTAGCTACAAACTTCAGAAAAAGTCTAATAGTAACTGCAATAGAATACGTTATGCGGACTGACTTTGAGAGCCAGTATGTCATCAGCTCCTTTAGCTTAGACATCAGCCACTCTAAGGGCCCGTTTCCCTGAAGGGTGACAAGCAAAGTCACCATAAAGATGGCTCCCATGACGAAGGGGGTCAAACAGCGACATTTTAAATCATTAGAAAATAAGGCCAGCTGCAAGGGAGAAGCTTCCTGCTGGGGAGGAGATGCATGAGGCCTTCCAGGGTTTCGTTATCTCAGAGGAAGCAAACACAGGATAACCCTCTGCTGGAGCACTTTGCAGATGCTCTTGCAAGAGACAACTGACTGAATTTAGAGGCTACTCAAACACACTGTGATTCACCAGGTAGGTCTGGATGATCAAAACTGAAATAATCCAAGGAGAATGGAGCTGATAAACTGTTTGGTAAGGAAGTCTCTATATGTTAATCTAACAAAAGGAGGTCCCTGATGGATTGTGCTACAGAAAGGCATTCCATCCCAGAAGCCCATCCATCCAAAATTTTAGATGGATAATAACTTGAACTCTTCTGGACCTCAGGGACTAAATGAAAACAAAAATGAATAAAGACATGCCCATAATATATCTTTGTGGCCTAAAATGTTTGATATGTAGCATGATAGTGCACCTTAGTCTTCAAATAGTCAGAAAAGAATTCCTCATCTTGAGATGCTAGTGCCTACCAAGGAGTAGGCAAAAAAAGGTACACGGCACTCTTGTTTCCTTGAGGTTATGCAGCACTTTCTCAGTACTGACACTGAGTATTTCCAGACCTTTCAGAAGATGATCCTTTTCCAACACACCTCTCAGACCAAGGAATTCAAACCTTTCCAATAAAGTGAAAAAGATTTTCAGTTCATGTTGAAGAAGTATTTATTTCATTTAGGAATATCTTGCTATAGACTACATTCAATACATCTCATGTAGTAGTAAAGAAAAATAAATGTAAATGCTGTCTTGAGGTGTTCATCACAGCATGATCTTTAGACGGTGTCCTTGAAAAGGTTTAAGGAAACTCCTTAAAAGGTCTGTATAGTTTTAAATGAATGTCAGCAATAAATTGAATAGTACATTTCATAGTACCGAAGTCACAAAAGTCATCTTGACATACTCAGGAATATGCATGGCCTTCCCTTCTGGGGGAGTAACCTTTGAAGGATGTCACAGAGTGTCACCCTTCCGTAACACGTCACACCAAGTAAACAGCCAGAACGGCCTAATTTCTTTCCTCAACATAAAGATGTGGTGAAAGATGGCATTATGGCACGAAGGCTCATGTCTCCTGAGGAATAAGTTATGCAAATATAAAAATAAGAAAGAGGGATTGAATATACCACAAAGTAACCTGTGATTTCTTGATCTTCATCTTTCTAATACAATTGTATCAATCTGATTTCCAATGCAACCTCAAAATAACCACAATAGAAAGTGAGTGAAGATCCTTTATTCATGTGCAAACAAAATGACTTTTTCCAGGAATGAAATTTTTTTCTGGGAAAAAAAAAAAAAAAAAAAAAAAAAAAAAAACCTATGGGAAGAGACTCATGTAGGATAAGTAGAACAGAAACACTAAAAATACATGGATTACACTGACAGGATACACTTACAGAGGAGATTTTTTCAGCAAATATATGGCAGTATTGCAACGATTTATACAAACAGGATCTCCAGTGTTCACGGGTGCCGTTAGAGTGCTTAAGTAAGACACTTTCAGGTACGTTATGCAGACAGCAGTGTTGCAATATAGACCCTTTGACTCTGAAGAGACTATGATGTCCATACCAGTTTTGATGTATGCCACTACCAGAGAAATCAGAAACATGGAGTTTGCCTTCTTTATTTGCATTGTAAGCAATGGAAATCTGTAGACATCCTCAGGACAGTAATAATCCTGTTCTACTCTCTGAATTTACTCAGATAGTACAGAAGTGATCGCTAATTTAGATTAAAAACGGCCATGGAGAGGGGGTGCACAGGGTGTAAGTGTGGCCCCAAACCACTTCAAAGGAATCTGAGTTGGCATGGATCAACAAGAAGTTTGCCAGGCAGAGTGGAAGGAGTGAGGAGAACCACTCAAACAGCTATTACATTTTCATATGCTATATGAAAGGGATATGAAACAGAACACTGTATAAGTTGTAAATTCTCTGGATTGGGAATTCCATAGAAGTTCCATATAAATATTAGATGTTAATATATTCTTCACTTTCTACAATTCATGACATTTCAAGAAACCACACAAGAGTAAATTAAGATGTGTATTTTGTCACTTAATCTTAAGAATCTACATTGTCTCAAAATAGCAAGAGAGATTGGATATTTGTGTTTTATTGTTGATTAAATATTAGATGTCTCAAATTTTAGGCCTTGTTTCCTTTCTCTCAAGTAAATTTAAATACCATTGCTGCTGTGACTCTCCAGAAACATTTTTTGCAACCCTCTCTTTACAACCACTCTGCCATAATATCTCATTTTCATTCTTTCTTTAGTATGCTTGACTCTCACTGGATCTTGTACAGGCTTATCTTTTTTTTCGCTTTAGCACAAATAAAAGTCCTTTTCTTAGTAGATGCACATTTCATCAGAAAGAGAAAACATAAGCATAAGTGCATCTACAAAGCCTTAAGCAGCTGCCTACCCCAGTGCTGCAAATGAAATATGAATTCAAGAAAATTTGAAAAAGAGGAAGACCTCAGTAGAAGAATCTGTCTCTTTACAGTTAACTGACAATTCATTTTTAGACACTTCAGTTTTCCTGGCCTTTGGTGAGGTGTCCAAAACTAACCAGTTTCCCATTATCTCAAGAGAAGTAGGAGGAAGAAGTATTTGATAAATACAAGAGTTTTTATAAACTCGAGAAATTTTGTAAAGGAGTTGCTTCTTAGTAACAGATAGACAAGAATGAAGGCTATTGCTAGCTTTATTATTTGTCTTCAATATGGCTGTCAAAAATATCTAAAAATACTCATGTTTTTGTTTAAATGCTGAACAAGTTGTTGAAGGCTGGGAAAGTATTCTGGGAGCTCATTACAGTCTTCCCTATTAAAACCTTACTTCAGCATCGATGTTGGGCCACTGTGACACAGAATATTCAGCTGGAAGCACCACTGGTTTAACACAAAGTTCCTATTGCTCTGAAGTCCTACAAATCAGAATAAAAACCAATTGATAATCCTGGTGATAAATTGGGTAAGACAAAAATAAAGGCAATTACTATGTCAGAAGTGGAACAGGAAAAATGAGGCAATGAGGAAAACTGAAATCATGGTTATAATTTGAGATATTTAATTGATGTCTTAAATGATTTTTCTACCTTCTATTTGAATATATAAACTCAGATACAGTAAGCTTCTGCCTTGCTGAGCATAAAGGAAGCATCATTTTTTACATTTTAATTGTTTTTGGATATTTAATGTAAAATAGAAAGCCACCAGTTTTTCTAATTGACTTTGTTATCATTAAATTATCATCATAATCATCATAACCATTAAAGTAGCATCAGCATTTTTCATATGGAAATGCAAAAAAGAGTCTTGCTCTCAAACAATCTAAGTGCTACTCAGGGCACAACGGCCAGGGACTTCGCAGAGCAGAAGTCAGTTCTACCTAAGCCTTCACACTGACATCCTGCAGCTGTGACATACTAGTGTTTGGGAATAATAAATAAGGGCTGTTTGTGGATTAAGCGTCAGAGCAATCCTTAAAGGTGGATACATAATATACGAGGGAATTCACTCAGCTTAGTACCAAAATGAAGCTGTCTCTGGAATAAAGCATGATAGATGCATAAGAAATGCATCTTTGCATTATCTAGAAAATTAAGTGCTTTATCTGAATCAAGCTTAGAAAACAAGCTGGGTTAAAAATCCTTTGTTTGTAAAAGCTTCATGGGATCACTGTTTATTACAATGATGCTCAATGTTCACTTCTCAGTTCACCCTGCCCTGCAGCTCTGCTGCTTTCAAATATGCCCCAGGGAAGTTCTTTCACTACCTGGAGGCATCAGTCTGAATCCTTAAAGCAGAAGCATCTCTGCTGTTTCTGCTATTCCCCTGCCAGGAGCTACGCTGTGAGGAACAGCACATTGCACCTTCTGGAGAAGAAAGAGAGAAATAAGAAGCTAGAAAACTTTTTTCCAGCATCAGAAATGAGTTATGTCCCTTGTCTGCTTCAGTAATCTCCTTGGGAAACACTGCATTACTTCCCTTGCCTTGCCTTACATAAGGGAAGGAGCACCGCACGAGCACGGAGAGTGAGTTCTCAGGTCTCTGCACACAGCAAGGTGGTCGCCCACGCAAATCCTGCCTCCACGCGCCCGCTCTGTGGAGTAAGGAATGGCAGAAAGCCGCCCCTGCGCTATTTACACCTGCACTTCTAGCACCAGGCTACTCTTGCCAGAAAAAAGCACGCTGCTGTTTCGATAGAAGAAATCAGGGAACTAAGACATAAGCCTCTGAGTTACAAATATATAGGGGTTCCTACTGTTGTCATTAGCGCACAGTGCTGCCCCAGGCCAGTATTTAATTTGCCCAGTCCCTGACCCTCTTTTTATTCTCTCTTCAAAGAAAAGGCTCCATGCCACTCTTGCCGAATGCATCATTTCAACCTCACTTCCAATCTCAAATGGAAAGAAAAATCTGAAAGTCATACCAAAGAGATCAAAACACAGGGTTGACATATCAATATTAAGTAGCAATGAAATTATTTTTAGTTTTCAGCTACTGTATGCTAAATATTCTCTAGAGCCTTCCCGTTATGGATAATCTGGCACAAGTAGCTCTTTTCAGTTTCTTGATGCTGCTTGGGAAATGGGAGAGGTGTCTCAGTGGAATTAAAGTTTTCTGTGAAAAGAGTGTAATTTTTTTTTTTTTTTTTTTTTTGCAGCTACTGCCTTTACTTCCCAATTAAAGTCTATAATTTACCACCTGATAGCAGACTGATTCTGTAACTAAAGCTAAGTGCAGACAATGGAAATCTCACTGAGCCTTATGAGAGGAAGCAGAAGCTGCACTTCTAAAAATACTAAAGTAAAAGAAGAAATCAGGAGGTCACTTGCATGCTTTTTATTTATGTTTCAAAGGTCATTTGTGGTCTCCCTATGAATGTTGGGAAGTTCAAGCTGACATCCTATTACTGGCTATGCACCAGAGCTGGAACGTGATGAGCCTGCGCTCGCTCAGCGGCTGGCTCTAAGTTTCTTGTTTTTTTTGTTTCTTGTTGATGATTCTGGCTTTTCAAAATGCTTGCTCACAGTCATTTGTGCGTTATTATTAGCTAACGGTTAGATTAGCCCCTTGGCATTCATTTTATAGGACCAAAATAATCTTATTGTATTGCTTTAACACTCTATGGGAAACAAAAGAGGTGAATTGAAGCAGACATGGTAGACCTTGAACGCCTTCAACAGCCCTAACTTGCTACTGAAATTCATACAAAAAGGGCTCTTGAAGACTGTATTTTTTTAACCTCCTCACTATTACAAGCAGCTTTCAATTAGAATAAAGTCATCAATGGAAAAGAAAAAGCCCCAGCAAAGTTGCTGGGGGCTTAGTGACAGCTCTCATTGTAATGTGAGATACAGAACTGACAAGGGAAAAGAAATACTCTGTGAGACAGAATAGGATTTATGTAAGTGTTGCCATACACCCATCACTTGCTCCTACAGATGGTGGCACAACTATTCATGTAACTACCATCACAAACCCCAACAGGAGACAATATGGATGAAAGATTACCATGTAAAAAAAAATCACATTTTCTCTTTTTTTCCTTCAATTTTTTTTTTCTTTCTTCTTCTTTTTTGGCAAATCAGATTGCCTCCCTCACTACAGCTATGTACCCCATATTAAGACCACTGAGGAAGAGATACGCCACAGCAACATGAGCAACTAGCCTATTCCAGCAGTTAGTTTAATTTAACAAAATATTTAATTCTGTTAAACCACAGCCTGGGTTTTACGCCAATACGACACCTGATATTTCAGAATATTCATATTAAATAGACTATTTTATGAATTTAGCCTACGTTAGCTGCCTAACAGACTCACTTTGCTCAGGTTTAGTGCATTACCATCCTGACTAAATTCCAGTCTGCCTAATTTCTTTTCGCCATCTGCATACAATCAGTGCTGAAGTTCTTACCTATTTTAACTTTTGACATAAAAGCAGATGGTGAAGAGTCTGTTTACAGGTTTGTAATATCTTTTAGAGCCTTCCAGAAGAGATGCTTGACAAAAGCCTGTTTTGAGACAACAGGACAAACAAAACAGTGGGTGTTTTGTTTGAAACTGACTGTCGGGTTAAAAGTCTGCAATATCAGTGTTGGCCTAAAACTCACTGCAATTCCTGCAAGGACCATTTTATTTATTCACTCCAGCGTCTATGAAGTTTAGTTTATCATTTAATTCTAAACAAACTGCATAGTGTGGGCATTTATAATAGAGCGACCCATTAACCTCAACATTTATCCAACCACTCTGATTTCTTCCAATATTGTGATAGTTTCCAGGTTTAAATGTTTCTATTTCTATGTATGAAACTTGTTTCCCACCACTCATTGTGACATTTTAAGCATTTACTTTCCATTCAAATCATTTAGAAAGAAACTTCAAATTATAAAACTAGGCAGACTCATGAAAAATTAAATAAAATCCAGTCTCTGTAACAACTTTTAATCAGATTTTAATATATCCTTATAATCATTTAGATTAAGAAAAATGTGCAAGTAGATAGTCGTGTGTATATATATGTTTTATAATGAACTTGTTTTTAAAAACTGACATATTTAACATGCAGCATAAACTAAGGATTATTACCAATTATTCAAAAAAATAAAAGATTTTGAACTGAGAAAAAATATTATCACCTTCTCCAAATATATTGCTCGTTTTAAGAAGAGCAAATGTCTTTCAGGCAGACTGCTAAAAATCTATTCAAATATAAGACAATTTTAAATTGACATGATAGATCATTTATACAAATAGATACAAAATGCACAGCCTGAATTTTGGGGCAAAACAATTCCACTGAACTCAGAATTTAGGCCTGAGGCTGGAATACAGAACGGCAAATGTACATAAGCTGAGAAGATATCAATTAAAACATATACTTTTTAATTAACTCAAGCCTACGCTGCTTTTCCAGAAAGCACCCCAGAGAAATAGAATGTTCATATTTCAGAGCTTATTCAGAAATTTCTTTTAAGTCAGTACTGAAAATCTGAACGTATTTTTTGAAGACCCAGTGTCACACAACGGGGTCAGTTTGTAAGCTGTTTCTGCCTTTAAGAAAGCAGAAAACAAAATCAAGAAATCTCTCAGTAAGTGAGACACAGTTTTCTCTATCTAAGAAGAAACAGTCTTCCCCTGCCTCAATTAACTTTCTTATATGAAACAAACAAACAAAAAAGGTAGGGTACTTATCTTTTTATTTTCCCAAACTTATAGGATTCATCTATGACCTTTCATCTTCCAGCATAAAATAAAAACCATGGCAGAATACAGTACCTAACTAAATAAAAAATATGTGATGAATCAAAGGAATATAGTGGAAACAGCCAAAAGGCATTTTTAGAATTCCATTTGTTCTGACCATACCCTGTAAAGATATGAAGAACATACTAGATAAACGGTGTTTTAATTGAAAATATTTATTATTGGAAATTTTTATCAATGTAATGTTATTTCTTGACCAAAGAGAAACAAATAGATTGTTTTCTTCACTATGAAGTTGTTAGTACTGTGTTGAAGAAGTCCCTGAAGAGGTTACTGTTCAAAGGTTTGCAAGGAATGTTATCAGCTGAAAACATTTCACCATGTTCTCTAGATTCAAGATTTCTTCTTGCCAACAATATAATTCACCTGCTTTCTTATCTCTTTGTGAACTCAGAGCAAGATGAAGACTCAATGACGCTTAGAGGCCGACACTTTTAGAGACATAACATGCTTAAACTTAAATCTATTATTTTTATAATTCATGCCAGTCATGACTGTCAGTCTGTCACAGATGGTGAAGGACATTGCAATGTAGTTTTAGCTACACTACTTTTCTAGCTTACATGTCAGCTCAGCAAAAAGAAATACAGAAGAGGAGGAAGGAAAGAGCCGGAAGGGCATAGGGAAAGAAAACCCCCTTCACTTCGCTTCATCTAAAGTGAGATGTGCGAAGCAATCCTTCTCAGTTTCAATGTGCAGCATATCCTCTGAGCAAAGATCTGACACAGGGAGTCAGACTGGGGTTATTTGGTTTCCTGACTGCAGACCCCAAGGAGCAACCAGTCACAATTCCCTCCACAAACATAAAAACAGCAGAAAAACAGAAGCAAGTAAACAAGAATGAAATAATAATAATAAAAAAAAATGTTTCCAAAAAAATCATTCATGAAAAAAACAAGATTACGTAAAAAAGACAGCAGGAGAAACAGCTACATAAAAGCATTGACTAGGGAAATTAAAATCAGTAAAAGGGTAAATTTATGAAGTGTTTGCTATCAGAAGATTCAGAGGGCATACTGGAGGATCTCAATAAAAGGAGATATTGCTAGGATGTAGATTATGCTCTATTTACAGCAGGTGGAACAGAAGAAAACTTTTTTAACAGATAATTACAACCATGCTAACTGAGGTTAAGCAAGACACGGAAGCAGTGGCAAATAACTGGCAGAAGTAACTCAGCATGGGCACGCACGGAGAGGCGGGGACCACTGCAGCTGCAAGCTGCTCCGAAGGCCCCGCCAGCATCCCCTGCACGCTCCCGCCCTCCACGCGAGCTCCGCCGCAGCTCGCGCGGCCGCCCCACCACGTCTGCTCTCGCTGGGCCGCAGGCAGCGGCACGTTTGCCCTGGCACGCGTGCGGGGCAGCCCCGCCGCGGCTCGCAGCCAGGCCAGCCTGGGCCGCCGCCTCGCCGCTGTCTTGGCCGCACAGTCCCTGACGCCATGGCCAGCGACTCCAGCGGCAGGAGCGATTCTTTTTGCATGGGATCAGCTCTTGGGGCTGATGAGATCTTTGCATAGGGTCAAACTCTTCTCGATGGTGGCCAGTGAGAGGACAAGGGATAATGGGTATAAATTAAAACACGGGATGTTCCACCTCCATGTGAGGAAGAACTTCTTTGCTGTGAGGGTGCCAGAGCCCTGGCACAGGCTGCCCAGAGAGGCTGTGCAGGCTCCTTCTCTGGAGATCTGCCAAACCCGCCTGGCTGCCGCCCTGTGCCCCGTGCTCTGGATGTCCCTGCTGGAGCAGGGGGGTTGGACTAGGTGATCTCCAGAGGTCCCTTCCAACCTCAACCATGCTGTGATTCTGCGAGCTCCCTGCGCGGGCTCTTTGCTCAGTCTCATTAACATCAGCGCTGGCCCCTGCGAGGCACCGAACTCCCACGACTGAAGTAAGGAGCCTGGGGCAGGTTTACACTGCCTTAACTTGCTGCAAAGTCGAACCTGCAGCAGCTCCCCACACAGCAGATTGTATCCACATCCAATTGCTAACACAGACTGTCGCTGTAAACATTCCTGCACCAGCACTGCTGTCAGAGGTAGGAATCTCTTGCCTGCAATCTGCCTCCCTGATGCAGATCACTCCTTCGAACTCCTTTGATCAGAACTGATCCCTCCTTTGTGCTGCCACAACTAGCTATATGATTAGATCTTTATTTCAGAAACACTGATGTTTGTCCCCTAAGGACACAGCTAGCCACATCTCTGACCGCAGAGATCTGACTGTTCCATTGCACAGTCACCAAGATGCTTAATTACCTTTCAGTCCCAGTGCCTCAAGGGAAGTCTATATTAAGAGATGTCTCTTAATATGTTTTTTTGTCCTATTATGCTTTTGTCCTATTATGCTTTTGTAAAGCATAATAGCTTTACATCTGATTTATTGAAACACTTGATATTATTTTTTTCCTATCTTAATAGAATGAGGCACATGAAGGAAATGGCCAATGACTCATGTGCGCAGAGATGTTCCAGGTAATGATCCATCTTGCACCTCTGTCATTTTAAGAATACAGCACTAGTCCATGCGGATCAACAGGATCTCTTTGACACAAGTGGTGTCAGATACTCTGAAGAGTGGTGAAAACCTTGCACCTGACAGCCATGAAGTAAAATTTTCCATGTTTCTACTCATATCTAACACTTAGAGATTGCCTTGAACTCTAGTATGCAACAGTTTCGAAACCTGAAACTATGACTCACTGAAGACAATGGTAGATCTTTCATTGACTTGACTTTGCATTAGGAGACAGAGAGGAGCTGTTTCCATAGTAGTGCAGTTTTCATATGCAGGTTCCTTATTGCGGTTCTACTAAAACTACCTACAACAGCAACCAAGGTGCAGACTATACCAGGTGCTCCACAAAAGATACTGTGGCTGGAAACCTGCACAACCAGTAGGTTTATATGTGCTTAAAATACCTTACTAGGAATGCGCAATGGAAAATTTATATTTTTTAAAAAAATGAATGCTCATTTATTGAAATGGTACCAAGGATTTAGCAGGCTGCATTAGAAGCAGGAATCCTCCATTTACTCATATAATGCCTCCAGCGAGCAGTGACAATGCTCTCTTGCAACACCAACCTGCATTAGTTATAACAGCAGTAGTAAAGCAACTGTAGTGTAAACGCCCAGAGATCTTTGCAGTGCAAGGAACTACTAGCATTTCCAACAACAGCAAACTGTGGCAGTTCAGTAGCTTCTTCATGAGGAGCTTATCCCTTCATGCAGTAAATGAAGGTGGTGGACAGCTGATGGTGGTAACCTTGCTCTGTCCACATAAAGCTCTCTCTCTGTTTGGGGGCAAAAGCTCTAAACAAAAAAGACAAGATCAAGGAAATCCTTTATCTCCTAGCACTCTCCAACAAAAAAAGCAAAACATTTAAAGCCAATTACTTTTTCCCAGCTCCCATACTTAGTGCCTCTGCTTCCACTTCTGGGACTTTTGACTAGTGTCACTGCCCTTTCCTAATCCTTGAAGATGCAAAACAGTATTTTTATGAACTGAAAATCACTGACTTCTCAGTTACTTCCAACACATCAGCTTTCAGTCTATTTTGACTGAAATCTTTGTTAGTTATGCTTACACATGGCATTAATTTTTACAGTGATGCAAAATTCTATACAGGTCTAAACTGTCTAAATTGATGTATTGCATTCTATACAGGTCTAAACATTTGGACGGATTTAGAGCAAAGTTTAAAAAAATCACAGTGAGTAGAAAGTTTAATGCAGAAGTAACAAAGTTATTATCAAGATGTCAGCAGGTGCATCACATAACTTACCAAATAGACGCTGATGGAACAGAAATTTCCCAGCTATGAGTCCTGTGAGAATGGCGAGCAACCACAGAAGCACCTTCAGAAATCTCCAGCCTCCTCCTTCAGGGTATTTATTTGTTACGAATGAGAAACAATTTCCAACAACAATAACATTGGCTTCCGTCTGACTGTGTGATACTGGATCTTCAGCAAATATTAAGAAGTTAAAGAAGATCACTAAGTAAGCCACAACTAAGCGAGACCATGGGTGCTGGAAGTAGTAGCGGAAATCTTTATCCATCCTCAGGTGCTTCAGAACTGCTCTGTACCTGTATGCAAAGATACAAATACACACTGTTATACACTCAAAGAAATTGGGGAGCTTGGGAGATCCCCGCGTGTTACAAAAACCAAATCACTGTCACCTTTTAATCAGTCACTCTTAATACGTCAGACTTGACAAGCAATGAATGCTCCAATCAGAAAGCACTTTTAGATCCAGAGAAAAACTGCAATTTCAGCCAATTCCCCCATAAAAACAAGCAAGTAAACATATGTACATTACAGCACAGTATTTTTAACCTCGAACACTCCCTGTATTAGCTTTCTAAAGGTACAGCTTTAAAGGCACACAGACGGCATGAAAATATAGCGCACAGGAACATGATAGGCTACATGAAACTCGAGCGCCTTTCCTTCCACATTCCAAAGGTATGACACAGGTTCCACAAATGCTCACATAGGTTACTAAATTGAATCTTTCTCTTTATGGGAAAAGCATGGGGTGGGTCCGGTGAGGTCTACTGCCTCATCTCCTGGAAGATTATGAATAAAAACCCCAGCCAGCCACACCAGAAATGCACGTTTATATGAAGGAGTAACGCAATGGAAAAGTTCCTAAAATTAATCCTTACAGCCCTGACAAGTCCATGGAAATTATTCTATTGATTTCAAACAGTACGCCAATAATTAAGCATATATTCATAAACCGAAAACAAGAGTACTCTGAGCAGAGACTCTTTTGTATGAATACAAAAACACTATTTTAGAACTTGTTTACATATGTAGCACAGACAGTGAAAAATACAGCAGAGAACGGCTAACATTTCAGTTGTTTGTCATTTGAGTTCTTCTCATATTCAGAACAAACTACTTGTTTCATCCTGTTGAATCACTTTGTATTCACAAAAATATAAAGCCTTTATGTTGTGGAACACCACAGTTATTCAAGGGACTTGGAGTGTGGGAAGAATTAAAAAAAAAAAAAAA